>JAXRKP010000271.1:155000-242500 GCA_037039925.1 Doris montereyensis | reverse complement strand
TTACTTGAAAGATGATAACGCTTTCAAAACATCAGCCAGTATTCCAAACCTGAGCATAATAAACAGCTAAAAAATAAGTAGCAGACTCTGTAGGAATGTTATCACTTTTAAGTCTCACAAAGATATTGTCATAAAGATTAAGCAGAAGTATGAACCTGGACATACTTTGCGAAAGCCTGCTTCACATATAACAAGATAAGCATTGCAATAGAATCTACAGGGAAGACGACACCAGCGTAGGCCACGGGATACTTGGAGAAGGAGTATAGAAAAGTACCGTAAGAGACTGGATGTCAGCTGGAGTGAGCTAAGAAAGATCTCCCAGGAGAAGGAACGATGGAAATCTTTTATCTGTGGCCTGTACGATGGTAGGGGTTAAATGCTTTGATGATGATGATGAAACTGTGATATTGTGTTAAATATAAACGCTAGAAATTTTATGTGATTTCCAATTTTCAGCCATTGATATACACGTGCTTGATTCTCCAAGCCACAGGACTCATTATTATCAAGACCAACATGAATTGTTTACTTTAATGTACACTCAAATTGGATGAACAAACAAAAACTCCTTCAACTGTCGACTTGATGAATGACACTAGACATACCATTGTGGAAATGAGTTCGTGAAGGGAGTCAATGACTGGGAAAGCGTCAGTGGCAAGATTCAGCTGCTGGAAATGACTGTCTATTGACGGCATTCAACCAGTCAATGATCTGAAATAGACAATAGATAAGGTTTAATTTTGAGTTAATAATAGTCCCCCCACCCCCACTACAGTATTTTTAGAACTGTAAATTTGACTCAGTCTCTCCTTTGCTCTCAAAATTACATTGGCTATCAGTTGAGAAAAGGATCAAATACAAAGGATGAATCCTAGTCTATCATTGTTTTGAAAACACAACCCCCCTCCCTTACTTTAAAAACTACTAAACCGATATTCAGTTACCAGCAAACTGCGTTCTGCAAATGACCCCTCTCGTCTGGCCATTCCCATAATTCGTGACAGTAGCTACAACAAGATCCTTTTCTCATTTTGGACCAACCATCTGGAATTCACTCCTCTTCTCAATTTGGACCAACCATCTGAATTCACTCGCTCTTCTCATTTTGGACCAACCATCTGGAATTCACTCCCTCTTCTCAATTTGGACCAACCATCTGGAATTCACTCCCTCTTCTCACTTTGGACCAACCATCTGGAATTCACTCCTCTTCTCACATTGGACCAACCATCTGGAATTCACTCCCTCTTCTCACTTTGGACCAACCATCTGGAATTCACTCCCTCTTCTCAATTTGGACCAACCATCTGGAATTCACTCCCTCTTCTCAATTTGGACCAACCATCTGGAATTCACTCCCTCTTCTCACTTTGGACCAACCATCTGGAATTCCTCCCTCTTCTCAAACCATTGGAAGTGGTTTCATTGCCCAATTTTAACCGCCAGCTTTAGACATATTTAAAATTATTATTCATAAATGAAATAGTGTCATATAATCTTAATATAATTTTTTTAATTGTGTATCTTCCACCTGTGTGAAGCGCAGAGAAAGTTTTCCAACTGCCGGGGTTTGAACCCATGACCTTTTGGTTGAAGGGCTGAGACCTTGCCAACCTCCATTATACAACCAATATCTTCATGGTTTACAAGGGAATACTATCTTATCTTTCTCAATAAGATGGCAAGAAACCAGGACACTTTCATGGTTTAAACATCATCCAAAACCAAATAGATAAAACTAGCCCCTGTAAAGTTTAATACGAAGGAGCCACAGTGGAGTGAAGTCAAAGGCGAAATATGACAATAAGTGACAACTCCACTAATAAAGACAGAGCAAACACGTGACGTTTCGGGTATAACCCTTCGTCAGACAACAAACGAGAAATATTTAGAATATAGATCTAAGTAATACCTCCGGCATCACACAATGTGATGTCAGAATAAAAACATAAAGGAGAAAGAAAGAAAGAAAAAGACAGTGATGTTAAGAAACGTAGCAGTGGAGGGGGGGTGTGTGAAAAAAGAGCGAGAGTTGAAGGTTCAGATCTAGAATGAAATAAAAATATGAAAATAAGTAAGTAATAAAAGGTGAGAAGGAGATAGAGAGAATGAGAGAAATATATATATATATATATATATATAGAGAGAGAGAGAGAGAGAGAGAGAGAGAGAGAGAGAGAGAGAGAGAGAGAGAGAGAGAGAGAGAGAGAGAGAGAGAGAGAGAGAAAGAGAGAGAGAGAAAAGAGAAGAGAGAGAAGAAAACAGGCAGGGGAGAAAGAAAGGGAGAGAGAGACGTGTGAGTATGGGAAACAAGAACGAAAAAATAGGATAAATGTAAGACTAGATCTATATCTCACTGGGTCTAGAAAGAAGAAATGATAGGATAAATGTAAGATTAGATCTATATCTCACTGGGTCTAGAATGAAGAAATGATAGATAATGAATGAAAGCAAGTATAAATCAAGACAAAAATTTACACTGAAGGTGCGAAATGTATATAAATTACAAATTTATCGATGTAATAAGGGTGGAGAGTAAACAACTTATCTGAAATTTCAAAAAATGCCAGTTAGGACTAGCTGATGCCATCCAAGGAATCAAAATCTCAAATTATTTTTCCTTGGTGATAACATAAGGTCTATTCCGTAATGGTAAGAAACTGTGCGCCAAGATGCTTCCGGTAAATGGTGAACGTAAAAGAAATAAAAATACAAAATAAAATTTGTAAAAAATGTAGATGCCTACCATTGAGTATGCTACCATAGGCAGGCACACGGGGTGTGAACTGCCAGAGGGACCCAACTTTGCCCGGGATAGGAAGGGGTGGAGGGGGTGGCAGGGTTAGGGTGGGATAGTTTCATGGGGGTGGTTGGGGAGCGGATGGGGTAGGGTAGAGGATGGGGAAGGGTCAGGGATAGTAATAGCGTGTGCCCGACTATGGGAGTTACTCCAAAGAAAATTTTATAAATTGGTGTAAGACGTTCATACCGTCAGGGTTGATTGTGCCCAATCTTACTATAAGCCGGTTCTCTAAAGACTTCCTAGACTCAGCACCGCCAGTACATGACCTGAGAATGCATACTTTCAGGTCATGGGTTCCTCGATGTCCTGGTTTATTGAAATGTAAAGGCACCGGCTTGCTTTCGCAGTATTCAATATCTCTCCTGTGATGGCCAAATCTGTTGGAGAGTTGCAAGCCAGTTTCTCCAATATAGGCCATTCCACAATGACTGCAGCGAATAGCATAAATAACATTGCGAGAGGCGCAGGAGAATTGCCCATTCACTGTCCAGGTCTGTCTAGGGAACTGAATGGTTGTGGAGCCGTCTACAAAGGGGCATGTCTTGCAGTTAGTGCGTCCACATCGGACTGTGCCCGACGGCGAGAGTCAGTAGAGAGGCGGTTATACCCGAAACGTCACGTGTTTGCTCTGTCTTTATTAGTGGAGTTGTCACTTATTGTCATATTTCGCCCCTGTAAAGTTTGCAAGTCTTGGTGTGAAATGCATCTATTTTTACATGAGAACATAAAAAAAACAACTGCTTGTATGAAAAACATGTACAATGGCCAGATCAATGCCTTTTCTCTCTTCTGTCAAGCCCAAAGGTATGTTTGTAAAACAGTAGTAGCAGTCTAACAACACGCCGCAAAATACCAAGGTCCACCAACCAGCATGTTATCTCAGGAAACAGAGTTTTTAAAAATATAAATTGGCCTCTTAGCGACACGACTAAATCAACTAACAACACGATTTTTAACACACCTAACTTGTCAAAATTGTCAAGACAAATATCTTTTTCCATAGATTTCAAATATGAAGGCATTTCAAGTAAATGATACGTGTAGAAGATCAAGTAATGCCTCTCAGCTGTAATAAATAGGTGCTGATTGCAAACTCTCTCTACCTGCCAGTCGACAAGGAGTTGATTTTATCCACCTGGCACAGGCAAACAATGGTCATCACCTGGCATAGGCTGGTAACAGTGAACATTACTCTACCTGGTAACAGTGAACATTACTCTACCTGGTAACAGTGAACATTACTCTACCTGGTAACAGTGGACATTACTCTACCTGGTAACAGTGGACATTACTCTACCTGGTAACAGTGGACATTACTCTACCTGGTAACAGTGGACATTACTCTACCTGGTAACAGTGGACATTACTCTACCTGGTAACAGTGGACATTACTCTACCTGGTAACAGTGGACATTACTCTACCTGGTAATAGTGATGAACATTACTCTACCTGGTAACAGTGAACATTACTCTACCTGCCAGACAGCACCACCATGCACACTGTGCTGCACAAGCAAAATGAACAGTGGTCTAAATTTATCATTGCTTAACGTGTGTTACTAAAACAGTTTATTAATCAAATCAAACATGCATGTCTAACCAGTGTGGGGTTGGTGAATAAGGAAACTTTCATCATCTAGTTCTTCCATGCCTGTCAGGTAGAAATGGATGGCCATGGGCTATATAGCCTGGTCCGCTTACCAGCACGAGCTACTTACCAGTATGATCTTCTTCAATTTCCCAAAGGGATTGTTTTAAGACCACTACTATTGTACAGATTGATTTCACAAAGGGATTGTTTTAAGACCACTACTGTTGTACAGATTGATTTCGCAAAGCAACACCTGACAGCAAAAACTGAAACCAGTCTACACACTGCAACACAATTTTGCATACCATACCGTAACACATTTATTTAAATTGATTTCCCCAGTTTCTGAGAGTTGTGTGTTCTAATACTGAGGAGGAGGTATATTCTATTTTGACACATTTTTATTCAAACAGAAAAGTGTTCTTTTGAATCATAAACAACATTCCGGAATAAATGTAAACATATTTGAACGTGTGGTTATTGTGAATGATAGCACAAATTTGTGTTCAAAATGCCTTCATTTAAGCAATTTAATCTGTATCAAACATGCAGAGATGAAAACACTTACTTGGTCAATGGAAGGAACGACGTGATTTGAGCTTCGACACATAGGAGACCAACAAAGAAGGAAGCGGAGATACTCTATTAGTCTCTGAAGACAAACAATTTTTTCGTACATTTTTAACGATTAGCATCAACAAAGGAACAAGAGAAAAAACAACAAAACATAGAAAGTATATAATCTTCTCATTATAAATAAAAGCTGTAAGTTATCTGTACGTTTCTGTCCCAATACATAACTGAGTCCCCTGAGCGTACAAGTATTTTAAACATATACAGTGGGCACCTTGTATAACAGGAAACCGGTTTAACGGTAACAGGACCATCCCCATCTCTCTTCAGCTATATCAAAATAAACCTTTTATAACAGGGACTGGGAATGGAAAAACTGCTTAGGACTCTGTCAACGTGGAAAGTACACCAGAGAAGCACAAAGGTGTGTGTATAATGTAGATCCATGCCTAAAAATTCCTGATACATGTACATGCATTTCTTCAATATTGACTTTATTGAGACCCAATGCAGGTGTTTGAGGTACATGAAAGGTCTAAAGAGAAGAGGGAGGGGAGTGTGTATCTCTAGTACATTACAATGACTGGCATACCACCCCCCCCCCCCCCAATTGGCTAATATTGTATGATGAGCAAGTCATCAGCTAGGTCTATCATGCATGGAGAGCGCTAAAATACCCAACAATGGTTGGTCTATTGCCTGAAGCTATGCACATGTGACTTGCAAACCGCTTATAACAGGAAACGGTTACAACAGGGCTGTAGCCTGTCCCCCATCGATCTTGTTATAACTGGTTTCCACTGTATTTCATGCAATCAACCCAAACTTTGCCCATTGATTGTAAAGTAATTTTGAAAGAGTTTATAAACAAGAGTACTTACCAATACAGAATCAAAGGTCATATCCTGTGCCGCTTCTTGAAGAAATTCAGCGCTAAATTTTTGGCTCAGCATTAAATTTCTGTATATCTAGTTAAGGATAATATTCTTTTCAAGAACAAATACCTTAAGAACAGATGAACAACAGAAAACCACAATATTCCACCACAAACCAAAGGTAATAATACTAAATCCAGCCATTGCTTAAAAAATCACTTTAAGAAACAGATTTGCTTTTTTCTTTTGTTTACAAGGGGTCTGTGTCATTTGAGTTCTGAAAGAGCTCTTAGAGCGGCGACCATTGTGCTTACTTAGCCCCAGATGGCTTACGTTTCTCTTCAGTAAACAAGTGTTTTGCAAACCCTTTCTCGATTCACCATTTCCATTTAAGTGGAAACTCCCAACAAGGTTTAAGTGTCAATAAATGGAAACAGGAGAATTAAAATCAGCCTTGCTACCTCTAGTGATTACTTGACAGCTTGTTTGCAAGTTGTGTGAAAAGAAGCCAGATAAAATACCTTACAGGGGCATCCAAAAGAAAAGAGTTTGAACAAATTAAAAATAATAAAATTATGGGTCAATTGGGAAAAAAACGTGATACATGTCTTTCCCAAGAACACAATACCACATCACTTAATGTCTTCTTCTAGCATAAACGTATATGTGTATATAATACAATGAAAGGATACAAGGCATAACATTTCCTGTCATCAAATGGTGTCTTTTCTTCACTTTCCTCCCATGGAATACTTTCTGCTATTCTTTCTGATGAGACGTCTTTGGTGGCCTTCTTAATCTCTGTTTCAGATGTCCTGGAATTTACGTAAAACACAAGCATAAAGAACAAACCTATCATACACATCAAAATAAACATTAGGTGATGGCACATATGATATTGACACTGCTTTAAATTTATATTTTTCATTGAAACTACTTCTTTTTAAAAAGGCAGACTAGAGGTTCTCCTATGTCTTTGTGTAACATGAATGCTCTCTACGGTGTAATCCTCTAACGTTTTTGTACTCTATGCATGCCACAAACAACGCTTGTCTTTGCAATATAATGGCGCTTGTGACATAAGTGTAAATAAGTTGACACACACCATCGAAGTGAATATCAGTATTGTTAATTAAGAAGCATGCCCTTTTGCGCACAGAGTATCACGATTTCTGCTATGCCCGCTATAATGAAAACATAAAATGCATTACGAAAGCTTCTTGCAACATACAGGTATGTCCTAGTCCATCAATACTATCAGAATGCAACTAGTTTGCTCAGTGCTTTTAAAAATAAGTCAATTATGATGAATAAAGATCCAAATTCATATCTCAACCAGAGAAATTTGACATAGTCCTGTTGTTAAAAACATGTTGTAAATCACATATATATGACATGTGTGCAAAAACATTTGTTATAAATAGTTCAAGAATTTAAGCCTGGACATGTTGCAGAGATTTGTCTCATTAACTTTGAAATATGACAAAGAAAAGATAGAGATACTGCTCTCTGTATTTTCTATATTACAATGTTAAGTGAGAGGATTAAGAAAAATAAAACAGTTGACATCTACTTTTGATTATTACATATATATATTTGAAATATAATGTATACATGTGACAGAAACATAATTGACAAAGTGCTGAAATTACTAATCCCTTTAGCTTGAAGTGTACTGGCAGAATATACTGAGATCAGTATGTGCTGCATATTTTGTGATTAGTTGTATTTGATATTTTTACCAAAATTACAACAAACTTACTTGATAAGACACTCAACACATTTCACAATGCTTAATTCCGAGAAATCATCTAATACATCTGGCAGTGTCAACAATTTGGCCAGTTTCTTCTTCTCAATACATGCCTCAACTTGAGATACATCATTCCTTGGGGGAAGAAAAATAACAAATCGTAACAGAAGAAACGAAATTTTTTAAAAGTCACAAGATGAGAAATGACAAGAAAAGTCAGAGAAGGGAGTGATAAAGCCAATCAAATGTAAAGATTTTTCTTTGATTGCTTATGTCCACAAGAACAAACAAAAAATTTAAGTTCCCTAAACGCCATCACGGCACATAGAGCCGGAACCTATCCCGGTTTATGTAGCATGAAGTGAAATAGGTGATGATAAGCACCTCCCAGAGAGGGCACAAGTCTGGCGCAGGTTTTTACTTCCAAGCTGGTGCTTGTAACCATTTGCACCTGGGTCGAATGGGGAAAGTACATAAGTATCTTTCCCAAGGAACACATCGGCCCTGGTTTTGTCAGGATTCGAACCCTGGACCTCATGATCCCAAGTCCAGCAGCCACCGACAAGAACAAAGTAATAAAAAGGTTTCGGACGGTTGCACCATTTGAATGCCGTCTTTAACATGAGTCAGTAGATGCTAAAAATGTGTTATCTACCTAAAAGATAAAAATGCTACTCATACAACAAATAGTTTGAAATTTGCCTTTTCTCTTCGCCTGGGCTATTTGCAATTTATAAAAAGATTCACGGCTATTCCATTCCAACTTACTGTGAAATGGTGAATTTCACTGCTCATACTCAATATCTGTAACAAGGTGTGTGGCCTACAGTAATCTTGATTGACTTGGTCTTGAAAACACTTCATGTAGTATAACATAGCATATCTCATAAGCTTGCATTTATAAATAAATAGGATTTAAACAATTTTATTCAGGGTTTAAGACAATTAAGAAGAGTAGCCAGCCATCTTCATTTATGTTCACTATTTTGTTATGGCCAAGATAATTTTCTTAAAAGAGACCACACCGATTAAAAATAAACCCTACATGTCAAAACAAATCGGGACAACAGGGAGTTTGGGGGTCAGGTAAGTATAAACTATACCAATTATACAAAAATACATACATTGACATCTTTAAATGTGGAGGCCAATTTCAAAGCCCTGATATTCTGCAGGAAAACAACACTACCAGAAAGCAATCTGAAAATAAAAATGACAGTGTTTAAACTGTAAATTGCAACCACTTAGTACGACAGAAAATACATGCATTACTTCATAATAGTTTATCTAAATTATTACGAAAGTAAATGCACCTGCCAGCCAAAGTAAAATTGGTAATAAGGACTTCTTTGACTTTATAACAGTTGAGGAAAAAAAATAATTTTCCTTTCTATCTTTCCTTTTCATGTTCTTGCATTACATTGAATAAATCTATACTGACTTTTAAACCAAGAGAATCCAATTTTGTCACTAGCTGGATTTGAACCACAGGCTCCTTTAGTGAGAGGTTACAGCCATGAGTTCTTGAAAACCGAACTAAGAAGTTTGTTGGCCAAATGACAAAGTTTATTGTTTAATACATTTATACTAGGGGGCTGCAAGGTATACAGACATGAAAAAAAATGGAAGGAGTATCATAGTCACATCGAAGATGAGACATGGAATCTGAGACATATCGTGAAATAGTAAGACATGACCCACCATTACATGGGACTGAAGTCTACCATTTTGCCAAGCAGATGGGAGTGAGGAATCTTGTGCTGTATATATATGACAGCTCTTGAAAAAGTGTTCTTTCAGTAAGGTAAGCTAATATGCATAAAGCTGCATAGAAGATGCCGTGTACTGACTAAATCCTCGTTTTTGAAGAATATAATGGTAAAAGTGGAATATTTTAGTACTGTATTACGTTACAAATATTGAAATAAAAACAATGAAAAGACCCTCTAACCCCCTCTAATAAAAGAAAAATCTTGTTCAGCTTGTGTCTTATTTTCCATGCGTGTCTGCCGTCCCCTGTGCAAGAAATAATGTGTGTGAAATACATTATAATCGGATTTAAATACGCGATACAATTTACAAGTGACAATCTCTTCCTTTGCAGGGAGAAACAGAATACAGATATGTGAAAACAAAAATCGGGAAAGCAAGAGCAGCCTACGAGTCGTTAAAAATATCTGGAAGTGCCAAATAATATCCACGAAAACAAAAATCCGCCTCTTTAAATCTAACATCAAATCTGTCCTGTTGTATGGAGCTGAGACCTGAAGAATTACAAAGACCATCATAGAGAAACTCCAGACATTTATTAACAACTGCTGACGAGAGATACTCTGAATATTCTGGCCTGACACCATCAGCAACAGAGACCTTTCGGAAAGAAGCTCTCAACTCTCGGTTGAAGAAGACATTCAAAAGAGAAAACGGCGTTGGATAAGTCACACACACTGAGAAAGCCTAAACAAAACATCGCTAGGCATACCCTGACCTGGAATCCGCAGGGTAAAATAAAGAAAGGCAGACCTCCAAACACATGGCGAAGGAACCTGGAGGCAGAAACAAAGAATGTGGGGTATGGCTAGCAAGAGCTAGAAAAGATATCCCAGGACCGTGAAAACGGAGGGCAATTGTGGATGGCCTATGCCCTAGAAGGAGCAGCAGGCCTAAGTAAGTAAGTTTAAGTAATCTCTTCCTTTCAGCCGACTAGATCCGACTACATGTAGACATTCTAATTGTAAATAGAGTTCAAGTACAAATACAAAGTTGACCCATATGATTTTAAGTCCACAGCTAAACCATAGGTTTACAGAAATAATAACTAACTTATCACCATCACTCACCGTGGACCCCCCCCCCCCAGCACCATTATGTTCCCACCCTCGCAATCATGTCCCTGTTGCTGGGCAGGGTACCGTAGACTTCACGCAGTGCAGAAGTCCTAAATTTCATCTTACCGAAACTGAAAACAGTTGCAATGAAAGAAGATGGCTGTTGTTTGGAGTTTATAGGCTCAACTCGCTATTTCTACATGAATTATTGTGTCCAAAAAGTGTTTTTCAATGGAAATGTGATTTTATGATATCTAAAAGTACTCATATAGTCTATGTGTTATATCTACTTTTCATTGAATTTAATAGCGAAAAATAACTAGAATACTCCAGCATGCTACTCCTCCCAATAAATATTTATAAAAATATGTTGGTTCAGAAGAGGCATAATTGGAAGGAGCTCAACGCAAAGCAAAAAACACATCAGCCAACATAGAACTCAGTCTGACTATTATTATATCTAGTCCTTTTTGGTCAAACCTGCACTAACACTAACACCATTAACTTTTTAACAGAACTGCAGGCTTACACTTAGGCGAAATATGACAATAAGTGACAACTCCACTCATAAAGACAGAGCAAGGCGTACACTTATTAACTACGCATTGGCGATATGGATGTAAACATCTGAATTACATGACTGCTGTCGATACTGCATAGATAGACCCCATGAAAACCTGTCTTGAGTATTATTACGTACTACACAAAGACTGTGTCAACTTACCAACTGACAACTGTGTCATGTGTAGCATGTGTGTGTGTTACTCAGGACTGTGATGCAAAGAAGAAAATTAATTCAGCACCTGATTTAGAGTTTTAAAATTGAATAATGAATAGCGGATATACCCAGATCTTGATAGGGCCTACAATCAAGATGCGTGTACTCATGTAGACTTACTAGAATACAACAATGTAGGTTTATATAGATCTAGCTGTAGATCTAGATATCTTGCTCTCGATCTTAGATTCTAGTCCGTCCTGGCTACAACAAAACGTGAGTTTCCAACGTGAGAGCGAGTTGAAATGATACAGTTGACGCAGTTTAAAAAATAAAAACATTTCCTTCATCAAGTAGTACCATACCTAATTTAAGAATATAATTCAAAAAAGTTACCGACAAAGTCAGTGTGTATTTTGGGGGGTTTTTTTGACGAATTATAATACCTGTATCTAGATGAGTGGGGCACTCATTGTATCTGCTGACTAAAAAGAAAATGAAAATGTATTGCAGAAGTATGAAAAATCACATCACTCCTGGACAGAAATAAATTGTCAAAGTTACGTCATAATGTATTCAAAAGGCATTAGAAGAAAGGAAAAGGATATTTTCTAAAAAAAAAAGACTGAAATAAAATCACAGCTAACTTATTTCAAGTTTGACAACAAATTAAAGGGGCAAAGTAATGCAATACAATGTACAATATATATATTATAGATCTTAGCAAACAGAAAATAAAATAAATATGGAAGAGATCCACCTACCAATGAAATCATATTGCAAATGGGCACTTGAGAAGAAAAAGAACAAATTACACTATTTTTCAAACAAACGATAATCTAGATATATAGTTTATGAAACAAAAATGTTCTGTGCATTAAAAAAAAAGTGATTCGGAGTTGTATGAATGGTTTTGAAAACGAAGCTACACTTGACGACGTTTTCCTAGACACAGAGGGTTATTTTTGTTGAGCTCCTAACCATTGTACCATCTGTTGCCATCGTATATTCAGTGAGAAAAAGAACGTAGATCTAGGCCTACTGCGTGTTTATTTGCCTATTTATTATTACATTGTATCTCAAAGATCAGACTGATCGATAAGTAGTTCATTGCGACTTTTGACGCCACTGAATGGTAGACGTTTGTGTGCTCTGCTGTGAAGAGATGCACCAGCAGTTGTGCTGAGCTATGGGAGCGGATAAATTTCCCCCTGGCTCTAGCGCAGGAGGGCAGCGGGTAAATAATGCCAATGGCAGCAAACAACAACAGTCACCAAACGGAGTAACACACAACCCACACGACAGATGTCCTCAACAGAAACGTATGACCTTTCCTGCAAGGTACATATACTATTTTTTAATGATTTTGTTCTGTATTGAACATTCTAAATGTAGTCGTTAGAAAGAATCGGATAGATATAATAATAATTATAAATATGTACTGTACAGTGTACATGAATGATCTGAATCTACACTAGATTGTCACTGCTCACTGTCACTGGATATAGATCTAGATCTTTGTCAGTCATTACATTTACAATTTACACCTATCATCAGATTTGGGGGGGGGGGGGCGGGATCGGTCAGTGAAATTGACTCATTTTGTTTGGGCTCTTCTGAATGATTCTTAGAGTAGACGTTCACAGAGTATTTCTTTCTTTCATGTCATATGGGTGCTCATCCTCTTCTAAAGAAGAACGAAAACTATTAATTATAAGGCTGTGATTATTTTCAGCCGGGGTGAAAATAAGATCAGATCTTATTTTCAGCCGGGGTGAAAATAATGTGAACTATTATTCTCACCCCGGCTGAAAATAATATCAGATCTTATTTTCAGCTGGTTTTCATGTCACTATGCCTAGTCCTTGGGTCTTTCGTTTTCATTGGTCGGGTCAGTCATTTTTTAATGGCCCCAATATTTGTGTTTCGCAACTAGAATTTAGAATCAATCAGCTAGGCTACGCTGTTTTGTTTGTTTTTTCTCGTCGGCTGGGTTCTTTGTTTGTTTTCTTTTTTGCCACAGAGAGAGAGTGATGGAAGAAAACACACGGGGAGGGAGGGACAGAGAGACAGAGAGAGAGACACTCAGACAGACAGAGAGAGATGCTATACTATATTTAGTATTTAGTGGGCTGATCTTGTAAAAATGAATTGCAAATAGCGGTACATAAAAAACCTCAAGAGAATCAAAAAGAAAGTTCGGCAAAATAAGAAAGATCCTACTTGATCTACTGCGAAGCAGTCTGGACCGGTAAGCTTATCCAAGAATATTCACACAGAGAGAGGTGATGGAAGAAAACACACGGGGATGGAGAGAGAGAGGGAGAGAGAGATGAGAGAGAGAGAGAATGGAAGAAAACACACACAGAGAAAGAGAGAGAGGATGGAAGAAAACACACACAGAGAAAGAGAGAGAGAGGAGAAAGAGAGAGAGGATGGAAGAAAACACACACAGAGAAAGAGAGAGGATGGAAGAAAACACACACAGAGAAAGAGAGAGAGAGAAAGAGAGAGAGGATGGAAGAAAACACACACAGAGAAAGAGAGAAAGAGAGAGAGGATGGAAGAAAACACACGCAGAGAAAGCACACGGAAATTGACAGTATTAGATAAGTATAAGAAAGAGTAAGAGAGAGAGAGAGAGAGGTGATGGAAGAAAACACACAGGGATGGAGAGAGAGAGGGGGCGAGGGGGAGGGAGGGAGAGAGACACTGACACGAGGTGAATGCGACTGCGAGCTCTGGGACGAGATCCAGTGAGGAAAAAACCGGCTGAAAATAAGATCCGATAACTGCGAGAATCTCGTCTCTAGGGCGAGATCCGGTGAGGGGGAAACCGGCTGAAAATAAGATCAGAAATTATTCTCAACCCAGCTGAAAATAATCACTCCGTAATTATAAATGAGATCGCTTTACGTCAAATTGTATCAAACTGATGTATATACATTTACATCACTTTGAGTTCCTAGCCTATAAAATGCATTTACGTGTCAAAGTCTTTGAACTTTCTTAAATATCAGCTCCCATTCTACCTTCCAGTGTATGGGCTTAGATGCCCGAAATGATCTTTCTCCAGGCTTCCCTGTCCTGACATTTTCTGTTTCCTTCCGTGAAAGTTAAATTTCTTTGCTTTAATGCCTCTTTTAATCTTCTTCCCACTTTCTCCGAGGTCTGACTTTTGGTCTTTTACCTTGAGTTTTAGCACTCAGCTGCACTATATTATAGTGATAAATAGCTATTATATTGTCATTCGTTCTGTTTACAGGCTCAAACCATCTCAGTTGATATATTTCTATCGTATTTTTTATACTATCTGCTTTGATCTCTTATTGTTGTGTTTCTGATGTTGTCTCTTTTAGTTTTCCCTACTACTCTTAGATATTTCATTTCAGCTGCTTGTACTCTACTGTAGTCCCTACTCTCTAAGGTCAAGGTTTCATTGCCATAGAGGAGAGTAGGACAATAAATTGTGTTGTCTGCTGCCATATTGAAATATTGAGTTTATGTTGACAGTTCTTGTTTACCTATAAATGCCTTTCCTATATATATATATATATATATATATATATATATATATATATATATATATATATATATATATATATATATATATATATATATATATATATATATATATATATATATATATATATATATATATATATATATATATATATATATATATATATATATATATATATATTATATATATATATATATATATAATATATATATATATATATATATATATATATATATATATATATATATATATATATATCATTGCCTTTTGGATTCTCTGGCTGATTTTTTCTCTTAGTTTTCCTTATCTTACTCCTAGGTAATTGTAGCTTTGAACAACTTGTTCTAAATTCTTCCTGCCAAATTTGATATTTCGTGTGTTAGTTTCCCTAGTTACTAGCATTGTTTTAGCTTTCTTTGCATTTAGTCTCACTCTTCTTTTCAGGGTTTTTTTTTTCAGAGTTTGTCCCCATCCCTGCATTATTTCTCCTTTGGCGTTCTTAATTTGTCTTATTGGGTATGCTTTGATCTTTCTCATGCTCATCATTGCTCCCTAGAACAGCCTTTGATTTCCTTGATAGCTTTCTTGAAATCTTTGTCCAAACTCTTCCCACTGTTTCTGATTTGCTTTCCTAATTTCCTCTTTGGCAATCACTAGGCGATGATCACTAAATATTTCAGCTCCTCTGTTTACTCTTGTATCCATTGTACTGTAAAAAGGGGGCTGCTAACTATTATGTAGTAGTCTATCATTGACTTTTCACACCTGTCTTCATTTAATCTTGTATATTTGTGGATATCTTTATGAGGAAAAAGGTGTTGGCTATTTTCATGTTATAAATTCTTTGGCCATGAGCTTATAAATTTCCAACTTTCTAGTAGCTTATCTTGCCTTTTATGCATTAGGAGGCCTACTCCTACTCTAGCTCTATCTTTGACATCTCTTCCTAGATTAAAGTATGTTTTGGTTCTACATTTTCTACTCCTTGCCCTTTTTTCTTTGTTTCTGTAATGGCCAAAATGTCTACTTTGAATTTGTCCATTTCTTCAGCTAATTTTAACTCTTTTCCATTTATTGCCCTAATATTCCATGTTCCAAAAATCAGTCTGTGTTTTTGTCCAGAGTCGTCTTCAAAGTTTAACCCGGGTATATCATCATATTTGATACTTTGAATAAGTTTGGTTTTGGATAAGCAGGGGATAAGATCGCTGTACCCTAGGCAGATGGTGGAGCTGCCACCTTGAGCGTTTGGTGAGTGCTTCTGGTAGGTCCTACTTCTTTCCTTTACAACGTCTTTCACTTATCGTTCATTTACTACGATCTGTGTCTACCAACATGATTTTTCGATCTTCTAAAGGGCATGTTCTTCTAGACCGCTACTTCTGTATTATCTTTGAACTCAAATTTGTTGTTTGAAGTGTTGTAGTTTATCTAAAAATCCTTTTCAACAATAGTCATAATCTATGTTGTTTGATTGTTTTACTTTGAATTTAAAAGTAGAAAAAACTAGAGTTGCTTCATAATTATAGTAGGTATTTCTTATCATGGGTGTTCGAAAACAATTAAGGGTGTCTGTAGATCTTGAAGAATTCTATATTGTGATCACACCCTGGAATTTTTATCATAGCAAAATTTTCGTTTCTAGTTAGGTTTTCTTTTATTCAAAGGTATGATTAATTGTAATTACAGTCTTAACTATGAAGTTTTCAACTTGTAATCTCAAAACAACCCATTGAAACTCATATAATATAGTTGATGATTCATCCAGTTTCAAATTGAGTACAACTCATCATGTAGTTATTCAATGTTGATTCAAGATATTCAGATATTACCAAATTATCGTTTTTTATGTGAATTCTGTCAATAATGCATTTTTTTATTTACTTATATAATATATTGGCAATGATTGAATGCATTGCATGTTTTTTTATTATCCACGAAGGGAAATGTGTGACATATTTTTGAGCCTCTGAGAGATACCTCTAATATATATATATTACAACACAAATAGGTCACCTTTTAAAAGGGACATTGATCAAGAGTATGTATTTCATGAAAACAACACACAATCACTAACTAATGTGTCATTGTTCTTTACCTTATATTATGTCAACAGTAATGTAATATCTTATTTTTTTCTCTTGAAAATTGTTTTCTTGAAAATATTGTTTTTGTCACTTGTTTTTTTTTAAACTTTTCATCCCAAGGCTTTCCTCTGCCTTCTTTAAATGCTGTCTGTGAAGAGACTGGCTGTTTTGAACTGTTTCAAAATATGAGGAAAAACATTTTGAAATAAAATTCTGAAACGTTTTTCAACTTCTCTTACTTACAATGTCCTCATACTTTTGTAAATATATATATACATAACAATTTGTAAAAGGGGTTTGTCAAGATATAATATAATATGATTCAGCCTCATTGACAACTTTCTGTTCCCGATCTTTTCTTCTTTTCCTTCTGTATCTCTTTACCAACATGAATAATACAAAGAATACAATCTAAAGCCCAAGCATTATTAGAGGGCACTAAAGGTAAAATGAATCAAATCAACTCAGAATATCTTTTCCCCCTACATGCATACATATTCAAATTTGCTGAGGATCTCATTTCAATTTCATGTTTGATTTGGCTGATGCATCATAACTTTTGGCCATATGCCAACATATTGAATTATAGATTCATTTAATGCATGTGTGACATTTCCTTTCTTTAGTTTTACTGTATTGTGTAGTGTTTCAGATAGTTACACTTGTGCTGTTTCTCTCTCCTTTTTTAGGTCATGCTAATAGGCGACAGTGGGGTGGGGAAAACTTGTTTATTGGTGCGATTCAAAGACGGAACATTTTTATCTGGCAGCTTCATATCCACTGTGGGTATTGACTTTAGGGTAAGTGTTTGGCGTTGATGAATTTCAAGTTATTTGTTTTTTGTTAATAAAAATGAATCTATTTGTTTTGACGTCATCCCAGCAAGAAATTTCTGATTCGCTGCTGTGGAATATTCAATCACGTCAATTATTCAAAAGGACACCAATTTTGTATGCAAAATAAATTCAAGCCTGCTTGTTTCGACATTTATTTTATCTAAGATATATTTATATATATATATATATATATATATATATATATATATATATATATATATATATATATATATATATATATATATACTCTGAAATTCCACAATGTTACAGAAAACTTAAAGAATTTAACTTACAGAACACATGAACAATTTCAATAATCTCATAACTTTTACGTGAAGTGTTTAAAACATTGTCATTTGTTTCATGTGCTTTGTTTTCTGGCTACAGGATAGAATATTGATTTGTTAACATTGCACTCTCTTTGGAAGAAATAGTGAATAGTTGATACAGTATTATATCATGCTTTTAGGAAACTTGCTTATAAATTTTATTCATTTTAAATGTTTTTTCTTCTTTTCTTCCTTGTGAAATATCAGAATAAAGTTGTTGATGTTGAAGGCACAAAAGTGAAATTACAGGTATGTAACTATTGTCACAATAATCCTGTTTCTTTAATCTGAAAATTGTATTGTTTATTAAATATACATATACATAGCATTTCTGTTATTGTCTTAATGATCTATCACATTCGATGATTCTCTGAATTTGATGCTTATGCCACCATGTCCTGAAATTTTCTGTTTCCTTTTGTGAAGGTTAAATTTATTATGCGCCTAGAGCTGTCGTAAGATTGGGACTGGGCGCTATTCAAATGAATTATATTATTATTAGTATTTGCTGTAACACCTCCTTTATATCTTCTTCCTACTTTATTTGAGGTCTGCCTTTTTGGTCTTTTACTTTGGGTTTTAGCATATATATGAATATATATGAATGAGATCATTTTCGGATGAAAAAGTGTATTTTGAAGTCTATCACTGACACAAGACATGAAAGTTGAAAGAATGCTCCTGCTGCCATTAAAAAACATTTGTTGGGCTCCAATTTGTTTTTGTACAGTTAAAGTATCTCGAAAGATTATTAAGAATTACTTTTTAAATAAGGTGGCATCCGTGCAAGAGTGGTTAAACTACCAGACGTTAGATCATGAGGTCCTGGGTTTGAATCCTAGCTAGGTCTGACAATGTGATCCTTGGGAAAGACACGTAACACGCATTTTTTCTCTTTCAACTCAGGTGAAAATAGGCGCAAGCACTAGGTTGTAAGTAAACACCTGTATGAGACTAGAGCCATGTCTAGGAGGTGATTGTTATCACTTGTTCCTCTTCACACTAGAAACTGGTGTAAGCTCTAAAGGCCCCTTTTACACGCACGCTTAATTCATCGACAAACTGTATGATATCAAAAGGATGGCGGGAATCCTATCAACTTCTCGATGAAGCTGAGCGTGGAAACGAGCAATCCTTTCGATATCGAGGGTTCTCAGTCCAGGCGCTAGATATTTTCCCGCAGGCGAACTGAAGGATGAACGGCAGTGGTGAAGAGGGGAGGGACTTCTTTGATGTTACCGTAGACAGAGTTAAAAATGCAGTCTAAAAATTACCTAAATATTAGTCAAATCAGAAAAATAATATGATTTTCTTGATCAGCGACCCAAAATTAGTAAAAATCACACAGGGAACGCAATTTAATGCCGGATTACCAAGTTAAAATTTTTGTGTGTGTTTTGTTTTGTTTTTGTTGATGTTTTGAATTTTGCGCTAACTAGCTACAACTAAAGTACAACAGTCCAAGGACTGATAGTTTAGTAAAAACTGTTCGTCTGAACGGAGCTTCTCTCGTCGACGAACTGTCAGTTGAACGATGACCCAGATCTAGCATCTGTCGGTTAAACCGCCAGTTTGTTGATGAATCAACTGTACGTTTAAAGGGGCTTTAAGTAAAAACCTGTATGAGACTAGAGCCATGTCTAGGAGGTGATTGTCATCACTTGTTCCTCTTCATGCTAGACACTGGGATAAGCTCTATGGGTTATAATAGCCTTGAAGAAATTTTACTTTTACTTTACTTTTTAAATAAGATGTGGCAGCAGGAAACTTTTAAACAAAGGTACTAGAGGGGGGGGGGTATGCAATGATTGGAGTCAACGCTCATTCGGACGAAGTTTTCTAGTGACCAGCTTTCCAATTTCTAAAAATTTGTATATATGTGTTGTTTTGCCACCCAAGATCTGGGACACAGCAGGCCAGGAGCGATTTCGCAGCATTACCAGGGCTTACTACAGAGATGCTAATGGTAAGCTGCGGCCTTTCACAATCTAATTTCACTTTTGTTTTTATCGTTGACTTATATGTCATTTTTTTGGTTTTTTCCAACAATTATTTTGGGGCTTTGTTTTTTGTTCTTTTCTTTTTTGCTTCTTTTTTCTGAATACCGTGGGATAAGGGTTGTAAACAGCATCCCCAACCCTGTATGTGTGTGTAGGTACAATTTCATTCTTTTGAAGAGTCTACAGGAAGAGGCCATAGTTCATGGTTACAACATTTTGTAAAGATGAAGTAAGTTGCCATCAGATGACCTTAAACTTAGTACAGGGGCAACTGGTTCAGACCGTCACACAAGTACATAGTCCGTCAGCTTTGATAGCCACGACCTGCACTCATTTTAACCATCTACACTAAGACTAAGGAACCAACTGCTAGCAGATATGAAGAGCAAACTGTCACTAGAAATAAAGAACAAACTATCAACAGAATTAAAGAACACTTTGCCAACAGAATTAAAGAACAAGCTGTCAACAGAATTAAGGAACACTTTGCCAACAGAATTAAAGAACACTTTGCCAACAGAATTAAAGAACAAACTATCAACAGAATTAAAGAACACTTTGCCAACAGACTTAAAGAACAAGCTGCCAACAGATATTAAATGCATGAGTTGCATTAAAGGTTTCAAAACTGAAATGAAATATATTACTTTAAGATCAAAATTGTGGGAATTGAGAGTAACACTCAAGAATTGAGTTAGTGAGTTTTTCTGAAGAAGAGGAAGAAATTGACGTATGATGTGATAGTTAGTATTTAGTTACATTTTTGTTGTTGAGATATTTACTTCTTTTATCCTGGTTTGGAAACTGCTGTTTCAGGATATCTTAATACATAGATTGTGTCTTGAGTAGTTTATGCACTCAGAATATGGCAATCTGAGACCCAGTTTACTTTGTTTTCTATTTCAATTTATAATGCTACGGCTCTTTATGATGTGCCTGGTTTCCTCTTTATTTTAATTTTATTATTATTTTTTAACGTACGTTTCATTAAACTTGAATCTATTAAGAATTTTTTTCAAAACAGCCAAGCTTGTAATATTGACACGCTGTTTCACACAGTCACAAAAATATGTACCTAGTCAAGTTACGGTGGCAGTGGTAAAGATGAGCTCCTACAGCAAAGACCAATTGAAAAGAAAGGCAAAGAGTAAAAAGAGATGCTATGTGCACACCAGACAATATTTTCTAAGTAGGCTTGCATGGTGGTTATATGCTGGTTAGATCAATACCTTGGCAAAGTAGATTTTAACACGTAACAATCACAGGTCTGGTCACACATATCCACCAAATAGATGTTATCCCCGACCCACACCCCTATCCTGCACATATGATGTCATACTGAGTGTACAAATCGTTGGTGACTTATGACTTAATTATTTCCACTTACAAATGCAACATCACATTATCTTTACTAATACCCTGACTTGGTGTGAGGTTTGAGAAAGATTTTTTGCTATATGGATGTGAAATCAATAGGTCTTAATCTAGAGTTTGCTACGAATGTAAATACAAGATTTTAAATCTTTTTATGTTCATGTACTAGTCGACCCATTGATGCTAGATCACAGTTGATAGAGCATGAACAAAGACAAATTCAAACTTGTCCGCTCCTAGTTTTTAATTTTCCACTGGGTTTAGAGAAGGGACATCATTTTTTCTTAAATTGACATGTTTCGATCGAATCAACAAAATGTTTGTGTAGATGAAATAAAAGCCTGTCGTGATTACATGAAGGTCTGGTTTAAAAGCCTATCATGGTTACATGAAGTTCTGGTTGAAAAGCCTGTCATGATTACATGAAAGTCTGGTTGAAAAACCTGTTGTAATTACATGAAGGTCTGGTTTAAAAGATTGTCCTGATTACATGAAGGTCTGGTTGAAAAACCTGTTGTAATTACATGAAGGTCTGGTTTAAGAGATTGTCCTGATTACATGAAGGTCTGGTTGAAAAACCTGTCGTAATTACATGAAGTTGTGGTTGAAAAGCCTGTCGTGATTACATGAAGGTCTGGTTGAAAAACCTGTCGTGATTACATGGAGGTCTGGTTTAAAAGCCTATCGTGATTACATAGAGGTCTGGTTTAAAAGCCTGTCGTGATTACATGAAGGTCTGGTTTAAAAGCTGTCATGATTACATGAAAGTCTGGTTTAAAAGCCTGTCGTGATTACATGGAGGTCTGGTTTAAAAGCCTGTCGTGATTACATGGAGGTCTGGTTTAAAAGCCTGTCGTGATTACATGGAGGTCTGGTTTAAAAGCTGGTTTAAAAGCCTGTCGTGATTACATGAAAGTCTGGTTTAAAAGCCTGTCGTGATTACATGGAGGTCTGGTTTAAAAGCCTGTCGTGATTACATGAAAGTCTGGTTTAAAAGCCTGTCATGGTTACATGGAGGTCTGGTTTAAAAGCCTGTCGTGATTACACCATCAAACTTAATTACATTATAGTACGATTATTATTATTGTTTCAAATCATGTTCATGTCTGTAAGTGTAATGATTCAGTTTAATGATCCACTTTAATGGGCTAAGAAAGTATTGTTCACCTTCTATTGCAATGAGCCTCAAAATCTCACAGTCTATGAGGTTTGTCATGATTTTGGTGATTTTTGTTCTTCCTGTGGACTCTTCCATTCGTATTGTATACTTAAAAAACTTAAAATGGGTTCTATTGAATTTGCATCCTTAATAGAAACAGCATTATGCCAAGTGGTGTTTTGGGATTAGTTTATTTTTTCTTCTATTATGTGATGGAAGTTTTCATTATTTGTTTTGTTTTATTTTGGGGGGAATGAAGGGGGTGTTCTTTTTTTTTTTGTTTTGGGGGTATTTTTGTGCAGTGA
The DNA here is from genome assembly GCA_037039925.1 of Doris montereyensis. Classification (NCBI taxonomy): domain Eukaryota; kingdom Metazoa; phylum Mollusca; class Gastropoda; order Nudibranchia; family Dorididae; genus Doris; species Doris montereyensis. The sequence continues at coordinate 219,740 of JAXRKP010000271.1, read as the reverse complement.
AAGATTTTCAATGATGAGAAGGTGCAAGTTTTTCTCTTTTTTCTTTTTGACGTCAGGATTTGTTGTTGCTTTTTCCTTTTTTAATTTTTTTGTATATATTTTGTTTTGGGCATGGTTTCTTTTTTTTCTTCTGTTGATTATTGCTTAAATGGCATATTGGGTCTGTAATTTCATTTGTTTGCTCCTGTTGTGTAAGTCTTGGCATCATTGTGGGTATCATTGGTTTGTTTACATTCTTCTTCATACTTTTCTCTCTTCGCTTGACAAGTACAAAGCAGGGTTACATAAACTGTGGTGAGTTTTCCCTCTTTGTGTTGTTTGATGTTTTCACAATGTGGATACCCTTATAGCAGTGGTTCTTAACCTTTTCGGACATGATGAACCCCTGCAACTTTCATGCGTGCATTCAATGAACCCTTCGAAGTTGGAAAAAAAATATATAACAGACACACATACACACACACACACACTGTGGATGTGTGTTGACATCCGCCGAATCCCTGAGGCTGGCCTACCAAAACCCTGGGATTTGATCAAACTCGGGTTAAGAACCACTGCTTTATATTTATTGTATGGCATGCATCTTGTTGTATCTTATTTCGAAATACAAAAAGAGAAAAAAACTTGTATCTTATTTCAATATTCAAAAAGAGAGAAACTTGTATCTTATTTCGATATACAAAAAGAGAGAAAACTTCTATCTTATTTCGATATACAAAAAGAGAGAAAACTTGTATCTTATTTCGATATACAAAAAGAGAGAAAACTTCTATCTTATTTCGATATACAAAAAGAGAGAAAACTTCTATCTTATTTCAATATACAAAAAGAGAAAACTTGTTGTATCTTATTTCGATATACAAAAAGAGAGAAAGATTGTTGTATCTTATTTCAATATACAAAGAGAGAAAACTTGTATCTTATTCCAATATACAAAAAGAGAAAACTTGTATCTAATTTCGATATACAAAAAGAGAGAAAATTTGTTGTTCTTATTCATATGACTAATCAAGAGTTTGACAGCTGTTTCATGAATTCCTTTAAGACCTATAAGTGTTTAATTTTGTTGTAATAACATCACTCCCTGCCTTTCTCCCTAGTCTGATTTTGTCGAACCGTTTGGGAATTGTCAAATTGTGCATAGTGTAGGCGATCTTTTCATGTTGAGATGACAAATACCCTAGGCTTTTTAATTGATGGGTGTGCGAAAACTCTCTTACTGTAGCAAATCTAGCACGAATATTTTTTAGTAAATCTCAACCCCAATTAAACCCGTTCTAGCTTTTTAAAAAGAAAACTCAGTCAATTGTTTCCTAATGTCTGCATTTGTCTTATTGAAATATCAAGAGCCTCGTCGTTTTTACAGGAAAGCGGTTCAACTTTTTAGAAACATTTGTGTGTGTGTGGGGGGGGGGGGTGGTGGTGGTGCTGAGTCTTTTGCTGTAACGCATACAACCTGGAACCCGTTAGCTCTTATTTACAACCCAAAATTTTAAGTTGGAATTGTACAGTATTAACGTGGTGTCACAAAATCGTCTTGGCTTTTTTGTTGTCCTGTGGATATTTTCAAAATATCTTTTGTCTCAAAAAAAGCGGGATAAGGTAAAATCTAAAAGCTTTCAGTTTGATATGTTGTGCTTTTTAAAATTTATTTTACTTCTCTTCTATTGAGAAAAAAAAGTTTGTCACTAACGTCCCATACATTTATGCATGCATAGATTTACTGACGATAGGAAAACAACAGGTATTGTGTTATTGGCTCACTCTGCCAAGGTCATTGTCATGTCTCCTGACTCTGTAGTGACATACATATATCGACTCTTTAAATGCCAATTGCTGATCTATCAACATTTTTGTTAGGTCGTTCTATAATGCCACACGTTGATGTATCAGTCGGGGCATTTCCTCACAATGTTTGTTTCGTAGGTTAATACTGCTAACATTGTGAAGAAACTCCACAACCAGTACATCAGCATCCACAACCACTACATAGCGTTTGGACATACCACAACCACTACATCAGCATTTGTCATACCACAACCAGTACATCAGCATTTGACATACCACAACCACTACATCAGCATTTGTCATACCACAACCACTACATCAGCATTTGACATACCACAACCACTACATCAGCATTTGACATACCACAACCACTACATCAGCATTTGACATACCACAACCACTACCTCAGCATTTGACATACCACAACCACTACATCAGCATTTGACATACCACAACCACTACATCAGCATTTGACATACCACAACCACTACCTCAGCATTTGACATACCACTACATCAGCATTTGACATCAGCATTTGACATACCACAACCACTACCTCAGCATTTGACATACCACAACCACTACATCAGCATTTGACATACCACAACCACTACATCAGCCACAACCACTACATCAGCATTTGACATACCACAACCACTACATCAGCATTTGACATACCACAACCACTACATCAGCATTTGACATACCACAACCACTACCATTTGACAGCATTTGACATACCACAACCAGTACATCAGCGTTTGACATACCACAACCACTACATCAGCATTTGACATACCACAACCACTACATCAGCATTTGACATACCACAACCACTACCTCCACAACCACTACATCAGCATTTGACATACCACAAGCATTTGACACCACAACCACTACCTCAGCATTTGACATACCACAACCACTACCTCAGCATTTGACATACCACAACGTAGCGGAAGCAATGGAAGATAGCTGATTGGCACTCAGTGCTTAGCAAAGTTATACACCTTTGAAATTGACTATTCTTAACCCTTTTACCTTCCATTATATGTATGTTTGTACTGATCATACGAAAAAGAAAGATATGTTTTATATGTGGTAAGATTATTTTTGTACTGGTTCAGCTGAACATAATATTTTGTAAGCTTGACTCATGTGCAGAGAAATTTTAAAATGCTCATGTTTCACATTATCATTAGACGCATATACAATAATAGTTGAAAATATCTTCACACTTCATGATTGCATCTAGCCACCCCGTGTTCAAATTAGACTGTAATGCATTTGCACTATATTTATTTATATATATATATGTATACAGTAGCCACTAATAAAATTCAAGCTGTAACACTGCATGCTCTGTTTGAATGCACGCTTGTAGAAGAAACAGAATTTTACAACACCAATTTACATCTGATCTGCTTGTTACACTTTAATGCACTTGGCCTAAATTCCCCTCTCCCTTTTTCTATTTGGCTCCTCAAATGATCCAGTTTTCATCAAAGGAATGCACAATTTATTGATACGCCACTCTAGAGCTAAGACGACCTTGTGGAAGGGGATTCATATAGTGTAGTATTTTCCCAATCCATGGGCTTTGAGATGTAAGGGGATACAGCATTCTTTGTCTATTGGCAAATGTTTTCTCCGCTAAGCCTAGGTAGTCCACACTTTGCTCTGGTTTCTCTTTGATTGTTGCAAAGCATTTGACTTGTTTTCCTATGTGTTACGTGTGAGACCCGTGCATGGATTTAATTGTTTTCTATGTGAAGAGTGTGTGTACCAGGAAATGTCATAGAAGCATGAGATTTAACATCATTTCGAAAGTTTTGGTTTAGAAGAAAAGATAAATTGCTCATAGCAGGTATTAAAGTTGTATGTATATTTTATGGTCATTTGTAACTGAGGACATGTCTGTAGTTGAAAAAGCAGTTTAAAAACAGTTAAGTCTCTCGTTAGATCTTTAATAGAAATGCATTGTACCATAATCGTATACGCTTGTCATTTGCAAGTAAGCTCTTCATTTATCTGTACTGATGACGTCCACTGGTGATAAGTTTGTGTACATCTATCAACAACAATCAATATGTCAATGAATTTTGTCAGGGAATACAAAAACTTGATTTACCTCAGTTATATGACATGTCAAATTATAAGATTGATTGACTCATGAAAATGAGCAGATGACTAATAATTTGAATTATGATTATTATCTTAACAATGTTTTTTCATTTGTTCTTTCTTTTTTTTCCTTTCCAGCATTGTTGTTAGTCTATGATGTAACGAACAAGGCCAGTTTCGACAATGTTAGGGTGAGACAAGTTTTGTTGGAAAGCATGTGTAGTGTTAATGTTATGTGTAGTTGTCAAAGGCGAAATATGACAATAAGTGACAACTCCACTAATAAAGACAGAACATTATTATTAGTGGAGTGTCACTTATTGTCATATTTCGCCTTTGACTTCACTCCACTGTGGCTCCTTCGTATTAGTGTAGTTGTTATTAATATACTAACACTAGTGTGTGTATATTTTTAACATTAATAGTATAAAAATATTATTATTATCGATCCTGTTATTAATATTGTTATTATCATTATTAGTGATGTAGATTATTGTTCAATTATTATTTTATTGATACAAAATTTAGTTTTGAAATGGAAATTTATTGCTAGAACCTCAGAGAATGGCGGGTTTTTGCAACCCTAGCAAGAAAGCAGTTGTATTCTTCACACATTTACATTTGCAACCATGAGTGCTGTCTGTTTATTACCATATTATCTCCCATGTGGGTAATTCATGAAAGCAATGCTGGTTTTGCTTTGTGTTTTTCTAGTGGCAATTGAATTTCACAAAAAAAAATAGATATATCTTTAGATCTGCAGCTTTTGTTTTTTATTTTTATTTTTCCAACATTTTTTTTCCCCAGGCCTGGCTGACTGAAATCAACGAGTATGCCCAAGATGATGTCGTAATTATGTTGCTTGGCAATAAGTGTGATGCTCAGGGGGATAAAGTCATAAAGAAGGACGATGGGGAAAGATTGTCAAAGGTAATTGCCCTTTGTAATGAGTGATACAGTAAAATGGAGACACATTCCTTCAAAGTTCAAGGCAGTCATTACCCACAGAGTCGGTCTTATCTCGTTTTCTGTATTATGAAGCGGAACAGGTGATAATACATTACTTCTTGGACAGGACGCTAGTTTGTCGCAAGTTTTTCTTCTCAGCTGATGGTGATACCCATTTAAACTTTGGTCTGCAGAGGGAGTACCTGTTATGTGTCTTTCCCAATAACACAACGTCGGATCTAGCATTATCAGTATTCGAATCCTGTACCCCATTATCCTGAGTTGGATAGCCTTCACTAAGCCACCTATGCCATTGTAATCTAGCTTTGTCAAAATTGTCCTTCTCCTCTACCATTATTGATCCTGATCACAATAATTCAAGTTTCAATGATCGGGGGGGGGTTGGCGGATGCTGCTGGTACATCCTTCTTTCCTTTCATTCTTTCACTTATCTTTCATCTTGCTGTTTCCTCTTTCTTCCTTCACCCTGAGATCACAGCTTATGGCGGACTGGTTGAATTTCAATGAATGGATGAATGAATTCAATGAGCAATAGTACAGCTTGTTTATAATCCAATTTTGATGGATGTTAATTTCCAGTAATCTTGGACAGATCCACTTGTCAATTGTCATCCAATCCAATGGTTATGTTAATAAGACTTGATTATAGTATATTGCCTACAGTTTTTATACATTATACTCCCATTTTCTAGGGGTTTTTTTCTTCTAAAAGCATCTATCTGACCAAAGATTACTAGGCTAGATACCTTTGCTTGTATTAATGTTGTTGGCACATGTGTCAATGCTGTTTTATCAGTTGGCCACAGTTGTTTCAGTTTATAAACTTTTTTTCAGTTTATAAACTCCCTGTTCTTTCCTGTTTCCTTTTCTCACGCAGGAATATGGAGTAACTTTTATGGAAACGAAAAGTGCGAAATCTGGAATGAATGTTGAACTAGCATTCATGGCTCTAGCAAGGTAAGGAACACAAAGTATTTTTTTTGGGGGTGGGGGTTTTCCCTTTTTTTTTCTTTCTAGTTAGTTACAAGTTAGCCGTGTTGGCTATTTGCGGATGCTGTTGGTAGGTCCTACTTTTTCCCTTTCGCCTATCTTTTATTTTGCTGTTTTCTCTTTGTTCACCCTGAGATCACCGCGTAATATTATAATGGATTTGGGAAATTTCAATGAAATGAAACCGGGTGACACATAAGGCCTCAACACTCTTGTCTCCCTTGAGTACTATCGACAGCTGAGGTTCGCGTCTAGCTCTATGCCTTCCTTCCAACGACCTGCCTCTCTTTTTCTCGGCAGCTGTTTTCCAGATAGATTTTAGGTCTTTCATGCTTCCTTTCCCCACACAGTTAATGTTGGGGGTCTTTCTTCAGGTCGTGGCCAATGTATTTTCACCCCCTTTCCCTGTACTTTGTAACTTACGCCCTCCATCCTGGCACAGGGGGACTCAGTAGTCCAGACACAAGGTGTCGGCTGTTCAACCAAAAGGTTGTGGGATCAAGCCCTGACTGGTTGAAATGTTTTCTCAAGTTTTTTTTTCAAGTAAAACCTAACCCCCCTGGTCCAGGTAGTTAGATCGACACTTAGTCCCTTTGGAGACGGATAATAAAAAGGAGGTCCTGTGTGCAGATCACAACGCTGTACACAGATCCCTTGGCTGTTTACAGGACAATCCGGGCAAAATTGTCCAAAATCCTGCTAGAAATCCCGAGATTACCTTAGTTGTGGATTTTGGTAAAATGAAATCAAGTCAAAACCATCCTGACTCTCTCCAACGTGATTTCCAGTTCAGTTCTTATGCAATCCTCAGTGTTTGTCTTAGACACCTGCCCTGGGGAGGGGAGGCAACTCAGTTAAAACATGTTAATCTAAAGAATGTCTGATGGTAAATGGATAGAGGATGAGGGAGATATTCCCTCACATTTCGTTCACGGTTCAGTATATTAACGTTCACACATCATCAATTGTATACGATAAACTTGAATGTTGGTATTAAATATTTTCATTCTTAAGACCCTAAAAGGGTGATAACATTTGTATTAGCCAAGCACTGTATGAACATTTGTAGTCAAGGTCTTTGAAAATGAAACTCGGGAAGTTTGTATTTTTTTGTTTTTCTCAAAACGTCTAGATCTGACTTAAGCATTTATTTTGTACAAAGTGACGAATGTATACTTAATTACGTGTAACACATGAATGTACATTATTCAAGAAAATCTTTAATGGCCCTTTTTCATATCCTTGTTACAGAGACCTTAAAATGAAGAAAACGAGACGCCCAAATGAACCAAAATTTTGTGTAGCGGACTACGTAGAGCAGGAAAAGAAGGAAAATACCTGTTGCAGTAGTTAACTCCGTTTCTTTCCTTTTCACTCCTCATGTGTTCATTTGGTTCATAGGCTAGAGCTAATTTTTTTTATATCTATCTCATTGCTTCGTTTACTACTCAACATGCTCATTTGGGCTGAAAATCTTATTTCTAATTTATTAAACATATTATCGCTCAAAAAAGAGCTTCATTTGTGATAAAACTTTGACAAACATTATTGTAAAAACATGTTGTGTCGAAATTGGTATTCCTGCATTTAATATTTAACCGACAGCAGTAAAACGAAGCTTTTCAGTTAATAATAATCAGTATTTTCATATTTACACACAAAAAGTCTTTCTTTCTTTATTTCATCTGTTTTTATTTGACCTTTCTTGTTTTTCTTACTCAGTGTGAATCGTGAAGAATTGAAATGTATTATAATGTACGATATCATTTTCTTGAATGTATGGTGTGAGAGCAATAGTCATTGCTGGGTAATTATTTGGCAGAAGAGAAAAGCGTGCAATGATGTTTACTGTGCAGTTAAGAGAACCTACCCAAATTATTCCTGTACGTAAATGGCCATAAATTGTATCGGCTACTCCTGTTGGCATTTTGTAACGCGACAGGACTGGTTGTGTGTAGAGACATTTATATAACAACACGTGTAGTTTGGGCAATTACACTTGTTTGTCTGTTTTGTTCGGGTTTTTTTTTTCAGTTTTAATCACAATCATTCTGTGTGTTCGTGACACGCAAGTCTGTTCTATGGACCTCACGAGTGTGTGTCGCTGTGCGTGGTGATGACGCCATAGTTAACACCTACGTACATACGTATGTGCCATCTGGATTATTGATTTTTACTGGTTTCTCTCTTTTTGTTTTTAAGGCGGATTGTGTCACAAATGTTGTCACAGTTTTGTAGTTTTGAGCGTGCAATTGTGCATAACCAACATGCATTTATGGATACTTATTAAATAGGAAAAATTGGGTCACCAGTTGTCAGTATGCATTTGTGCAAAGGATGCAGTTAAGCAGAGTGTAATTTTCCAGCGACTACTGTATATAAGTGTATGACATTTTCAACTAAATTCTTTATTAGTATTGTTCATAAATTATAAAGTTTATTTATATTTAGTAGTTTTGGTGACTTTTCCATAATCATCTTCATGTTTCCATGACTAGTGCCTTTCAAACTTTTCTGTGCAAGAACTTGAACCATTTTTATATCCCGCATTTTACATCTATGGTCTCACTCTCATAAATATGTTGATGCCAATCTGTTAATGCTCATATTGCTATTGCTATTACTTGTTAAGATAAGTGGCTTGCTGAAAATTTCAAGTATGAATCAAGTTTTTAAAACTCTGATCATGTCTCATTTATTTGTAGTGTTATGCATGACATATTGTTTACGATACAGCAATTGAAGAGTCCACATTGTTATTTAGCTTGACCTTCCTATTTCCAAATGAAAAATCAAGGAGGGAAAACCAGGTCACTGGGTATAAGACGCATATGAAATTACAGAAAAGGCTCATCACTCGTAGTCTCACATGAAAATGTCAAAAGGACCAGGGATCCGTTGGTGCGTTTGGCCTTTTTGTGGTCCAAGCTTAAAAAAAATGAAGTCGCTATGTTGAGGAAATATTTTTGAAAACTCATAAAAATCAATCATTTTGTCGATTTTCTTCAGAGAAAGGTTAGGCTCAGATTTAGTTACTAATGCCAACGGGTGGCAAATTTTCTTGTTCTTGTTACCTTTTTTAAAAACCTTTCTTTAAAAACTCATGCTGATACTAATACAACCTTAACTTATGGAAATTGTGTGTATCTGCAATTTCCTTTTCCTTCATTAAGTCCATCAATCAACAGTTTATGAAGTAACCAGTATGTGATTTATTAATGTATAATACATCAGTGAGATTTAAAGAAGAGAAGTGCTAGGGTACTAAAAGTACTACTGTAATATTAGACCAGGCCCATCCTCCCCCTAGCAAGTTGTACACAACCTTACCCTCCGTACCACCTTCCCAAACCATAGGTAAAGCTTGAGTCCGAGATTGAGAAGTGCCAAGACAAATTTCCCTACTTTAATGATTGGTAGACTGGCAACCTGTGTCTTTACTTGAACATACACCCAGCCACTGGAGCATAATGCGAGAACTTGGTAGTCCAGAGCCATAGTGTCTGCCTCTCAATCAAAAGGTCAAGGGTTCAAGCCCCTGCAGGTTGAAAACTTTTCTCACGTTTTTCCATGTAATTAGATCAACACATAGTCCCATCGGAGACGGAATGTTAAAAGGGAGGTCCTGTGTACAGGTCACAACACTCTGTGGACATTAGAGATCCCTTGGCTGTTTACAGGGCAGTTTTGTTCATTGCTGATTAGTGCCAATAAAATGGAAGCTAGTGGATATAGTATACTCATTCTGTTGGAATATGTAGACATGTAAGAGAAAATAGGGATTGAAAAGATACAAAGCAAAACGTATGTTTTGGTGAACTTGTGGCATGTTTACTTTTTTTGATTTGTTGCTCAAGTGTGAATGTACAATTATGTATGGTATTTATATTACATGTATCTTTAAGTTCATATTACATGTATCATGTATCCCTGGCAAACTCTTTTCCTCATGGCAGGGCTCTACTGGTTTTTTGTATTGGTATCGGTTTCTTTCTTTGCTGCTTTTACTTGGTTTGCTTCAGCGTCTTTCCTCACATTAAAATCTCCCATGTTATTATTGTAATTAATTCAATCAATTCCAAACATTACTAACCAACTAGCCAAAGGACCAAAGGACAGTCTATAGATCTTGTGTTTACCTTCATATTACTAATAAGAACAGTGTTACAGTTACACTCAAACCTCGCTATACTGCCTCCCGCTATATATCGCCATTCTCATCTACCACCAGATTTTCCCATTTGTATGCATGAGACAGTATCCGTAAACAGTGAAGTAGCTTGTTATATCACCATCCGCCAACGATTTGGGTGTTAACGTTCCTTACTAATAACTTGTAAAGTACAATTCATCATACCGCCATCGTGCATCTTCACCCCCTTCCCCGAAGCGATGCAAGTGGGTAGATTCTAGCTTGGCTTGGTCAAAGGTCACTGAGTCAAACAAACTCAAAAGCATCAGTGACTTGTGTGTCAGCTTTCATCCCCACATGCAAAATGCAATTCACCATTTTTCTCTCACTGTAGGTAACCCTGGCTATTGGAACCCAGACGGATGTGTAATGTGTTGTCATGTCTCTTATCTACCCACCTTCTACGTCAACTGCTACTACTACATGTATTACTACTACTGCTATTTCTTCTCCTTCTACTACTGTTATTTCTTCTCCTACTACTATTCCTGCTGCTGCTGCTACTACTACTTTTCTTCTACTACTACTACTACTACTACTACTACTACTACTACTACTACTACTACTACTACTACTACTTCTACTACTGCTGCTGCTGCTACTACTACTGATATTTCTTCTACTACTACTACTACTCCTGCTGCTACTACTATTGCTATTTCTTCTACTACTACTACTGCTATTTCTACTACTACTACTACTACTACTACTACTACTACTACTACTACTACCACTACCATTACCACTACTACTACCACTACTACTCCTGCTGCTACTAATATTGCTATTTCTTCTGCTACTACTACTGCTATTACTTCTACTACTACTACTACTACTACTGCTACTACTACTACTACCACTACTACTACTACTACTACAACTACTCCTGCTGCTACTACTACTATTGCTCCTTTGTGTTACAGTTGTCTTTTTGCAAGCAGTGGGGCTGCATTGCATTGCATTGTATTGTATTGTTAGACTTAACGGTTCCTGATTGTTGTAGCTCTTCGTATACTTTACATTGCCGTTTTATTTTAATTATATATTTTTTGTTGGGGGGGGGGGGGGTCGGTCTTCATTCTTGTTATACTGACTGAGGCCATTTTCGTTGCAACGCCTTTCCTTTATAACACCAAGTCACTTGTGGCACAGCAGTTAGCGGCAGTATATCGAGGTTTGAGTCTTTTTAAATTTGTATTTCCTGTAAAGTGAATTTGAAAGTCACTCCCAGTAGATTCACCTGAATAATTCAACTCATCAGAAATGTTTTGATCGGCTTATTATGATTTATAAAGTACATAACATGAATATGTGTATACTGATTTACATGCATTTTATATTTCTATTGAACAGTGATCATTTTAATTGCAATTTTGGGGCTAATCTGGTAGTTGAATGTTTTCTGTTAATTTAATAATTTCTTTGTAATGATATGCTTGTTCTCAATTATACTGATTTTTAAAAGTCAGACACTCAAAGAGTGATGAGTGAAGTTTGTCGTTACAGAAGTGAACTTTTCTTTTACTCCACCAATTCAAACATTCAATTTCATGTATGCACAGATTTTTCTCAGTTTTATTTAACTTAGATGCTTTTAATACTCTCATACTATTAACTAAGGCACAGTACTGTGAGACTAGTTAACATACAAAGCTCAAACTTTGGTAATGACAATTTGCTAGGCAATGAAATACCACCAGTATTAAAGGACTGGACATTTATATTGATTACGATGGTGTTATTTTCTCACAGCTGTCTTCGACCAGCCAGAACTGTCAATGATGTTTACTCAGGTTTTTCTCTCGTCTGGTATTGTTTTTTTACTTTTCTTTTTAAACCCATTACCTAATGCTTTATGCTTTAAAAGTTTCTTTGTGACTTAGAATGTACTATATTTATGATTTATAGGAGATAAAACGTCACATCTCCACTTCTGCATGCGATGCATATTTATAGTATATATGTATATATATATATATCATTTGCAACTTGTACCTAGTTTTTGTTTGTTGGTTTTTTCTTTTTTGTTATTGAACCAAAGCAAGCAAGTAAATAATGTTACTCAGTTTTCATAATCATAATGCTTTGAAAGATCTAAATGAAAAGGGCTGTAAAGTTAATAAATACATAGGTGTGTTCACAGTGTCTAAGTTAAATTCACTTTATGATTATGTGTATACTTGCTAACTCATATCTGGAAAGCTCAACTTAGTTAGTAATTAACTGTCTTCCTTGAATACAAAGTTGCAGACGGCTAGAATCGTTAATGCTGTTTAAATTAAAGAAAGTTTTGGTTTTATAAAAATATTTGTTAGTGTGTTGATAATGCAATTAGTCATAGATAATGTTTTTGGTGGCATTAAGGAACACACTTTATTACTGATATGATTCAGGAATTTAGGTGTTTTTATCTAATTACTTTTAAACTCTTGTGTCTCGTGATTCAGTTGATAACTATGGTTGGTAATGTGTCAGAAAATATTCTCAGATTTCAATTTCCTATTTTTTTCCCACTTGGTTTTGATACAAATGAAAACGTGTTTCAAGATTTTGTAAGCTTCTGATGACACCCTTGGCAATCAAACAAAGAGTTAAATTAGCCAGATGTACATCTGCAAACATAAAGCAGGCCAGTATGCCAACTCAAATCACATGACACTTGACTTCTAATGTCTCTCTTGAATTTTACAGATGGTTTAATAAATAATAATATTCAAAACACGCAAAAAAAATGTCCTCTTGTTACTCTTTGTTACTTATAACATTTTGTGTTTGTTAATGTTAAATTATAACATTTTTGTTGTTTGTTATTTAACTCTTTCCACATTATTGGATATTGCAACCCGTTTATAGTCAATGTCACTGATGTCATCATTTTGTTGTTTGTTATTTAACTCTTTCCACATTATTGGATGTTGGAACCCGTTTATAGTCAATGTCACTGATGTCATCATTTTGTTGTTTGTTCATGGGACCTTGACTGAAAGATTGATTTTCATACAAAATGGACTTACACGTGAGCTATTTCCCGTAATGACCTCTGGAGGAGTCAATGAGACCTTGACTTCAATTTTCAGTTAAGGTTTAAAGCCCCAAACTTTTTCCCAGGAGTATGTAATTCGTGAATGACGTGTAATTATACTACTACTGCCTAGTATTATATTCACAGACGACCTTGGAACAAAAAATCAGTAGAAGATTATTCTCACAGCAGTGCTCTAGAACCACTAGAATCACCCACCCACAGCAATGCCCTAGAACCACCCACCCACAGCAGTGCCCGTTTGCTAGAACCACCCATCATACAATGATTTCAGTGCCCTAGAACCACAGAAGAAGACCACCCACCCACAGCAGTGCCCATCAGAACCACCCACCCCATCCACCACAGCAGTGCCCTAGAACCACCCACCCACAGCAGTGCCCTAGAACCACCCACCCCAGCAGTGCCCTAGAACCACCCACCCACAGCAGTGCCCTAGAACCACCCACCCACAGCAGTGCCCTAGAACCACCCACCCACAACCACCACCCACCCACAGCAGTGCCCTAGAACCACCCACCCACCCACAGCAGTGCCTAGAACCACTAGAATCACCCACCCACAGCAGTGCCACTAGAACCACCCACCCACAGCAGTGCCCTAGAACCACCACCCACCCACAGCAGTGCCCTAGAACCACTAGAACCACCCACCCACAGCAGTGCCCTAGAACCACTAGAACCACCCACCCACAGCAGTGCCCTAGAACCACCACACCCCCACAGCAGTGCCCTAGAACCACCCAGAAACCACCCACCCACAGCAGTGCTCTGGTGCCCTAGAGTTAGAACCACCCACCCACAGCAGTGCTCTAGTGCCCTAGAAGTTAGAACCACCCACCCACAGCAGTGCTCTGGTGCCCTAGAACCAACCACCCCACCCACAGCAGTGCTCCTGGTGCCCTAGAAGTTACCCACCCACCCACAGCAGTGCTCTGGTGCCCTAGAACCACCCACCCACAGCAGTGCTCTAGAACCACTAGAACCACCCACCCACAGCAGTGCCTAGAACCACTAGAACCACCCACCCACAGCAGTGCTCTAGAACCACCCACCCACAGCAGTGCTCTAGAACCACCCACCCACAGCAGTGCCCTAGAACCACCCACCCACAGCAGTGCTCTAGAACCACCCACCCACAGCAGTGCCCTAGAACCACCCACCCACAGCAGTGCTCTAGAACCACTAACCACCCACCCCACAGCAGTGCTCTAGAACCACCCACCCACCCAGCAGTGCTCCTGCCCTAGAACCACCCACCCACAGCAGTGCCCTAGAACCACCCACCCACAGCAGTGCTGCCCTAGAACCACCCACCCACAGCAGTGCCCTAGAACCACCCCACCCACAGCAATGTGCCTAGAACCACCCACCCACAGCAGTGCCCTAGAACCACCCACCCACAGCAGTGCCCTAGAACCACCCACCCACAGCAGTGCCACTAGAACCACAGCAGTGCTCTAGAACCACCCACCCACAGTGCTCTAGTGCCCTAGAACCACCCACCCACAGCAGTGCTCTAGAACCACTAGAACCACCCACCCACAGCAGTGCTCTAGAACCACCACCCACCCACAGCAGTGCTCTAGAACCACTAGAACCACCCACCCACAGCAGTGCTCTAGAACCACCCACCCACAGCAGTGCCCTAGAACCACCCACCCACAGCAGTGCTCTAGAACCACCCACCCACAGCAGTGCTCTAGAACCACCCACCCACAGCAGTGCCCTAGAACCACCCACCCACAGCAGTGCTCTAGAACCACCCCACCCACAGCAGTGCTCTAGTGCCACTAGAACCACCCACCCAGCAACCACCCACCCACAGCAGTGCTCTAGAACCACTAGAACCACCCACCCACAGCAGTGCCCTAGAACCACCCACCCACAGCAGTGCTCTAGAACCACCCACCCACAGCAGTGCCCTAGAACCACCCACCCACAGCAGTGCTCTAGAACCACCCACCCACAGCAGTGCTCTAGTGCCCTAGAAGTAGAACCACCCACCCACAGCAGTGCTCTAGAACCACTGCCCTAGAACCACCCACCCACAGCAGTGCCCTAGAACCACCCACCCACAGCAGTGCCCTAGAACCACCCACCCACAGCAGTGCCCTAGAACCACCCACCCCACAGCAGTGCTCTAGAAAGTTAGAACCACCCACCCACAGCAGTGCTCTAGAACCACCCACCCACCCAGCAATGCTCCTAGAACCACCCACCCACAGCAGTGTCCTAGAACCACCCACCCACAGCAGTGCTCTAGAACCACTAGAACCACCCACCCACAGCAGTGTCCTAGAACCACCCACCCACAGCAGTGCCCTAGAACCACCCACTCACAGCAAAGGGAGAGAACAAAAGAGCAATTAACATCTAATGAAAACAACACAACAAGAATCACTACAGTTTACATCAGTAAAGTTTATTTATCCATCTGAATCTGATAGCTATCTTAGCAGTTTACCATGAATGTTACACATGTTTCTACAAATAATTAATGGCATAATAATATATCCATTTGCTTGATAAAATCATTAAACTTGACACAATGACAAAAAACATTCCAGCAGTCTTTGAGTCATGCATGTAGTAATGTAATAAAACATTGGCAAAAGTGACGCCTCCTCCCCACTTTCCCCTCCCTCACCCTTACTCCAATAAAACCTTTATGAAACTGAAACAGAGAAATATTCAAAGTCAAAACATCAGTGATCATTCACAGCCTTGTATACCAGATGCATAATTCAATAATTGTTTCAAAATGTGACTTACATATGTACCTTAAGCTTAAGTTAACTTATCAATAGTACATGTACAAGTTTAGAAAGCCTAGAAAGACGGATCTATTTTTAGATGTAAATGCTTTCTTTAAGAATAGACTTTTGCAACGTACATATCGTATAAATTTGTGAATTTCCACAATTTGCTCAGTTATAATGGAAACATATTCTATGCAGACAACAAAAATAAGGAAGGTTAGGCCTAGAACTAGGTTAGAATTTGAAACGAGCGATAGATTTCGAAAAGGAAATGAATTTTTCATATTATATGTTCTTTTTCACATTGCTAAAAACCCAGGTAAAAGACGAAAAGGCAGACCTCAGAAAAAGTGGGAAGAAGATATAAAAAAGGCACTAATTAAAACAAAGAAATTTAACTCTCACGGAAGGAAATAGTTCAGAAAATGGACAGGACAACCTGGAGAGTGATCATTTCAGGTATCTACACCCAAACACGGGAAGATAGAATGGGAACTGATAATAGTAAGAAAGAAAGAGTATGCTTTTTCATGTAGAAACGTGGAAATAATTCAGGGCTTTTAATTTTTTTTTAATTCTTTAATCATAACGTAAAGACACTGATACAGTAGAAGATTTGTAACGCAAATGAGCTGGCACTGGCACAGTACATGTACTACCGGTAGATCTTTTCAGATTTAGACCTACTTACTTAGTCCCAGTTTGAATGGAAGAACATTTTCAAGTTCCTTCAAAGCCATTTTATGGCTCATAAAGCCAGAGCTTTTCCCAATTTCTATATCGGGTGTAACAGGTGGTTAATGCATTGCCTCCTTGACATGATGCCAGTCTATAGCAGGTATAGCATGTGGGTCTGGCAGAGAAATGTGTGTTAAATGGCTTTTCTAAGGAACACAACATCAGACTTGGCATACCTGAGATTAAGATTCAAGCCTAGCATCTCACAATCCAAGGCCCATCAGCCTAATCTGACTTGGCCTTTGATGCCACCCCACAGTCTGGATGAGTCTAACGTCTACATGTTCTTTTGTTCTGTGTACATATTTCCCATTGGAACACATTTTGAACATTGTGTTCAAAGTCCATGCTGCCGTATGATTCCTCAAAACCGACCCCCGTCCAAATATGGATATAAATGAGAGGCAGATACACATCAGATAGCCTTTAATCCTGCCAAACATAAACCCTAGAATCCCCCCCCTCCCCTTTTCAGGTTTTCCATGCATATCGACTCATTCCTTAGGCATTTACACTCAAAATAAAGTACATGTGTAAAACAATGAACGAAGTGATTTGATACACTGAAAAGTTTTAAAGCTTTCAGCTGTCTAATTCAATGAGTCACTTTAACATAAGTCTTGAGGCAAGGTGAAATGATTTGTTGTTTGTTTTAGTTGTTTTATTTGGGGAGGGAGGGGGGGAGGAATCCTTGACAAATCTTACGCAGGATGGGAGTATTACGTAGGGAGAAGAGGTTGATGCGGTTTGTCTGTAAGTACAGGAACCAGTTGAAACGGATATAATTATAATCCTACTCCCATCAGTTCTGTTATACATGTACCGTACCACGTTCAAGTTTCTTGTCATTTTTCTTAGTTTGAATTGAGCAAAAGACATCAGCAAAACATTCTTTCATGTAAATGTTGGCACATTGTTGTTGTATTCACACTTTTATATTATCAAAAGCAAACTTTATTGACAAATGAAAGCCAAAGACATTACGACATTGCAACATTGATAGAATACTTATGTCTATTGCAGTTTTATTGTGAAAACAAACACATTCACAATTGTCTATAATGTGAATTATTTATTCACAACATTTAAAAAACTCAGCGATATTTTTTAACCAAAGCTATATGACTTTATGATTTATCAATGGCTAACAACAGGATAGTATTTCAAGAGATCTCACTCCATGAATGAAAGAATTAGTCCAGTATACTAAAGTACACAAATCATGAGGTAAATGATTATACTGTAACACATAAATACAAAGTTTTAATCTGCCCAGCTTGTCACTTTTTAGAGAGTCTACAGTAAGTCAATGCTTAATTTGCTTTTCAAGCTACGTTCCCTGGCAAAGATAAGAATGATAACACAAGTTACAAGGTTTCGCTTTCAACCCATAAAAGGAAGGAGAAATGCACTCCTGTAAGGCAGAAAAGACACACTTGCTAAATGATACATCCCTTGCAGATCATTGTGCCCTCTAACTCTTAACATCAACTTGCTCACCCATAAAGCCAATGTTATCATTGTGAATTCTCGTATGACTTCCAGCCCGTATCCTGCTATTATTGAAATGCGAATCTCTGGTGTATGACATGGGGCACAACAGTATACAATAGAAAATTAAAGTAGAGCTCTCCATTAAAATTTGGTGGCCGAGTGGTTAGGCTGCCGGACTTGGAATCAATGATCCTGGTTCAAATCCTAGTAAAGGTAGGTACGATGTGGTGTTCCTTGAGAAAGAGTTAACATGCATCTTCCTCACATGACTCAGGTGCCAATGGGTACAAGGACTAGCTTGAGGGTAGAAACCTGTGTCAGAGTAGCATCCTGTCCAGGAGGTGATTATTAACACCTGTTCCACTTCATGCTATAGAAACCGGGATAAGCTACGGCTCTATTGGCTGTAATGACCTTGAAAGAACTCTAAATCCTTTTATTTATTTCATATACATTTGTGTATAAATAAAGCCATTACTTGAACAACCTTTTTACTTTAAATCCCCTTTTGTTAACTTTAAGTAACATAATGAGTTTTGTTGTGCACAAGAAACAAAATTTAACATAAAACACATAATAATTGTGTACCCCTTACATAGATTGCTCACATTACCCACAAAAAACATACTAAAATGAGAGAAAATTTATGTGGCACTGGATCATAGTAAATGGCCACTTCTTTTCATTGGCTATTACAACAGATGCATTACCGTACAATAAGATGAATGAAAAGCGTTTTGTAAAAAAAAAACTAGGACAGGTGCACTCATGCATGACATTGACAATGGCAAACTATTTAAATCAATTATTTCCAGGCATCGAGGCCACATCTGGAAGTAGACTAGGAAACCAGTAACTTTTGCCGTTTTCGCCTTGCATATCCACCCACGCCAAACCTTCCTTGACCATAAATTCCTGCAAAGAAAGGGAGAGAGAGAAAAGATTTTTTTAATCCAATAACACACAATAACAATGGAACTATGATTTGGATTCTTACACAAAAGTACAAAAATCTTAATCTATATATATAATTCTGAGTTGGTCGTTCTTTGTTAGCCAAAGGCTCTCTCGCCTCTAATGATCCCAAGATCATTTTCATTTACGGAAGTTATCAACCAGAAGTGACATTTAATTATTGAAAATTTCATTGTTTCCCTGTCCTTGAGCAGAATTTTCATTTGCCCAAGACGCCATTTTGAACAGGTTTTATAATTAAAAAGTAGGAATAGTGTTTTTTGTTCCTAAGGGAGTTTAGTATTATTTCATGTCCTTCTTCTTCGCTTTCATTTTCAACATGCCCCTTGTGCCTCACTGTTTGTCTTTACAAAGGATAGGAAGAAGCAAGACGGGGTGAAGGAGGAAGGTGGAGGGGGTGAAGGAGGAGGGGTGGTCAGGATGATCACAGCGCTTAACTTAACATATTCCAAGTCCAGGTTCCATTCCAGCTCAGTCGTACAGGAAATGTAGAACTAACTAGGGCATCTGGACTGGCGAGTTTTGGACCAAAAGGTTGATTTTCTGTTCTTTGCATAAGTAACAATGCCAGAGACTGTCGAAAGAGTAAGGGGGCTGCTACAACAAGGGAAACCCGTCTGAAGCGTTTGTTTTGTGTTGTTTTCTATTGATTTTTTTACTTGCATTTTCTCGAAATGTAGTTTTCCACATTAAAATTCTATCTCTTCCGCCATTTACTGAACGATTTGTATTGTATTTAGCACACAGGTTCCTCTTGTCAATGTTAATAGAACGACGTCGGGGTTTTTTATATATTGTAAACTTTTTGAGAAATTATTATTTTTGGTAATAAAAAGGCCATTTTTGTACATTCACGATATAGAGTATTTTCAAAAATTCATTAAAAAACCTCAAAACGTCGAAAAAAAAAACCTGACGTCACTCTTTAGATATTGAATGGAAAAGATGATCTGCACAGGTTTTGAGTGATTTTATTCATAACTAAGGGAGGAGATAGATTTTGAAAATTGAATCAAAATCCAAGATAGCGACCGTTTCTATGGCAACCAAGGACACTACAAACTTTTCAATGATATAGGATGACTGTATTTTGACAGTTACTCATGTACATACTAAAAGCAAAAACCTCAACTCAAAAAGCCAAAAAAAAATCACTTCAGGTGCCCCCCCCCCCCCCCCAGGAGGTGGTTTATGCTTCTCTCCAGAAAAAAAAGAAGAAGAAAACAATAAACAAAAACAAGACCAGTAAGTATTGCATGCCTACAACTCAGCCGTAGACCCCAACAGTGTGTTAGTAGCAAGCAGCTCACCGATGTGAACTCTGTTGACTGAAAGCCCAAAGGTAAATAGAAACTCTTATTTCAAGCCACTCACCAAAGCCCTTGATGCTCTTTCTTTTTCCCATGCCAAGTTTTCCACCAATGCTGACAGGGTAACATAGCCAATTTCCTGACAAAGACACACACAGAGACAGAGAGAGAGAGAATAAAATCATGAGAGAAATTCTATGAGGAACACAGATGAGGTGAAATAAACAATGTCAGTTTGATGAACTTGATTTTCGTGGATTGACAAAAACATTATTACTAATATTACATAGGGATAAAAATTGGATTTTGCTTTAGCCAACACAAACAAATACATCCATACCTGTGCATGTTGCAGAAGTAATGTGTGATCCAATGTCAGCTCTCCAGGCACTGACTGAACAAGAAAACTCGCTCCCACTTTGTGAACAGAAAATCCGTTTCCCAAGATTTTGAGCTTCTTTATAGCCCGCAGAAGATCATCCCTGAAATTTCAAAAATAACCATGAAAATAGTTACAAAAGAAAACTTCAATTCCTGCACAAATCATGTTCAAAGGGCTCTTTCTTGTCTTTTGCCCAAAAAGGCATTGCACTAAAAAGCTTATATCCTAAAAATTGTCCTTACTAAGGCCTCTTCCACCACTTCAATGTTATTGGTATAGCGAAGAAGAAACACAAAGGTTAGACCCCCCCTTCCTTCATTAAGTTTGAACTTATCTCTCAAAGTATGATCTTCTTATAATCTTAGTTTTTCCATTTGTGACGTGTCTTTGATCAAAATAACTCACACACTTATAAAGCTTGAGAATTTCTTCCCGTGATGCTTCTACCCTTCTTCGTAAATCTTCAATGTTGATCAAACCTGTTGGGGGAAAAAAAGCCTTGTCAAAAAAAGAAGACAAAAGGAAAGATGTTGCCAAATGAAATATTTTTTTACTACCAGTAACTTTCAACAAATGCATTACACTCTGTCATAAGAGATGATGAAGAGATCAGTGAAGCTTTTACTTCCTCAGCATAATCCTATCAAAACAAAATGTTTTGTTTACAAAAATCGTTTAATCAAAAACATCAGTTTATGACATATCATTCATTATATCTAAAGATACATAGCCGTGAACAGACATATCAACAATAGATTTATTACAGAGTTGATTGACAGTTTGCAACAACAATGGTCATTTTATAATAACAGTCCAACATGTATTCACTACACACAAGTTTGTCGACTTCCACAGAATGTCCGCACAAACGGCATCGTCTAAACTCATTTCCTTTACATTTTTCCCCCCACGCACAAGTCATACTTTTTTCACGGATTCTTTTAACTCTTTGTCTGCTGGTGAAGCAGTGCGAAGTTATTTTTTCCTGTCTCAGCAGTCTAAAAAACCTGCCAGCTTGTAGCGCATACTCTACATCACATCAGTTTCCAAATGAAGACCAATCTAAGACACTATCAAAAAAAGTAAAATTTCCTTCAAAGCCATTACTGCCCATGAGACAGGTTACACATTATTACTACACACGTGCATTGTGTGCTCATGAGACAGGTTACACATTATTACTACACACGTGCATTGTGTGCTCATGAGACAGGTTACACATTATTACTACACACGTGCATTGTGTGCTCATGAGACAGGTTACACATTATTACTACACACGTGCATTGTGTGCTCATGAGACAGGTTACACATTATTACTACACACGTGTATTTTGTGCTCATGAGACAGGTTACACATATTACTACACACGTGCATTTTGTGCTCATGAGACAGGTTACACATATTACTACACACGTGCATTGTGTGCTCATGAGACAGGTTACACATATTACTACACACGTGCATTGTGTGCTCATGAGACAGGTTACACATATTACTACACACGTGCATTGTGTGCTCATGAGACAGGTTACACATTATTACTACACACGTGTATTGTGTGCTCATGAGACAGGTTACACATTATTACTACACACATGTATTGTGTGCCCATGAGACAGGTTTCACATTATTACTACACACGTGTATTGTGTGCTCATGAGACAGGTTTCACATTATTACTACACATGTGTATTGTGTGCTCATGAGACAGGTTACACATTATTACTACACACGTGTAATGTGTGCTCATGAGACAGGTTACACATTATTACTACACACGTGTATTGTGTGCCCATGAGACAAGTTACACATTATTACTACACACGTGTATTGTGTGCTCATGAGACAGGTTACACATTATTACTACACACATGTATTGTGGTAGTTGTGCTGCACTGCACTCTCCTCTCATTCCTTTTATTTCTTTACATCTTGCATTAATAATCTATTTACATTACGCGGTTCACCTCAAGCCCTTGCCATCATTATTTTACTTAGTTTGTATTTCTCATCTGAAATGGCCAAGAAAATGCTTTGACATGTTACCCGAATCGAGAACTCTTTAAACCATATCAGCTGGCTCGACAAGTTGACGAATACATGTTGAACTGTACATAGAATCTACATCACATCTGTTTCCAAATGAAGACCAATCTAAGACATTATCAAAAAAAGTAAAATTTCCTTCAAAGCCATTACTGCCCATATAGCCGGAACGTAAACTGGTTTCTGTAACATGAAGCGGAACAAGTGATATTAATCACCTCATGGCCATGCCGCTAGTCTCATGCAGGTTTTTACTTCCAAGTAAGTGCTTGTACCCATTCGCACCTAGGTCAAGTGGAGAAAATGCTTGTTAAGAGTCTTTCCCAAAAAATACAACGTCGGACCTAGCCTTGCTAGGATTCGAACCCGGATCTCATGATCCCAAGTCCGGCAGCCTAAACTCCGCTATCATCGTCACACAAAAACACTATAGTATAAGCTATCCCATAAAACCATACACATCTATGTAGATACACTCATCATTTACCTCCGTTTTTCTTGCTGGTGGCTATACAAACTTCTACAATCTGAATACCCAACTCGTAATAGAAATCTCCAACACCCAGCATTTCAGACCAAAAGCCTTTACTTGCTGTGGATGTGAAAAACAAACAAAAAGAATTTTAAAATTAAACATTGTTCACAAGTTCTAACAATACTAGATCCAGGTAGCCTTGAAGAAACGGCCAGGAAAGAAAGAAAACACTCTGTAAGAATTTTTTTCAAAGCATAATAATTCAATTTAATTTTTCTGAAGTATAAGCACGTGGTAAAAGTAAAAGCATAAATTTACTGCACTGCAGCATGATATGATCAAGTTATGATGGCAAACATTGTTTCAAAAATTCCAGGTCAGGATAAAGATTTAAATAATAACAAGAACGAAATATGATGTAAGAATTTTTAATTTTTTTAAAACAGCTCTTTTGTTTAATTTTTTTTTCCAGTAAATTGAATTGAAAATGGAAATTTTTAACATGACAAAGTTATCTGGTAATTTGACTGGTCTTCATATTAAAATGTCTGAGTTAATTGTGTTTGGTGAAATCACATAAATTAAATTCCCTTGACAGTCAGAAAAATTAGATTATACTCACAGGCCAGGGGATCTACTCCTATAGAAGCGCACATTTCTTGAAACTGAAGTCGAAACTCTGGGTCTTTGCGAATATCTTCTCTGTGTTTGACAGCAAAGTCTTCAAGATTGTGTTTGAACATTTCCATCTGTTTTCCCATCTGAATGCATGTACACAAAAAAGTTTCAGTTGTAAAATGTCCATAAATTCAATCAATTCTCTTATATGAATTTGCTATAAAAAATATGGGCCAACAATGCAAGAATTATATTTGAGTTATTGAGTAAACAATTCCAGCTTCTTTCCTCCATTCTTGGACTCAAAAAAATGCTTATCAGGAGATTTAACTTTTTGATATTTTGTTGTTGTTGCGGGTAGATACAGTAGAACAGTCGACAAAGAGACAAACGGAGAGACAAACAAGTGTAGAGGTAGATTCTAGATGTTGAGATCAAGTTAGAACAGTCGACAAAGAGATAAACGGAGAGACAAACAAGTGTAGAGGTAGATTCTAGATGTTGAGATCAAGTTAGAACAGTCGACAAAGAGATAAACGGAGAGACAAACAGGTGTAGAGGTAGATTCTAGATGTTGAGATCAAGTTAGAACAGTTGACAAAGAGATAAACGGAGAGACAAACAAGTGTAGAGGTAAATTCTAGATGTTGAGATCAAGTTAGAACAGTCGACAAAGAGATAAACGGAGAGACAAACAAGTGTAGAGGTAGATTCTAGATGTTGAGATCAAGTTAGCAGTCGACAAAGAGATAAACGGAGAGACAAACAACTGTAGAGGTAGATTCTAGATGTTGAGATGAAGGTAGAACAGTCGACAAAGAGATAAACGGAGAGACAAACAAGTGTAGAGGTAGATTCTAGATGTTGAGATCAAGATAAACATTTTCATTGTAAAAAGTAAATTATGTTGTTTCTTAAAAGTGAAACATGAAAATAAACCTATCTGATATGTATTCATACCTTGGCTTACAAGCTACATAACAATAAAAATCATATAGCTTTATTATCTCTACATAATAAAATTACTTTGGAGCAGTTAAGTCAAATGTCCTCCTTTCTTTCATCTGTTATAAGAGTACACTCAAAATCAGATTCAAAATTATCATGCCACAAAAAAAAATTTCCAGGAATTTATAAAGATTAAGAAGAACGTCTCTTTCTGAAGTGTATGTGAAATAAAAAAGTTTTAAAATGTACTTACCTGCGCAAACTGATTTTCTGCTATCGCTGTGCCTTTCTCTTTATATTTCTGATGGTAACAGAAATTTTTTTTATAAAAAACTGAAGGAAGATATATTCTCACAATTTTCATTATCATGGAAGTAAATATTAATAATTCTTATACAGGATCAATAGCATAGGGTTGAATCTTTTCCTTTGCGTTAAAATCTATTGCTAATTTTTCAAAGACAAAATTCTGAACTCTCTCTCACATATACATACATGTGTGCAATTGTTCATTCTCCTTCTCCATCTTTTTCCTTCTTTCTTATCTTAAGTTGACCGTTTGTACATTTCTTTCCATAGGATATTCTAAAACAGTAAAGACAGGTTTATAGCCCATACTCCTGCCCAAATGTAAGCTTAAGTGATAATAAACAAAAATGACAACACTTCGAAGGAAGACAGAACAAACGTATTATTATGACGTTTTATAGCACTTTATCAGACAACAAATGAGTAGAAGCTCTACACACTTACATAATATGGGCATAATATTATCATTACTAGTCCACCCATTGCTGGTAGCCTAAGGTCGATTGAACACGAAAGACAAATTAATTCCAAATTGTTTGTTCCTAGTCCTTAATTTTCCACAGAGTTGAGAGAAAGAAGGTTTTCTTAAGTTCAGGTTTAATCGTTGAAAATTTGTCTGTAGATAAAAAAACAAACTGTCCTAGTGTTTTTGACTATGCCCGCTCCACTCTTATTTCTCTGTACTTGCTCTAATAGTTTGTAGAATCAATAGATGTCTGGTTTAAAAGCATATACTACATATACTCATTTGCACACAAAAAAACTGCACACCTGATATTGACATATTTACTCTTATTAGTCTTATTTACCCATTTTAAGGCTATGGCAAATCTTTTAAGTGGAAAATGAATCATGTCCATTTCTGTATTGATGAATACAGAAGATTCATGACTCCCATACTGTTGACATTGATGCCATGAAATTCCATGATTTATTCCAGTAGGTACATTTTTAAAGTCTGAGATTCAAGATTGTGTATATCATTATCAGTCTCCTGCTTGGATTGCTGTGGTTCACCGACCATAGCCATGATACAAGTCTTTGAATTTGGGCCTATGGAATAGCACCCCAAGCATCTGTGATTGTTCTTTGAAGTTCTGGTAGAGATCTTGGTTGAGTACGTAGCATCTTCACTTTCACTTTGAAGATATCCTATAAATTAATGCTTTACGGAGTTGAGATCAATACTCTGTGCTCGCCATCGTTGAAGTGCATTGACAATATTGACATTGTGTTGCTCAAGAGTCTCTTGTTCGAAATGTGTTGTCGTGCAAGAAGATGAGGTTTTCGTGCTCTTGTATCAAAGAGGTAATATGGTCGTTTTCCCTTTTTCCAGTCGTTTGGCACCTGTTTTGACTTCCATGCTTGTTGACATATTGCATGTAGTAGTTTGTCTGCCTCTCGCCCTTGGTTTTTAATAATTTCTGGATTAATTTGATCTTCTCCTAGGGCCTTTCCTAATCTCACTGTTCTTATAGCTGTTTGAAGATATCTACATCTTCAGCTGCCTCATCTGGATTACTTGTTACTCTTACTAATTGATCTGTACTCCTTGTTTCATATGTTCTGGAGGGATTATGTAATTGTTGACAACACTTTCTCAACGTTTCCATGATTTCGCTGTATCTTTTCATTATTTCTCCTTTGGCGTTCTTAATTTGTCGTATTGGGCATGGTTTGATCTTTCTCATGCTCTTTATTGCTCCCAGAACAGTTTTCGGTTTCCTTGATAGCTTTCTTGAAGTCTTTGTCCAAACTCTTCCCACTGTTCCTGTTTTGCTTTCCTAACTTCCTCTTTGGCGATAGTTCTTTTATTCACTTAATCTATCCTATCCTCTTTTGTTTGCAAGTATTTAATTTCTTCCAGGCATCCTTCTTTTCTTTGATCTTAGTCTTGACACTCTCATTCCACCATGCTATTCTTTTCCTACCTCCTTTAATTTGTTTCCTACCACAGACCTCTTCAGTACAACTGAGGAGTGTTTCTTTATACATTTGCCACTTTTCTTCTATTGTGCTATCCTTCAGATCCATCTGCCTTTCACTCATAAATCTTTTTATCCTAGATTGGCACGTTTTACTATTGGTTTATTTAGTTCTTTAATTTTGAGTTTAGAAGCTTTCTTTTCTTCCCTTTTCTGTTTGTTTTCTTCAGTTAGTAATCTCATTTTGGCTATCACTAGGTGATGATCAATAATATTTCAGCTCCTCTATTTACTCTTGCATCCATTGTACTGTAAAGAAGGGAGCTGCTAACTATTATGTAGTCTATCATTGACTCTTCATATAATCTTGTATATTTGTGGATATCTTTATGAGGAAAAGTGGCATCGGTGGCCGAGCGGTTAGGCTACCGGACTGGGGATCATGAGGTCCCGAGTTGAAATCCTAGCAAAGCCAGGGCCGCCGTTGTGTTCCTTGGGAAAGACACTTAACACGCATTTTCCCCACTCTACCCAGGTGCAAACAGGTACAAGCACTAGCTTGGGAGTAAAAACCTGCGTCAGACTAACGTCCTGGCCAGGAGGTGATTATTGTCACTTGTTCCGCTTCACGCTATAGAAACCGGGATAAGCTCCAGCTCTGTAGGCCTTAGGGCCTTGAAGGAACTTTACTTTACTTTTATAAGGAAAAAAATATGTTAGCTTTTTTCATGTTATTCTTAAGGCAAAAATTAATTAGTCTCTCTCCATTTGGAGAAGTTGTCTCTCCTTCTTTACCTATTATTCCTCCTGATGTTTCTATATTGTTGCCTACTCTAGTGTTTAAATCTCATAAAACCATTAATTCCTGTTTGGGTTTGAGATTCTCTGCAGCTGTTGTAAATTATTTTTGAAGATATCTTTTTCTTCTTTGGTGGCATCTTCGTTTGGTCCATAAGCTATTAATAATTTAAGTTCTCTTCCTTTTGGTTTAATATTTACCTCTAATAGCCGTGGACTTAGAAATTTCCAGCTTTCTAGTAGCTTTTCTTGCCTTTTATGCATTAGGAGGCCTACTCCTGCTCTAGCTCTATCTTTGACATCTACTTCTGAGAAGATTAATGTATGGTTTGGTCCTACATGTTCTATTCCTTGTCCTTTTTTCTTTGTTTCTGTAATGGCCAAAATGTCTACTAAATTTTTCCATTTCTTCAGCTATCTCTAACTCTTTTCCATTTATTGCCCTAACATTCCATGTTCCAAAAATCACAGTCCGTGTTCCTTTCCAGAGTCATCTCCGAAAGTTTAAGCTGGGTATATCATCATTTGTACTTCTTTGAATCAGTTTGGTTTTGGACAAGCAGGGGATCGGCCCACTGTACCCTATGTAGATAGTGGGGCTGCTACCTTGAGGCCCCCTACCAGGCCTTGTTATTTTCTGTCAGGGTTAACTCCCTTAGCCTTTGGTCCACCGAGACCTGCCTGCAAGGCAGCAGAAGACTCGTAGAGGGCGGTACCGCCTAATCCCCGTACAGATGCATACCTGTCCATTGCCCGGACTTTAAAAGCAAGATTGTATTAATATTTTTTAATTAAATTAAAATATGCCTGCTGACAGTAATAAAAAATGTACTCAAGAATTGATTTGGTCAGTTATTAAGGAGAAAAAGAAGAAAGAAGTTACCAGCAAGAACAAGAAGGAAAGAGAGCAGTGTTGAAACTGGGATGTCAGGCGGGGAATGGGTGGGATTGTGGATCGTTTCTTTTTCTTTCCTTAGGTTGTGCAAGAGTCTGATGGAATGGTCGGTTTCATCTGCTGACTTATAGAGATGTGTGAATTAGCTTGAGTTATTTGCCCCTTTGCTGTGAAGTCCAGAGACTATGACGTCATACCAGCTATAAAAATGCGTACATGTACCAGTCTTTGTCATGGTCGCATGAAAATTTTGTTCCCGAGGCAAATTCAGCGCTAAAATTGGGTAATATTCTTCTCATGATACCAAGGCCCTGGGACACTAAGCAAAATCCCTGTGACACTACTCGATGACTTTTATATATGGCAGGTTTCACAAAAATGGGACCCAATGATAACTTGAACTCTTCAATTAATGTTCCTCAAAGTCTAATTGATGAATCTTCTTAACATTTGGTCCATGTATAGCTTTGACATCGCAGATATAAAAAACATAATATTGTGAAATTTGCTTTCAATTTGTGTGTTTTGTGAATATTTTTTGGGTGTGAACGTCAGCAATCCAGACAGACCACATTTCCCTCTTTTTAATAAGTCCCTTTTCACCTTAAGGTAGGTGAGGTCAACGACCTTTTATTCTGTTTTCTTTAATTCCATGTGGAAGAGAATTGTTCAAAGAAAATTTGGCGAGTCCTAAATATTTTTTATCTTTTGCAGTGATCACGTGAGGGAGGTTTCAGATTTTCGTTATTATGTAACAACTGATGTCTACAAATGAACACACATTAAGAGCTGAAAAAAACAGTTGAAAAATACGTTAGAAGCGCCAAAGTTTTTTGATCTTAAGTGAAAGAAACGTATTCCTACCACCATATATTCTGTAAAAGACACGAAAAAAATCATAGGTAACTCTAAATGAGAGTGAGAATACCATGAGACTACTGGCTGTCTACGAGACCTCATGGTCGGACAAAAAATATTTTTTCGATCTGAGATCTAATAACGGTAATATTGCGTCGAGCTATTGTCTCGTAGTTCATCGCGTGTAAGCCTATTGGGAAATCATGAAATTTTTGTTTTTAAATTGTCTGGTTGGCTTTGCGGAATATTTTGTTTTTGGATTACTCTTACGGCCATGTGCTTACGGCCATGTGCTTACGGCCATAAAAATGTAGACGATGATCGGACATCAGAAAGGAGACTGTGATCAGGTTAGATTCTGAGACCGTTCAGGTTAGATTCGGTTGCATTAGCAAAACCTGCTTTGGCTTATCGTGAGTGAAACTTATGTAAAGAAGTCCGGCAATCAATAGGCTTTCATGATTTATTATGTTCTAATAAATAAAGACAAGATAATTGGCAATACGGGAGGTTTAGAAGTCCATTACAATGATAGTGACTTTACGTCTCCACTATGCACAGTCTCCTTGGCATAACAATACAATATTACTAAAAACGCATTTCAACGAGAGAGAGAGAAAAAATACTAATAGCACAGGTTCAAGTAGAGTTCAAGATTTGCCAGCCACCGCTCCCATCCCGTCCCGTATTCTGCGAAGCAATTATCGATCGATAAAGACAAGTTTGTGCTAGTCTAGTGGGGCGCTCTATGTGACTGTAGATAGTTAGAGGGGGGTGAGTGATGACGGGATAGCGGAGAAGTGATGATGGGGGGGGCCGTAAAGAAAGGAACAATTGTCGTCAAAAGCGCTTTCTTTTCGAGGGTTTTGTTGCTGGTGCATCTCTCTCTCTCTCTCTCTCTCTCTCTCTCTCTCTCTCTCTCTCTCTCTCTATTGGCAAATATCGGTCTTTACTATCGCATCCTCACTCGTTAAAATTATAAGTCGTGAAGTTTACCGTACCAGTTTGAGCAGAATGGTACACACGATAAACCCGTAACACGTAATAAGGATAGTATAAAGGCGTACAATCACAGAATTTTACAAAAAACGGGACAAAAGGCATTGGTTTTCATTTTCATCATCCACACGATCCGGATCGCGCGAGTCATCTGATCAACGGTAAGGCACCGGCCGTCGACTCCACGCCCGAGGTGTCGGGAAACACAAACACAGACTTCACATCTTATTGAGAACTAGGGAAAAGTCAGGAAACTCTCCAAACCAGATGCCCAAGCGTTACGTCACTAAATAAACGCCAGGGAAACCTCGGTCGACGGAAGCAGTTCACGTAACATTACGGACTGGCGTTGGACCTAGAATTTTCACAGTTATGCCCCTTGACTGAAAAACATGACTTTTAAAAGCTAATTTACTTGCTCCACAGTCCTTTGCTATCTCTTAAAGTCATATATCTGGAATCCTCATGTTCTAAGCTTTAACATGGTATATAACACTTGTAAAAAATATAACATGTATATTTTGACAAAAGAGGGAAATGGGGATGGACCATTTTGTGAAACCTGCCATATGTAGAAAAAATTCTGTTACAGCCAGTTAGCATTTTCATAATGGAAACATTCCGCTATGCACCGTGAATACAAGATGTGTATTTATCCCTCCAATGGTACATTGATCCATCATTACCATTGCCAAAGAAGGCATGATGGTCAACAATTGTCAATTCTGTTTTAAGAACAAAGTTACATTTAATGTGAATTGTGAAAAATCAAGACGTAAATCTTAACCGCAATAGCAGTACACATTAACATGGCCACTGCTTATTCACATTCATTTCTTACCTGCGCAAGATTTTTATTCTTAATTGCTCCGATACCCGCATAGCTCGTCGAGACATTCTTACTCAGATTGTGTCAATCTATTGGATTGGATGTTCTCAAATTCAAATTGTCAATATTTAGGCCCTAATTGCTCATTCACAGTGATTCTTCAGTGCATGGGCCATGTAGAGCTCAATCCATGATGTTACTCTAGATCTATACAATATTCAATGTATATTATATATATATATATATATATATATATATATATATATATATGATTCTAGTCCTCTAGATCTACACAAGAAGAATGATCAAATTGGATTTAATCTTAATCTAGATTAGATCTAGATCTAGATGTCTAATAAATATACAAAAATATGAAGATTTTAGATTCTACATATTTAGATCTACCAGATCTATTTAGATAAACCAATATCTAGAGATAATAGATTCAATGAGACATGTACGCGAGCACAGGCAGCAGGGGGTTGTTAATTGTTTGTTGTTTCCGTGATTAGTTTCCGAGTATACGTTTTTAGTCAGCCAAATCTTCCTTCTTCAGTGACTTTCCCTTCCGCTTTATCTACAATAGACCGATTACTTTTCTATTATTTTTATATATCGAACTTACCTGTAAACCTAACCATTATCAACAAATCTGTCTAAGAAATGAATCGGTTTCAAGAGCTATACGGTCAATAAAAGCTGTAATATCTTAACTGATGTTTTTTTTATTCAAATTGATACTTATGAGTTTAAAATGCTTCGCAAAAACGCGTATATTATTAGTCAGCTTTTTCTTAGATATGAAGTACTAAAGAATCGCGGTGTTACTTTTACGACCTTCCTTCTGGGGTGCTGCCAGATTTGCCATCAATTTGTATTTGGCAAGGGAAATGTAGAGACGTTATGAACCTATACCATACCTAAGCCTCCCTATTATTTTGGAGGCTCAGGCCCATACCCATCCATAACCTCAGGACTCCACCAGTGGAGACGGCCATGGCCAGTTCAAGTAGATCTATATATTATGCAACCAAGGAACCAAAGAGTTTTTATAGGGTTTTTTTATTAAGGTAAAAAACCAACAAACAAGACAAAATTTAGAACGCAAAGTTGAAGATTTTTTTTAACGACATGAAAATGGTTTGGACACTTGGTGAGAGAAGGAGGGCTTCCAAAAACCGTGCTTCAAGGAACTGTCAGAGGAGGCAGGTGAAGAGGCAGACAAAAGAAGAGATGGGAGGACAATATCACTGAATGATCGGGCCTGAAGCTAAGTGAGCTGATGAGACGGGCGGAGGACAGGAAGGAGTGGAGAAGATTGGTTATTTGGTCATCGATAACGCCCGAATGGCCTCCGCCATGGGACAGATAGATAGATGTAGTATTATCATACAACAGTCACTTATTCTCGTTCTCAAAATAACTGACAACATATACGTGTATATTGATGCCAGCCAGCGTTAATGATTTCGAAATGAATTTGTGGTTCATTAAATTTCCTTCATCAAGTGATGCATTTTATTTCCATTTTTGAAGTCTTCATTGCTACTGTTTGGTTTAATCTCTGTTGACAAAGTTCCAAGGTCTGACTGTACTTAAGTAAAGACGTATGCCTAGTGAGTGCGGGTGCCTGTCTAAGTTTGAGAATGGGACCATTTGTATTGTTCCTTTAGAATTAGTTTAAGCAGATATTATGACATAATTTGACTATTGTAAACTTTAAATAAAAGCAGTTATTTTATTCCTAGCGCTCTGTTCTTCCGTATCTATTCCCTGTTCTTTGGTTTTGATACATGCCCCCACCCCCCCCTCTCTCTCTCTCTCTCTCTCACACACACACACACACACACATATACACACACGCACGCACTCTCTCTTGCCCTCTCTCTCTCTCTCTCTCTCTCTCTCTCTCTCTCTCTCTCTCTCTCTCTCTCTCGCTTGTCCTCTCTCCTCTCTCTCCCTCTCTCCCTCTCTCTCTCTCTCTCTCTCTCTCTCTCTCTCTCTCTCTCTCTCTCTCTCTCTCTCTCTCTCTCTCTCTCTCTCTCTCTCTCTCTCTCTCTCTACCATAAAAAACAAAACAAAACAAACATAAACCATTCATACAAGAAGCAGCTGATCGATTTGACATCCTCATCACGAATGTCAACAACAAATTCATCATCCTTGGGGATTTCAACAGCCACTGTGATTCTTCGAGTAACATTCATACAGAATCAATGAGACCCTTATTCAACAATAATGTCATTCGAATGAATAATTTTGACAAATCAACGCGTTCATTGGGATACATCTTGGATTGGCTCAGGACTAACGATTCATCAACGATCACAGATTTGAAAATCCCCGACAGAAGCATTTCTGATCATCCACTCCCTTATGATTTCGTTATAAATAAACGCAGCAAAACCATCGATTCAAAAGAAAACAATCACCATTAGAATGAGCCATTGATATCGACAAGTCTGATATTCCACTTTTGATACATTTGTACTGACACGAATGATTCGTCAATTTTATTGAATAGACTATCTGTTTCTGTTTGCTTTCGAATCTCAGGAAAATGTCATGGCCTGGTTTAGATCTTACCTCAATATGTACAACCCTATCCATGGTCATTGAGAGATTTTCTCTGTCAAAAGTTTCCTCCTAAACACGGCAGTCCTTGGTACCGTTCTCTATACATTGTAACCCTTTCTTTGAGTTGAGTGATTAAATCACATGACATGGACTACCTCATGTACGCTGATGACACACAGCTTTATCAGCATACATCCCTGTCACACCTATCTCAAACCTTGGTCATTGAAAGGTGCTGTATGTGTAAAGTCTTGGATGGGAAATCTTGGCCAAACATTTAGGAGTATTTCTCGACATAAATCTTTCAATGGGCTACCATATGAGCCTCCATAATAGTAAGGAGGCTTAGGCTACCACATAAACCTAGGTAGAGTCTGCACTGTTCGAATTATGTACTTTGTGTTGAAAAAATATCCCATATGAAGTCTCTCTTATTATCTGATTAAATAAAATATTCCTTGTATCATCATTGTATCATCATCAGTCTGTCTCGTTTTGACTATTGCTATACCGGTATAAGAGAAATATTTCTCTTCGATTAAAATCGTAACTCAAAGAATACACAGTCAATTATTGTCTGCTAGGCTTCGAGTTTCTGTTGCGCAGCCAGTAACGTGGAATAAAACAAACAAAAATAACAACCCCGAAGCTCGCTTTTGGGCTTAGCATTAGGCTACTCGCAATACACTTCTTTTCTTTGATGGATTGTCGTTTGTTGGCGTCCATTACGCGAAATCGTTGGGTCTCTACACCATTATGTACACAACAAACTGTTCTTCTTTTGTTTAATTTTCTTTTTCTCTTTCGTCTTCCTTTCCCTTAATTTTCAGATACGCTTACATGCTTGTTTGTAATGAATATCTTTGCCAAGATTTAAACTTCTTTTATGCAGCCTTCATGTGAAATAATCTAATGTATTGAAATGCATCTTTAAACCTGTCTGTACTACTGTCACTTTACCTTAGTTTACAGCTTCCTCCACAATTTCATTCTATTAGGGTGAATGGGTGCGTTGTTGACATTGTTTGAAGATGAGACACCACAGGTTTGAAACATCAATTTAGTTTTTAAACGCTGATCAAAGGGAATTGATTTAATGATTTGGTTGCTCATGGCTTTGAAGTCTATCATTTATTTCTTGGCTCCCTGATAGTCAAATTGTGTTCATTGAATTATCATTATTATTATTATTATTATTATTTTTATTATTATTATTATTATTATTATTATTATTATTATTATTATTATTATTATTATTATTATCATTATTATTATTATTATTATTATTATTATTATTATTATTATTATTATCATCATCATCACCACCATCCTCATCATCATCATCATTTAGTAGAAGAAGAAGAAGATGCTTTAAATCAGGACTCGAAAGACGACGGACAATTTTTAATTTTAACTTATTTTTCATTTTTTTGCGTTGATGTTACCCACTCTTCTGTAATTAACCGTATAATTCTCTGATCGAAAGCTAAGTGAGATCAAAGATATGAGAACAATTAATTATTGTTCTAATATCTTTGGTGAGATCGAAAGCGTTAAAATTTGCTAGGAGAGCAGCGATTTTGCGGTGTTTTAATTATACTTAGCCAGTACTAAATAATTTACCTGTCCACCGGTCCTTTTCACGTTGGTCGCGTTTGTTTTAGCCAAAGCCAACCGACTTCACGACAAAATTATATATTTCTTACATTCTTCCAGCGGAAAAGATGTCTGATATTGCAGATGAAAGGTAAGATTATGAACCACACAACAACCCTTTTGAATTTTGCATCACGAAACAAGGGCTTTATTTTGCAAACATAACAAAGTGATTTCTTTACATAGAGGATAGGTCTACCTATTATCGATAGCATTTTTCTCTTTTTGATGAATGTCACTCAAGTCGATGTTCACGGGACCTTGACAGACGACTGAAACATTGTCATTGACTTAGATCTATGTGATATGTGAAGTCATCCCCCTTATAGACGTTATTTGTAATGGTAGTGACTTTATGGAAAGACTTCCATAGTCGGGTTAACACCCCAAAGGGACATAATAAAAAGGGTTTATTTTGATGGGGTGAGATAAGAAGTTGGGGATTGGATTTTGTGGGGGACAAAGGGCGATATCGGAGTTTAGGGTCCTAAATTATTTTTATCGAATTTGATCCTACATTTTAATTTGTCGGAGTTTGATCCTAAAGTTTAATATTAAATATTTTCTGTTTAAAATAACAATGGCTGGCAGACCGCGTGCTCCTGTTTTTATTGTTCCTCAAACTTGACCAACAATGGAATACAAATGAATATTGATCATCGCATGTTGTGCACCTTAACTAAATCTACACGTGACACTATAAACTTTTTGGCTGAGTATTGTTTACTATCAAATTCAATGCTGTGTGAAATTTTTCAGAAGCAGCACGTAAGTTTAGTCAAATGCACTGAGAAAACTGATGGCATACGCTGGAAATGCGGCAACTGTAATTTCGTGAAATCTATTAGCCACAATAGTTTATTTTCTAAGAGTCATATGAAGCTTGAACAGGTACTTGATTTTAGTTATTTCTGGTCTGTTGATATGCCATCAATACATTGTGCCCAAGAGGCAAATGTGGATCATTCGAAGACAGCTCTCGACTGGTCCAACTGTCTACGAAACATCTGCGTCAGTTGGGTGGAGAACAATCCAGCTCAGCTAGGTGGTATAATGCCTCAACTTCAATCAATTATCGTGGAGGCTGATGA
Source organism: Doris montereyensis (assembly GCA_037039925.1). NCBI lineage: Eukaryota > Metazoa > Mollusca > Gastropoda > Nudibranchia > Dorididae > Doris > Doris montereyensis. The sequence continues at coordinate 182,946 of JAXRKP010000271.1, read as the reverse complement.
AACAAAATTTTTTCACCAGAAGTATGGCAGAGGTCAGTGGCATGATGGTCATTGGGTCTTTGGAGCAATAGACAGAGAAAATCCACACAATGCATTTCTGGAAGAGGTACCAAACCGACGTGCTGAAGCACTAAACCCAATTATTCAGACATTGCAAATGGAACAATGATAGTGACTGACCAGTGGGGAGCATATAATGGTATTGCCGAAGGTTATGGGCACACAAATATAAATCACAGCGAATATTTTGTCAACCCTGCTGATCCTATGGCCCATACACAAAGCATTGAAGCGTTTTGGTCTCATGCAAAGAAGAAGATCAAGCGAGTGCATGGCACATCTTGCAATCACTTCATCAGCTACCTACGGGAGTTTGAATGGAGATGGAGAAACGACACATTTGCTTCATCTGGCGGAAACGCATTTGGGAAAATTCTAAATGAAATTAACGTGCAACTTTTCTTGAATAAATAAATATTTTTTGGAAAAAATTTTTTTTAAAAGTTATTCTATTTTGTGAACAGTAAATAAATCTTGGAAAAAAATAATAAATTTAGGACCCTTAACTCCGAGATCGCCGGACAAAGAAAGAAAGAAAGTAAAAATAAAAAGATTTTGTGAAGAGCTAGATCTATCTTCAATGTGGGCCAATCAAGAGATCGTGTGACACTTGCGACAACGGATGGGACTGAAGACTAACGACAGCGGGCAGAACACGAGCAGTGAGCAGTTCAATGAGTGAATGAGACAAGTGACGATAAACTGACTGATTGATGAACACGAGCAGTTCAAATGTCACTGGGTCAAGAAAAAGTCGGGATTTTCTACATCGGATAAAATATGGGAGAAATTGGTCTTGAAAAAAATATTGCACTCTTGAATTTTGCGAGCATGTCGGGAAAATTATACTGGATGCAGAAGTTGTCCGACCAATTACTTTTTTTTGTGTGCTGGAGCCTCGCCTTAATCGCAGCGATGACTGTTAGCGAGCCAACTAGCGTGTGGCAACCATCGCGCTGGCTGTATGAGCCGCTTTTCTTGTGTTAATAGTGGCAAAGAATACACTGACTGCTGTTACTGTTAGGAGTATTAGCATAATCCCACTTTAGCACCGCCAGGCAGTATCGAACTTGAAAAGTTAATAAAACGATACTGATTGCAATGTATTGCCGACTTGAATCACTGAAAAAAACACATACCGTGATCATGCTCTTGACTCACTCTCTCTCTCTCTCGCCGACTGACTATGATGTAGGCTATGCCTACCGTGAAAGTGATGCCCTCGTCTCTCACTTCTCACAAGCCTCCGAAAAAAAATTACTGGACATTTGGCAGTGCCCTCTCTCACTCTCGCAACTCTCACTCTCGCTACTCCGAGAGACCTACCCTACATCTCTGTTCTGTGGTCCCATCTTGTTTTGGCCTATCCTGGGAATGAGATTTGAGAGATTTTCATAGCTTATTCTGAGGAAAGAGTGGGGGTTCTGTATCAATAGAATCAGTGTTATCATGTGGATACTTGAATATGTTTATACTCCTTGTGTCTGCCTCTTTAAAATAGCTGACCAGCGCAATTGTTGATGGCGGGGAATGATAATAATATTATTATTTTATTTACCTCCTTCCTGGTTCTGTTTCTCAATTTTATCCTCTTCTTGAGGAAAGTAGAGAGTTCAACGGTGCTTGCACCCCTGCATGATAACAAACAACAAAGCCCCGCTCTTGTGTTTCCAAGTCGTCTCCCTATTATCATTCCCACTTTAGCACCACCACAGTGTATTTTCAAGTTCATTTACTATGGTCAGCGGTGCCAAAGTGGGAGTAATAATAGTCTTCTGATCTTGATTTTTGTTATGAAAGTCTTGAATTTTGTCTGATGATATGTCCTGCATTTGGCATAATTACGGTTTAGTACCAACGTCGACAAAAAGTATAGAAATAGAAAGCAAAAAAGTGTAACAGGGGATCTTATGGTCCAAAGTCTGACAGCCTTATCACTCAGCCACAGATGCCACATGTTAGATTGCAGGATCAGACCTGTCAATTGCGAAATTTCGATTTTCTGTTGGCCCTTCCAGATTTTTTGAAGGTCGCCTGGACGGCATTGTTCCGTATATTTAGCATGCGATTTTTGTTTTTAATCAGTCAATATCTGGATGTCGTGTTATTATGAGTAGTGGTGTATCGATTCTTTATTATTATATTGTTCTCTTTGTCCATTCATTAGAGTACTCGTGCTGTACTTGTTTGAGACTTCAAAAATCGTTGTATGATTACGTGTTATTGAGGCCTACCGATATTTTACTAGAGTCTTGAATGAGGCGTTTTGCGTGCAAAATTGTCTACCCTTATTTCAGAAACAGATCGGTGGTAACTTTTGTGTGGAGCCTGAAGCCCTTATTTAATTATAGTAAAATACAAGGGCAGTGAGTACCCCACCTCATTCATAAATAATAATGTTATTACAAAAGCAGTATAACTATTGCTACCATTTCTACTTTAATTAATAATCCTTCTAATATTGTAAATAATAATGCTAACATTTGTGGTGAGGATTATTATTAATAGTGTGAGAAGAAGAAGAAGGAAGATGATGATCAACGGTAATAATAATAACAAAAAATAGATCAGATCTAGATATAAATTCTAGGTCTTCATATTTTCATAACTTATTGACTGGCACATATCAAGATTAATATATTATCTAATTTCTTTATTATAGTATTATAGGTTTTTGCATTGAGGAAATACGGCGATGCAAAAGTGTTACCGCGGACCAATTATGTGAGGTCTAATCGGAAATACCTGAAACGAGTTAAACGCCCCTGTAGTTTTACATTTTGATCCACATTCATAAAATGTAATTTAAATTAGTATATTTGTGAAGTCTGTTTTCAATTCTCAAACTCTTTAACAAATTATTAAATGTCTCAACCTCACAAGTTCAATTTGATTCTTCTTTCTTTTTTTTTCCAACTCGCTCGTTGGACAGAAGAATATCTACATCCGGAACTAGAACCTAATGTAAATAGATCATATTTATTTACAAGAGTGATATAAAAATCTCAATTATTAATTAGATTCTATGGCAACACAAGATAGTCAGAGTTCAGCAATCTAGACTTCGAAAGGGTGAAAATGCAAGTATGAATAAGTATATCTAACGCTCTGCTCTCCCGGCTAGCACTGGCAAGAATAAAACGTAAAATGACACGCATAGGATGCCATAGCAACTGTTTTCCCACAAATTTATGATATATATACATATCTAAATAAATCTAGTCATATATGTTGATTCACATGTCTAGATAGATAACATTTAAGTGTTCAAGTTAATGCATACGTCTTCTGCTGTCACTATACAATGAATGGCACTAGTAAAAAACAGCCACACAAAAGAGCTACCGCTGATCTGGGAGATCACGCAATGCACCATGGGACAGATCGGCTGTAGGAGCTAAACGCCTCATTTCAAACTGATCAAGCAGAAGCAGAAGGCTTTGTTCATATTCAATGACTTGTTAGATCTAGATGATCAGTATCTGTAGGTCTAGTAGTAGATCTAAATCGAGTCGAGATTAAAAACTTTGAAACATTATGCCTCCCCTCTTAGCAAAGTGTGATCACACGCCTGTCAGAGAGAGAAATGTCGCGCGTGTGTGTAAAAAGAGAGAAATAGCATTTTCGTGTGATCGCGAATGTAAGTGTGTGTTGGAGAGGGAGTGAGAAATTTATCGAGTGAAATGCAAATGCAAGGAAAAATAGGGGTTGGGAGATAATTGACAGGTATGTCATGTATGTATGACTGACTGGATAGCAGAAGGGTTGGGGTGGGCATGTGTGTGAAGAAAGTGAATGTGAAAATATGATAGCAAAACAAGTGACCACTCATGAGAAAGAGGAAAAGTGAGTGTGTCTTCTACTTTCAGTATGTAAACAATGGGTGGGAAGGAGGTAAATGTAATGCTGATTTTTTACTACATTTCAGGTTTTATTGGCACGGGAGGGTGATGTGGCTATTATAATGGATATTTTTACTTGGGAAAAGGAAGAACCAATTGTCAGCAATGACCTTATTATTATTAAGTTCGAGATTGAAGGACTAGCTGACGCTATACCTGAAATCGCTCATGTATCCTGATATTTTCACATTTATGGTCCTGATTTTTTTGTAATTTAGAGTGGCAGATCTGCAGGATTGTTGTTATTATATTTAAGAATTATACAATTACTCATTTGCTTCCACCTCAGCTTTTGCAGTGAAGGTTTTGAAACATATTTCCACAGAGCTCGCTCACGCTCCCCAATTAAACGGGAGGGCAGATCTAGGTCTAGATCTCCTCGACGCAATCGCCATGATCGCCCACCAAGACCGTTTCAGGGTGGAAGGCGAGTGGTCATTAATAACATTCCATATGAAGTCAGATGGCAAGAGTTAAAAGATCTTTTCAGGAAAGAGAGTAAGTAGATCTATTTCAATTTTAGCTTTATTTTTGCAGAAAGTTTTGTATAAAATTTTGAAACATTGGGTTTAGATCTAGATTACTCAGCAGGTCAGAAAAGCAATATAATATAAGAGAGAACAATTTTTTTCTTCTGTAGGGTTAATGTTTGTGATAAATGGTTTCAGTATTGTTCAAGGGTTATGTTTTACATATTGTATTATTAGTAACCATTGTTTACATTGCAAGAGTGAGTTTAAGATTTTTATTGTGATTTATCAATGGTGAGCAGCTTGCCAAACTGAAAATATACTATAAATTTGAAAGAAAGGACAAATAAAAACAGCCATGTGTATGAATATTTATGGGAAAATAATACATACACATAACATACATATCATACACATATCATATGTGTCGTTCACTCTCACATCACCATCATGACAGCACACTACTATTTTGGATCATGTGTAAGCAAGTTTATATAAGGGAACTCAGATGTGTGGAACGAGTTGGGAGGAATGAAAGAACAGGATTGTATGACTCGGAGAAAGGAAACCGAATGAGAAATGGATTGATGAAGAAAGTAGAAGCGAAAACGGTAAAACATATACATTGTATTTTCTCCATATGTATATGAATTACTTCAAGTTAGTTGCTTGGCTGTCCCTCACTTAGGAATCCTTTCCTTAAATTAAAACATATGATAAGTGTGGAATAAAATGAGAAACATGAAATAACAGTTACAAGACAACAATTAGTATTGGCCAATCCTGGGATGATACACTAGTCACTGTAGTGATGTCCTTGCCCCATCATGTTTTATTTTATAAGAGTGCAATAAAGGGAAAATATTCTGCCTTTTTTTCTGCAGTTGGAGACGTTTCTTATGTAGAACTCCTGGAAACGCCAGATGGGAAATCTAAAGGTGTTGCGTAAGTATTTTGAATCGTTTATTTTTTATGTCTCTCTCTTCTTGCTCTCCTTCTTTGGTTTTATTTCTGGATTCACAGCTTCAAAACATTGTTAAGATGCAAACTTAGCCAATGCCACATCCATGTCTCAGCAGGTTATTTCATTTGTCATTTTCCAGACCCCTGGTCGTACACTGTTACATGTTTCATATCAGCATCCTGATCATTTTTAGGCTTGAGAGTAGATGAAGTTGGTTTCTCATCTAAATTAGAATCAAGAAAGGGAAAGTTTCATTTGCAGTGATTTACATGTTATTGTAGAAGACAACACAAGCCCATTAAAGCTACTATTGAATTGTTTTGCTGCTGTACATCTTGTTCTGATGGAGGGTGACAATAATCATTTTATCCTTGAAATATTATGTCAGTCCATTCACTGCATATAGAAACCATTTTAACAGGAAAAAACTGTCTTTTCAAGCTGTGTTGTGGGTTTAAAAAAAACAATTTTCTGTAAGCTTTTTGGGGAGGAGAGAGGAGCACAGAAAATGACATGGAGGGCTTCAGTTTTCATTTTGCTGACTTATTGCTATAAAAGCATATACAATTTTCAATATTCCTGCTGTTTTTGATTTCAGCAATGCAAATTACAACTGATAGTTATCTTGTTCATGTTGATAGGCCTGTTGAAGGCCCTGATATTCCTGTTCAGATCAGTAACATAGCTTCTTCATAGTTATTAGGACACAAATTGTTTAAACTATCAATCGTGCAACAGAGCACATTTCTCTTCATTACACTGTTTTTTTCTTTTGTCTCTTTTATATTTAAAGAGCGTACTTATTGTTATCATATCTTCTGTTACGTTTTAGAGTTGTTGAGTTCAAAGACCCACAGCACGCCAAAAAGGCCATTGAGTCATACCACCAGTACAAAATTAAAGATCGGGCAATTACAATCAGAGAGGTAAGTGGCATAGTTCCTCCCTACATTATCAAAAAAGGGTTTGCTGGCGTTAACAATTTACACCCAGGCAATAGAACAGATGATTTTTACCATATTTTTATCACCATTGAATGTCAAAAGAGACCATTAGTTCATTAACATTTTGATACTGGTTATAATCTAGGTTTTAGCACAAAAATTTAGTAGATGTATAAGAATCCATTTAAACTAAACTTCCATCATGTGTGAATTATGGATCATAAGATATGTTCAAAACACCATAGTGATTAATATTAATGAAATCGGAAAGTATTGTATTCATGTTACACTTATAAAAAATGTAGATGATTTTCACTGTGTATTATATTTGATCAATATCTTTGTTTTGTTTCATTGACATCAATTCCACAATAAGGAGAGGGAGAAAGATCGTCAGGAATTTATGCAGCAACAGAACATGCGTGAGCGGGGTGGCCCCTGACCCACGGATGGGTCCAGCCATGGGTCCTTCAGGTGGCATGGGAAACGCAGGCGTCAACCCACAAATTTTGCACCAGCTTGGAATTGAGGGACCAATCACCAACACTGTTTTTGTTGCCAATGTAAGACATTTTAGGTGGCGTGTTTGTTCTTTTATGCAGCCTTGTAGGAATATGTAAAAATACTGCGAAAAAACTTTGGTGTATTATTGTAAAAGAAAAACCATCGACTAATGTTTCCATCGAGTAGATGCGATTCAGCAACAAACTTCATTATTTTTTGTTACGATTTTATTGTCTTGCATACATTTGACCGATTAGATAGCCCATATATAATATTCAGAAAGAAAAGTACAAAACCTTGCTTACTTTTATATACATTAATGATGTTACTTAAATGTTTGTATGATGTAATAAAACAGCTAGTTAGGATATAAGTCCTTCATTATTTTCCTAATACTGTTTCTGTGATTATTTCAGCTTGATTACAAAGTTACCTGGTGGAAACTAAAGGATGTCTTCAAGCTAGGAGGAAATGTTGTGAAAGCTGAAATTAAAGAAGACAAAACTGGCAAGTCCCGTGGCATGGGAATTGTGGTTTTTGAACATCAATGGAAGCTGTTCAAGCTGTCTGTATCCTTCTCATGACTAAAGTGTTTGTTTTCTTGCTGGGGTTACATTATTGTGTTTATTTTTAGTTACCACTTCTTCATAGCTGCCAACCTTACCGCAAAAAGCTTGAAAACTTCCACAGTTTGTGTCCACCCGACCATCATAGAAACCTCTCTTATGATCATATATTTAGTTATTTTTTATGTTGGGGACAGATCTCTGGACTATTTGGTCCGTTAAGCTGTAAGTGAAGGTGGGTTTTGATGTTTCGGTAAGGTCAGTATTGTATTCAAGGGGATTGCTACTAACACCACTCTTCTTAATTCATAAAAATTTCAATGACAACTGATATCACAAAACAAAGCTATGTAGTATGAATTTCAATCTTCCACAGAACTACATTGTTGGTTTTTTTTTTTTCACATCTCCTAATTTTTGTCCAATATCGCTGATTTTTTAACCAAATCTTACTTCTTTTCCTTCAGTCTTTCAATCTTTATTTCATCTTGTTTCCTCTCAATTCATCCTGAGATTGCCGCATATGGTGGCCTGGGTAAATTCAAAGTCAGACTGGCCCTCTCAAATGGCTTTGTTGGTTGGCAGCTATAGTTCTTGTCTTTTCTTTTTAATTTGATGTTTATGAATGTGTTAGGCAAAAGGTAATTAAAGATGTATGATTTTAACCTCAAATCTCATAAAGGCTTTCATTTTTCTGTTCTTTATAGATTTATTTTGTTTTGGGGTTTTCTTTCTTTAATAGTTTTGTTTTGTTATATTTTAAAGTGAGTGGGTGCTTTTAACAATTCTGTACTGGTTAATCATAAATCAGCTCTTTCATATGAGTAAAGTCCATTCTTTTATCACAGACCTGCAAAAATGCACTTTTTAATACCTTGTTTCTCTATAATTGACAATTCTTGAAACTCAACATATTGTTTTGTGTACCTCTTTTACTTTGAATTAAACAAAACATTTTCCAGTGAAGTGTTTCACTTTCAATAGTCTACAACTAGAAATTTCTTCCTTAATCACATGACTAGCTATGTTCAATGGACAAGTCTTATATGATCGCAACATGATTGTTAGAATCGACAAAGGACCAGAGCTTGAAAGCCAAAGCTGCCAAGTAAGTCCTTTTACTGTATCAAAATGGTATCATAACTTCTGTCTTGTTTAACTATCACAAAGGTACATTGCTAAATAAAATAAAAAAACAAACAAAAACTTTCATCTGCAGTCAGTTTTTAATGAAAATGTTTTGTGGAAATTATTATCATTGAAGAAAGGTCATCAGAAATCCTGTCGTCCTAATGACTTAAATTCTGTTTTTCAGGTGGTCTCAAGTCTATTGGAATGGGTCTTGGCTCCGGAGGTGCCCCACTGACCAACTTTAACCAAATGAATAACAGTATGTACTAGAATATAATTTATGGACAGTATCCTTTGTACCTTTAATGTCTGATTCCAGTTTTTCACCTTGATGCAGTTAACTGTCAGTTTGGTGACAATTGTCAGCAGTCTGCTGTAACTGCATTCTTACTCTTTGAATGTTGTCAGCATCTACAATTGCAGTTACCTTGCAAAGGAGAATAACAATAATATACATATTTAGTTTTTTTTATAGGTGTCCATGCAGATGAGCTAGATGAATATATTTTCAAACTCACAAATGTTTACCAGCATGATATTCAAGGCACCAAATAGCCTAATTTCCATCCACACTGCATCATCATGAACATTATCTCTCTCTGTTTTAGCTCTCAAAGTTTTTGTCAAACTTTGACCGTATCTTCTTGGGTCTAAAAAGTCTATCACTAATTTTCATTTTGTCTGGTGCAGGGGGCATAGACATTTTGCATGCCCTGCTCTTCAGTAATTGTTTCTGAGAATCGTTTTGTGCACGCTTTTATCATTAAATTATTTTCATTGTTGTATTTATCAGTGTTTTGATTTAATTGTTATCTGCACACTTCATCCAATCAAGGCATGTCTAAAAAGAAATAAATTAAGTTTTAACATTAGGTTAAATTAACAATTGGTCCATCAAAGGGACAGTCAACACTTAGACATGTGAGCTATTATTATAGTGTAATGATTACCCTCATTGCACTTTATATAGGAGATTTGGAATTGTGTCTTTGTGCTACATTATGATGATGTGAATACATGTATTATAGGTGATTTGTGTAGAAGCACCAATAATTTAGAGTGATGAGCAAACATTTTAGTGATCTGTTTCACTATTGCGTTAAGCTCGGTGGGGTTCTGTAGTTTCTTCTTTGCCTCTCCAACTGGCTTTACAGGGATAGCCTTTATTACTTAATAGTTTTATACTATTTTTCTATTTGTATCTTAGTTTGTAGCATTTATGTGGTTGTCTTTACAAACATAATGTTGCTTGTGAGGATCTCTTTTAGATGCCCATGAATTTCAGTTTCTGTTGACAGTACTGTCAAAATCTTCCATCAGAATTGTATGTTTGAAATGATCTAGTGATTTTTATATGACTTTGGGTCTGAAGGCCTAACAATAATGCCGTGACAATTTATAAAATTAGGTATCCACTGTTTCATTCACTGACGTCAAGGTCGTCACTTTCCAACATGCCTTTTTTTATTTTATTTTATTTTGTATTTTGTATAGTTTAAAAAAAAATCTTAATTCAAAATTAAGTCTGAGAATATGTATATGACTTATTATTTTTACATGATGTGTTAGTCATGTAAGTTATCCTACCGAAAAAGATTTATAGAAAACGTTACAATCGCAGTGTTGGATGAAGCATAGGTTTATGTTTATATTTTAAATTGCCACGTGGACACAGAAGTGAATGACCAGAAGTGAATGACCGTAACCTTTGTTTGTCTCATTTTCTTTTCACTTTTATGGTACAGAATTGCTTTTGTTTTTTGTTGACCAAACCTCGATTTTCTTACATGATAAAGCCAAATGGCAAGGAAAAGCTAAAACCATCCTTTTTATCTCTAGATGGAGGTATGCCAATGTCAGATCCCTTTTCCAAAGCAGGTATGTTGCATTTCATAGCTTCAAAGGGATTAAAGGCTTATTTCCTTATTCAACACTTTTTTTTTAGATAAGAATGTTGAGGTTTGGTTAGATCTGGTACATGGGACATTTTTTGAAGTCTTCTTTAGTTTATTTCTCTATATATTTCTTGTGTAGTTCGTCTGATAAGTTTTTTCTTTTATTTAAATTTGTTTCTTTCGTACACTCTACTGTCATTCGGTTCTGACTGGGAAAATGCTTGTAATGTGTCTTTCCTAAGAAGTACAGCGTCAAACCTAGCATTGCTAGGATTTGAACTCAGGATCTCACCATTCTTAGTCAGACAGTCGTAACTGTTTGGCCACAATGGCACATTTAATGTCATTACTACCATAGAAACAGTTCATACTAACCCTTAATATATCTACGGAGAATATAAAATAGACATCTGATAAACATTAAGTTTTTAAAAAGGGAAGGTAGCCTCAACAGGAGTATTCTTCCAAGATAACATGACCTTCAGAGACCCATCACCCAATGTTTATTTTTATCGTTTATCTTGTCAGTGTATGTCATTTCTGTCTATGAACTTATATACATAGCTTTTTATTTTTATTTAGAACAGACAGCAACACTAGCAATAGTATTTTCAAGTATTTGTTAAGCAATTTAAGTTTCTTCTGTCTTTGTGCTTGCCAGCTTAATAGTGGCTGTGTTTATTCTAACTGTTGTCTAGTTTGCTTCGTTTTAATTGGAAGCGTGAATTATTGCAGTTGATTCAAATTGCTTTGACCATCCGTTCACTTTCGGCCAAAATCTCATGTCAATGAGGATTGATGTTGTACTATGGCTGATTCTTTTGAGGGAAGGGGCTGTTTTTTATTTACATATAAAAAAAAAACCATCTGAAATATCAAGTGGGAAATTTCTTTAGTTTTTTTTTATTTTGTGGCATTTTGAAGCCATTAAAATTTTGTTGTTGCAAATACATGAACATTGCACTTTTGAATCTAGACCAACATAAAATATTATGCTTTAATAAATGAAATGGAAGATTTAATGGTTAAAAGTTTTTTGGAGGATTTGGGAAGAACAATATCATTACTTTAATTGAAACTTGAATTGCTTGTTTATTTTAACATCTCCAATCAAGAGAGGCGCTCTTTTTAGTAGTCAAGTAGTCAAAGATGATATATTGTGAGTACTGTAAATCTTAGTTTTCATTATAAAATTATAAAAAGATGATACATTGTGAGTACTGTAAATCTTAGTTTTCATTATAAAATTATAAAAAGATGATACATTGTGAGTACTGTAAATCTTAGTTTTCATTATAAAATTATAAAAAGATGATACATTGTAAGTACTATAGATCTTAGTTTTCATTATAAAATTATAAAAAGATGATACATTGTGAGTACTATAGATCTTAGTTTTCATTATAAAATTATAAAAAGATGATACATTGTAAGTACTATAGATCTTAGTTTTCATTATAAAATTATAAAAAGATGATACATTGTGAGTACTATAGATCTTAGTTTTCATTTTAAAATTATAAAAAGATGATACATTGTGAGTACTATAGATCTTAGTTTTCATTTTAAAATTATAAAAAGATGATACATTGTGAGTACTATAAATCTTAATTTTCATTATAAAATTATAAAAAGATGATACATTGTGAGTACTATAAATCTTAGTTTTCATTATAAAAAGATGATCTACGATACATTGTGAGTACTATAAATCTTAGTTTGCATTATAAAAAAGATATACGATACATTGTGAGTACTATAAATCTTAGTTTTCATTATAAAAAGATATACGATACATTGTGAGTTTTCATTTTCATTATAAAAAGATATACAATACATTGTGAGTACTATAAATCTTAGTTTTCATTATAAAAAGATAATACGATACATTGTGAGTACTGTAAATCTTAGTTTTCATTATAAAAAGATGATACATTTGTGAGTACTGTAAATCTTAGTTTTCATTATAAAAAATATACATTGAGAGTACTGTAGATCTTAGTTTTCATTGGAAAAAATATACATTGTGAGTACTGTAGATCTTAGTTTTCTGTTGGAAAAAATATACATTGTGAGTACTGTAGGTCTTAGTTTTCTGTTGGAAAAAATATACATTGTGGGTACTGTAGGTCTTTTTTCACTAGAAAAAAAATACATTGTGGGTACTGTAGATCTTTTCACTAGACAAAAATATACATTGTGGGTACTGTAGATCTTTTCACTAGAAAAATATACATTGTGGGTACTGTAGATCTTTTCACTAGAAAAAATATACATTGTGAGTACTGTAGGTCTTAGTTTTCACTAGAAAAAAATACATTGTGGGTACTGTAGATCTTTTCACTAGAAAAAAAAAATACATTGTGGGTACTGTAGATCTTTTATACATTGTGGGTACTGTAGATCTTTTCACTAGAAAAAAAATACATTGTGCGTACTGTAGATCTTTTCACTAGAAAAAAATACATTGTGGGTACTGTAGATCTTTTCACTAGAAAAAAATACACTGTGGGTACTGTAGATCTTTTCACTAGAAAAAATATACATTGTGAGTACTGTAGGTTTTGGCTTTCACTAGAAAAATATATATTGTAAGCACTGTAGACCTTAGTTTTCACTAGAAAAATATACATTGTGAGGACTGTAGATCTTAGTTTTCACTAGAAAAATAAACATTGAGTGTTGTAAATCTTAGTTTTCACTAGAAAAATAATATACATTGTGAATACTGTAGTGATCTTAATTTTGACTATGAAATAATAGACATATAGGAAATGTTTGAAAAAATAACTGAATGAGTGTTACTTTCCATCGCTGAATGAGCTGTTATTTTCCCCCCTCCTGTTCTTCTCTTTTCTCCTCTTACTCCTTCTTATTCTTCTTTAACACTTTAAAAAACAAATGACTATGTTTGAAGTAATAGGAATATATTTTTGTTTTTTTTCCAGACATGGGTGGTGGCTTGATGGGACTTAACTCTGGACTCGGTGTTTTAGGCTCAGGGCTTGGAGGTGGACCTGAACTTGGTAACTTGGCTGGCCTTGGAGGAATGGGTTTGGGTGGCCAAAACTCTCTCAACTCAGGCGGCGCAGGTGGTATGGGAATGAATCTGCCCATGGATTTGGGAGGCCTGGGAGGTGGAGGCTCAAAATTGGACAACTTCTCCGGCGGCCTTTCTGGTCTTGGGGGTAACTTCAGCAATGCCGGGGCTTTGAGTGGCCTCGGGGGCGTGGGACCAAGTTTGAACAGCATTGCGTCTGGCCTGAGCGGTGCGTCTGCTGACAGACTGGCCATGGGACAAGACAGGCTTAGCATGGAGCTGATGGGCGGCCTGGCTGACCGCATTGGAGGTCTGGAGCGAATGGACCGCATGGTGGACAGAATGGGCATGAGAGACAACTATGGCAACATGGGAGGCAACATGGGAGGCAACATGGGAGGTGGGGGAGGCATGGACAGACGTGATGATGGGGGCAGGAGAACCACACGGCCAGATAACTGTACAGTGGTTGTCAAAAATGTAAGTTATCTTTATCTTTGATTGTGTGATAATTGTTATGTTTGTTTGTTTCATTGAAATTTACCCTGTCCACAATCCCAGTAATCTCAGGATGGTAATTGTTAGGAGCCAAAGTGTGAAGGGTGGTTACAAAAATGGTTTATCAGACTGCTGTGTAGGCGTTGGTTGAATTTGAAATAGTGGGGGTGTGACATTGTCTTATTTACATTTGTATTTACTTCCTTGGAGAAACAGTCTATATCTCCTCAGTGGTAAAATGTTAAAGAGATATAAAAAAGAAAAAATGAAGCCTTTTTGTTTTGGTATGGTTTTCTTATTATTAAGATACATTTTACTAAAGATTGTTTCAGCTATATTAAATAATGTTGGTTAATACATTTCAGTTATATTTTATGTGATATGTATGTTTTAGAAAACTTTCAATGCTAAATGCTATATGACCCTAGTTGAGAGCAATTGACTGTTTTTCTTCTCAGCTCCCTTACAGTGTAAACTGGCAAGCTCTCAAAGAACATTTCAGAGATGTTGGTAAGTTCTTTTGCTATGTTTTGTAAAACATGTGTATTTAAAAAATCAAAGCAGCGTTTTATAGAACAAACATGCTTTTTTATATCGCCTCAACCAGATGAAGACTATTTGTATGCCTGAAGTAACTCAATGGAATAATGAGCTGATTCATCGTGCATTCATGTTTCCATGATTTATACTCTAGGTGATGTCAAGTTTGCAGAGATTGTTATGGAAAAAGGAAAGTCCACCGGTGTTGGCTATGTCCGGTTCTCCAGTGAATCGGATGCACAGAGGGCGATAAGTATCCTTTGCTGCCATTAAGTTCATTTTGGTTTTGATGTGTTGATTTATGTCAGTCTTGTTATTGTGTGTAAACAATTGTCTGCCATGTAATACAGTGGATGCCGCATATGTTGATATTCAAGGGGCCTTATTAAAAAGATAAACTTATGTAAAAAAAACATCAAACTAAAGCAATTGCTCAGTTCCCTCCCCTGACAGAATTTTCAACGTAAAGGTTTTGGGTATTATTACTAACTAATGACGTATGCTCACATGCATGTGTTGTTTTTGTGTGTGTTCCGCTTCATGCTACTATGGGCCATAAAATTACGTTTACTATTCATTCATTGAAAGCGAATTTGAATCAGATGGCCTTTGAAGAAAAGTTTAGTTTTCTGGTTAACGGTCAGCTCCTTTTCCTTCTTTTAGAAATGTTTTTTTCCCGGTAAAAAATGAATTTGTTTCGTCTTTTGTGTGTGTGTGTGTGTGAGCCAAAGTCTCACGTTTTCCTTAACCATTGCCAAAAGATACAAAACACAGATCACGCATGGAAAGGAGGAATATTGATGTCGGGATGTATCGAAACTGAGGAGGATCTTTCCTGTAGTGAGTATATTTTAACCCACTTTATGTGTCCTCTTTGTTACTGTTTTGTGTCGGTAATTGATAGGTGTATTGCTGAAGGTTTGCTCATCAGATGCACGATGGAGCATTAAATGAACAATTCCACCCTCCCTGCTTCTGAATCTGTCTTCCCTTTTCTTCTTTTCTGTTTGTTTGTTATTGTGTGTGACAAGTATTGAACTATGCATTGAGTTTTGTTAATCTGCTCTCTTTTTGATTGAAACTCGTTTATTTTGTCCTGTAATTCAAAATAACCAAGTTGTGCAGTTTTTTGTGATTATCTGAACTTGTGGGAGTGTTTGTTTCGTGGCCTGTTCGCCATCTGGTTAAAATTTAATTTATGTTGTAGGTCGATATCCTTAGATTTTTATATTTTCAGTAAAGGCAAAGCTAGTGGGTTATCCTTGCGTTTCTAGGGTTGGGATAAAGGAGAATTGTTTTTCTTGTGAATTTATGTTGAGTGACTTTCATTCACCTAAAAAAAATTGTTATTCATCCAATAGTTTGATCAGATTTGACTTGAAAGAGTTGTCAGGTTTACTTTGAAAAGGTGTTTCCTGAACACATTCAATGATTCGATTTTGTGAGGATTTTGATGGGTTTTTAAAAGAAATCTTAAGTTTTAATTAAGAATTCATTTGAATTATAAAGGGTGAAAAAAGCATTTGTACTGCTTTCATTCAGATATTTCTTTTCAACTAAAGGTAGAAAGGTTACTGGAATTTTTTGTTTGTGTCACTCATTGATTTTTTTCTCAAGGTCTCAAGACTGCATATTGACCAGTTTTTTCTTGCTTTGGTACTTTTTCAGCAAAAGCAAATCATCCCTCTTTTAGTTTGAGGGTATTTGCAAATGGAAAGAGAGATCAGTTTCTTCAAGTGTTTGAAAGATGTATATTCCTGTTGGCTTTTTGAGGTGGCTAGCTTGGATTCCCAATGTTCCTGTAAATATTGACTTTTATGATGGGGAGCTGGTCGCTCATTCATTGCCGTGTTGTTTTTCTGTTTTATTTCCTTCATTTTTTTCTGAATATTTGTGTTGTTATAGTAAAGACATTTTTATAAACATACCTTTGTCTTCTTTTTTTGTATGAACATCCAAGGCCTGATTTATATTTTTCTATGTGATGGACCAAAAGAACTGCTCCTTGTTCTGGATTTCGTAAAGGGAGAAGTTTGTCATTAAATATTGCCTTATTTGACATGTGCTAATATTTTTTTTATTGTCATGAACTGCTGCATTACGAGTGAATTGTCAAGCAAACTCATTTTATGTTATGAGTTGAGCTGGTTTGAAAATAATTAACGTTATTGTTCCTGCAAATTGATATTTCCTCAATATCTTTGTAGGGTTGTCTCGAAGCTGATGAAAAGTTTTTTTAAACAGTTTTATCTTAGTTTTTTTCGAGGGTAATATTTGAAGGTATCATATTCCATTTTAATGTTTTTAATCATGGTGTTTTCTTATGATATTGCTGTAAAATGTCTTTTAAAAGGAGTTCTTCAAAAGGCTTCTGTCCTTTCATTGAATAATTGAATGATTTTAGTCCAATAGCTATAAGTATTCCATTTCTTGTAAATAAAGTCATCAAAGACTAGGGTTTAAAAAAAAGAAAAAGTTTTGTCAGCCTTTGAGCTTTGAATTAAAATTACGTGTCAATTTCTTTTTACATTGATACACTTGGTAGTTCCAGACAAACACAGTTCTGTGGCTGAATCTTTAAATCAAATTTTTTTTGTACTAGTAAATGAAAATTGTCCATCAATTTTTGAAGGAACATGAAATGTTTGAGTAAAGATCTTTTTTTATACCTGATGTCCTCAAGCCGTGTTTGTAACTTGATTGTCTCATTTACTTCTTTGAAAGAAAATAAAAAAGATGTATTCTGTGTTGTACAAGAAATCATTTTTGGCTCTGCTGTCAATTTTTCCATTTGTTAGTTTGCTCTTTATGAATTTCTCAAGCTTGTGTCTCTAAACATCAGTGTTGTAGGCCTTGTCTTATTGGCAATAATGTATCATCAGCTCAGAACATGTTAAAGTCTCTAAGACGGCTTAATGACTTTCAGGCATTTATGTAGGCAAAATTATTTTTAATTGTTGCTCTTCCTACCTCTTTTCTTCCCCATCTAGAAATTGTAGTTACTGCCAGCTTTCAGTTGGCTTCACTAAAAGCGATGTCCATTAAATGAGTAATAAATTTTGGTTATCTTTTCACTCAAGATAGTTGAAACATGGTTGGAGCAAACGTTGCCATAATAGAGGAGCTATTTCAGTCAACAGTAGCTCATATATAAGCTTTGGTTATTTATGTTGGTTCACATGAGAGTTGTTTTACTTCCTGGGTGTGGATTCTACATCATTCCCTCAAGGTCAAGCCTACCCATACATTTATTCCCCTTGCTGTGGTTGATGTCCGTCACTTGATGAGCTGCTGCTAGTAGCAGCTAGATTGGAAAGAGCTGGACCAAGAGATTCAATCATATTTGAATTATACTGCCAGCTGGGTTCAGTTGGGATGATGCATTGTCATGTATCAATTTTTTATGTCAGGGTTGAGAGGTACAGCACATCCTGGACCTCATACTAAACATTATATTGTGATTGCAAGTGTTTTAATGGTTAACGTGTCCATACTAGTAATATAATGTGATGTCCTATAAGAATTTGGAGAGGAAACACCTTGCAGAAATGCATGCAAGTAAGGAGACATTAGATACAAGTAATTGAATGGTCAGCAAGGTTCATGGCTTTACATAGGTGGTCAAGAAATCGTCTGTCCATGCTTTTTTTGCAGTTTTTTTTTTCACTTTGGGATGTTTGTTGTTTATTTCATTTTTATATTTCCTGGATATTTACTTGAGCATTATCAACGTTGATATACACAAGTCGAAAATGTCACAGAAGGCACGCACACATCAAATTTGCACTAAACCTTCTCCCTTACATCCTTTCCTTGCTGTTCATGTTTTCTTGCTAAGAAAAGATCCTGTCGATTTAATAGAATTCAGATCTTGAATGAGGAGCATGGAATTTCTATTCATATCTACACCTGGTCGTTTTTGAAGGACATCCATCACTGATCTGAATTTATTTTATGTCTTTTTTCTGCCATGAAAGCTTTCAAAATGAATGACAATTCAAGACCTTCAATGACGTTAAAGAAATATTCTAGAATCAGCTGAGAGATTTCATCTCTGATCAATATAATAATTCCCTTTGTGAATTCAACTGCTGCCCTGAGGGAAGTAAACATTGACTGGCTGAGCTTGTGTTTCATCAGGCAAAATTATGCTGACATAAAGTTTGTTCAATGTTTTTTTTGGGAGATGTTATTTTTCTTCCTTTTTTTTTTCTTCTTCTTAGTCTTAGTCATTTGTTGACTCTTGGTCTTATTCTCCAGTTTAGGATGGAGATAGGACAAGAAGTAAACAATTCTCTACAAGCTTTAGTAAAAATGTCTGAAATGAGGAAGAGAAGAATTTCAATCATCATTTTACAAGAAGTAAGATGTCGGTTTAGGATTATTGTGAGAAGTGTTCACTTACATTATTTATTTTTCTACGGTTGTCAGTTTTTTTCTCTGAGATCACCGCCTATGGTACACAGGGTTAATTCCCAATAACAACAATTGTCACTTGTTTAAAGTACACTCATACTTTTTGAATTGACTGTGATCCTGAAGTGATGTCTATAGTAATTGGTGACCTGAGCTCAACTGTGGTGCTAAATGAAGGAGTTTGCGTCATAAAGAGTTGTGATTTCAAGATTTGAAAATTGAGCTTCTTCAAAGAGTTACCGAATAATATGTAACTTCCTCACCAGTTGCTTCAAAAAAAATGTATTGTAAGTATGAGTTTATTACTTATCTTTTGTGATAAGATCTTTCTCTGTCTTGTCTTTCATTTCTGGTAGTGTGTTTTCATAAATTGAATGTGCTTGTCTTTCATTTTATACTATCTTTTTGCTTTTTTTTTTTTTCTCCTTGTAATTTGAGGATTGTTTGTGTGAAGAGTTTGGTTGACTTTTTTGCCTTCAAACATGTTCGTATCTGTGCTGTTTAGGTTTTCGTTCTGTTTTGTATGAGTAAAAGTGACGATGGACTATGTGGGCCCATATTTGTAGCAGGGTTTGGCTTTCCAAAGCAGGATTTAATCGGTTTCTAGTTCTGTGGCAATGACTTCCCTTTACTGACGAATTGGGATTGGTTGATTTGTTATTGTTTCAGGGCCTTCTTTTATTCATGAAGGGGATTTTTTTAGTACCATGTTCTTTCTTACTCCCATTCAGCAATGTAATTAACCCATTTGGGTTAGCTTTGTTTTTGCCTTTTTGATGTCGCAAAGGACAATTATTTATATCTACCCGTGTTGTGTTTGTCTCACATTGATCTCTTTCAACCAGGTTCAAATTACGTAAGTATTTCTGTGCTTTTTAAGATTTTGTTTTTGGTTTATGATGATCATTACAGTCACTGATGACTGATAGGGTTTGACGAGTCTTTGGTGTCAGTAGTGGTGGATTTACCAAGTTATTTGCATTTGGAGAGAAAAACCTTTGGTGAAGTGGTAATTGGAGGAGCTTTTTGAAATAGTATTCTGATGCTGTTTCTTCATAATGTCTTGGACTTGACATTGTCATCTTCTCAAAATTAAATGTACCCGATGTGGTTTTTTCTTCCATATTAGAAATTTCTTTGGTAGTCATTAGGCTACCAAGTGTTGAAAGTAATTTACTGTTTGAAATAAGCAGGTCAATGATAATGATGTTTTTTCAGGTAAAAATAATTCGCAATTTAAATACGGCACTGATTTTTAATTATTTTGTAAATTAACTATAAAAGTTAAGTGATATTCATAGGTTCATTGTTTGCTCTGATGGTAAGTTGGAAGAAGAATAAATAGAACTTTTATGGTACCTATTTCCTACCAAAATGCTTTAGTTTAGACATCACTAAGACTTTTGTTGTAATGCAGTGTCTCAAACTTTTCTCTCTGCAGATTTCCAGTCATGATCCCTCACCTACAGCAACAGATGGTTTGAGTCTAGACAAATTAAAATCTTGTATTAGAGAGGTGAGAAGACATTTTGTCTTTTTGATTCTGTTTTACTGCTAGATCCAATGTCATCTCTTCAGTCCACTATAATTTGTTTGTTCATGGCTGTTGTCTGAGATTTTCTGGCATTCATATGTACACATATTACAGCAGTTTTATGTTGTGTGATAACAAGTAACAATAACTGGTCCACGCCATCTGACTTGGAAAGGACTGCAGGATATTATTCTTGATGTGGAAATTAAAAGACCAGACAGTCATCACTTGTGACTTTCTTTAACTTTCATTTCGATAACACTGCAGATCACACCATTGTTACCAAATCCAACACACAAGTCGTGGCATTGTCTTGGGTGGGTCATTTTTTTTAGTGACCACCAGCAGCAGATTTGAGCAGATAAAAAAAAATGAAATGGAAACGTGCACAAGTGCATTTCATTATAATTAGGAGTATTAATTATTCCTGTTTACATTTTGTAGTTTCATTAAACATTCGATCACATGTCTTTCTAACACCATTCTTAAAGGTATGTCTGTAATGCTAATTTTTCGTTTTCAATTGTTCGTTTTTGTTTTGGAGTGGTGTTCAAAAGTGGAGAGGTTCAAATCAGTATTTGCACGTATGTTTAATACTGTTGGAAAAAAGGAGTGAATGATCTAAACTTTGACTATGTCAGATTATTTTCTATCTATTTGATCTATTTGAGTTATGATATGAGTTTGAAGTACAGATTGAGAGGGCCAGACTGGGATATTCAAAGTCAAGGTCCAATGTCAAAGTCATGTTATTAATTTTTTACCCTTGAGATTCCCTGTTTATTCAGTTTTTTTAATTTTGACACTTTTCCTATGCTATTTGAAGTAATAATTAATTTTCTTGACGCTGTTAAATCATGCAATATTTGCCCCGACATTTTGGGAAGTTACCATTTATGGTTTGTGAATTAAAGACTTCTGTTCTTGTCTGACAGGTGTGTAAATCGGCCAACAGTGCCTTCCTTGCTATTAAGCTTTGGTGTACGTAAAGACATGAGTATCTCCAATGCCTTGAAAGGACGATCTATGCAAAGTCCACTCGCTGTTACAGGTATGATCAATCTTTTTACCAATATCTGACTTAAGCGAAAGTATGATTAGGTTAAAGCCCAGTTGAAATTGAATCACTGCATTAAATCCTTTTGATTCCAGTTTTGTGGCGGGGTGGC
This sequence comes from Doris montereyensis, assembly GCA_037039925.1. Lineage (NCBI taxonomy): Eukaryota > Metazoa > Mollusca > Gastropoda > Nudibranchia > Dorididae > Doris > Doris montereyensis. The sequence continues at coordinate 161,313 of JAXRKP010000271.1, read as the reverse complement.
AGAGTGGTTAGGCTGTCGGTTTTGGGATCATGTGGTCCCAGGTTCGAATGGGGGAGGGGGGGGGGGCACAGGTATACGAATAGAGTAAAAAAAACAAAAAACTGATCATTTGACGTTTCACAGCAATGCTCATCTAAACCTAGATTTACAATCCTCTTGACATTAATAACAATGCCAGAGACTGGAAAGAGTAAGGGGCTGCTGCAAGAAGGATAACCCGTCGGAAGCGGTTGCTTTGTTCTTTTCATTTCTTTACTTGCGTTTTTCTCGAAATGTAGTCGGTTCACACTAAAATTCCATCTCCGTCACTTACAGATCGATTTGTATGATATTTCACACACAGGTTCCTCTTGTTAATGTTAATAAAATGACATTGGCATTTTTTAAACTTTTTGTAAACTTTTTGAGAAAATATTTTTTTGCTTATAATAGTGCAATTTTTGCGTATAAACGATATATGCTATTTTCCAAAATTCATTATAAAAAAAACCTGACGTCATTCTTTAGAGATTGAATGGAAAAACGATCTTCACAGGTTTTGACTGATTTTATTCATAACTAAGAGAGGAGATAGATTTTGAAAATTGGGTCAAAATCCAAGATGGCAGTCGTTTCCTTGGCAACCAAGGACGCTACAAAGTTTTCAATAATAATATGTAGGATGACTATATTTTGACAGTTACTCATATATATACCCTAACTCAAAAGCAAAAAAAAAACTTCACTTAACGGTCCCCACTTAATGTCACCAGGGGTGACCTGTCACCCAAATAGTAAAAAGTAGGATTCACATGTAGATGTTAGTTGAGTCATTTATCAGACACATAGATCTTGCCTCATAGTTTTGAGTGGGCAAAGGGGAAAGCTTACATTATGCTTAGTGAGAGGGAAATAGTTTTTGTCAAATGGCATAAGACCAAGCATTCACCAGGACTGAATTGGAGAGGCAGAAGGTTTGAAGGGTCGATTTACATGCTTGCTTTTTATGTGTGCATGGGGGATGAGAGATTGAGGACAGGAGATATAATTGTACTTTTGATTTGATTTGATTTTCCCACATCCACAGCTAACATGATCTCGGGGGTTTTGGTAGGATTTTTAATTTTGCCCAGGCTGCCCTGTAAACAGCCGAGGGATCTTTAATGTGCTTGAAGTGCTGTGATCTGTACACAGGACCTCCTTTTAATTGTCAGTCTCCGGTGGAAAACTTACCTGGACCAAGGGGATAGGTTTTACTTGAAAAAACTCCAGGAACATTTCCAACTTGCCAGGGCTTGAACCCACGAGAGGCGACACCTTGCCTTTGGACTACAAACTCCCTATTAGTGCACAGGTGTAGACTTCTAAAGTCAATCAGTTTCAGCATGCATAGTATGAAAGCCTTTTTTAAAAGGGAATATTTGAAATTCATCCTTTTACATAGCAGTGTCCTGTTTATTAATATTATGGTGGGTGGTGAGCGGTCGCTGCTGGTAAGTCCTACTTGCCTTTTTGCCCTCTTTCACTTAAATTTCATCTCGTTTCCTCTTAATTCACTCCGAGATCACCGCATATGGTGGATCATGTAAATTTCAATAAAGCAGAAACCCATGTGTCTTATGTCTAGAGTTGTGTGATGTTAACATTAGACTAGAGTGATAGCTTATCTCATCTCTTTTCTTTTCAGTGGCAGAAAGCGTGGCATGAAAGCCAGAGCAGGAGACTGAGACCAATGGTGGAGTGGATTGCTGCTGATGTCCACTGTGACCACTGCTCTCATCTTAGCATGTGATACTAAGCTAAGCTTTTTTCCTCTGCTTTCAAGTCATTGTTATAACAATGCTTGAAGCATAACACTAGGAATGCTTTATGACGGATAGAATAAAAAGAATTCAATCAAGTGCTTTTTTTCGTTGATTTTATCGATTGTATCTCTGTTGTGTGAAAATGCCTTGAAAGACACCTTTTTATTTGTGTTTGAATATGACAGTACATACATTGTCGGGGTTGACCAAAACAAAATATTAAGATGGTTCTCTACTTAGAGCTGGGTACCGTACTCTTCATCATTTATCACTCAAACTGGAGTCCAGCTTTTCCACCACCACATTCCTGTTGGCATGGAAATTTGACTGTTTGTCCCAGGCTGCAGGATGATCAAAAACTGACAAGATCAATTGCTTGACATCCATGATTGCTTGTTTCCTGTAATTCTTTCTTGCCTCTCAGCTCCCCGTGGAGCACAGGCCCTCAACAAAGAGTGCTAGTCATCCCTATTCTGCGCCAACGTCTGCAACTCTCCCCAGATCTTTCTCTTCCATCCCCATCCCTGTCTCTCCTCCAAATCATCCTTGGTCGTCCTCTAGACCTATTTATGCCCAGGTGGTTTCCGTTTCAAACTTTGTCTGGCTATACATCATTACATGTACTGTACTAGCTCCTGGTCTTTTCATTATATGGCCAATCCATCTCCACTTCCTTTACTTTAAATCTCTCTCAACTGGAAACTGCTTGGTCCTCTCATGAAGGTTTGCATTGCTGATGGTGTCAGCGTTAGGTCAACGTACGCCCACAATGTGCCCCAAGACAGCCGTTTTTAAAGGACGAGTCTGTACTGTAGCTTTGGTGGTCCTCCACACCTCTGAGCCGTACAATAGGAGGATGGATTTCACGTTTGAATTGAAGATCTTAAGTTAAACTTGATTGAATTGTTGGTACAGGTCTATTCCAATGCTTAAATCCCAGGTACCTGATCTGGAGATCTTCCTCAAGATTGGGAGGATTGTCCACTTTCTAGGTTACCCTTCGCCTCCGAGACTCCCCAGGGAGCTATTCTCTGAGACAGAGAGAGATCCTCTTTCCTCTTAAGTAGGGAGATTGACGTTTCTCGTTTTTGTAGCATTTAGAATTTAAAGCTGTTTTTTCTCCGGTATAGGAACTGCCAGTGCCAACTCCACATTCCCAACCTCCAACTTGGAAGGCCAGGTGGCTCTGTTTGGGGGGCCATACCTTGGTCGCCTAGTCTTACCACACGCTTAGCATCACCTCACGTCAGCCCTATTCTTGATTCTCAATCTCAGTGTTGGGACCTGCACGTCAAGTTTCCTGTAATTATGTAATTGAGGATTTAGGCTGTTTTAGGAGGATTTAAGTCGATGCTCTTAACAACTTAACAACCCTCTAGCGCCATCTTATACTTATACTGCCACTGCCAGTACTCTGGTCATATTATTATTTAGTTGTTTTTTTTTTAGGTTTTTGGCCAGGTCGCAGTATTTTGCAGATTTGTACTCATGAGCTTGGTCGATTCTGCTTTCATAAGGTACTATATCAGCTCAATTATAATAATTTGGTTTGTGGAGTGAGTTTGAGTTTGACTAAAGTACCAAAATCAGGTATCATTCCATTCATTATGATTCATCCTAATAATCTGGGGCTGGCTCTCTGAGTCATCATAGTTTGGAAGGTCTCCTGAGATGTTCCAGTCTTCAGCTAGTCTAGAATACACTGTTGGTTGTTGTAGGTTAAGTAATCCTCACACACTCACAGGTATGCCTATTGAATCCTATCCATGTCTTGGCTCTTCCTGTTCCAACGAAGGTTGTTGTTTTCCTGAAGGTTGTTGTTTTCCTCTAGCTGAGCTGATGGATGCTAGTCCATGGAGTACATTGTATTTATATGTATCTGGCTGTGTCTCCATACATACAGACTGTGCTAAGGCAGATTTACACGATTCATGATATCAAGTAAGGGATAATGACAATTGAACTAACATTAACAGATTTACGATTCATGATATCAAGTAAGGGATAATGACATTAATTCATGATATCAATTGAACTAACAGATTTACACGATTCATGATGTCAAGTAAGGGATAATGACATTAATGACAATTGAACTAACAGATTTACACGATTCATGATATCAAGTAAGGGATAATGACAATTGAATAACAGATTTACAATTCATGATATCAAGTAACAATTGAACTAACAGATTTACATGATTCATAATATCAAGTAAGGGATAATGACAATTGAACTAACAGATTTACATGATTCATGATATCAAGTAAGGGATAATGACAATTGAACTAACAGATTTACATGATTCATGATATCAAGTAAGGATAATGACAATTGAACTAACAGATTTACATGATTCATAATATCAAGTAAGGGATAATGACAATTGAACTAACAGATTTACGATTCATGATATCAAGTAAGGGATAATGACAATTGAACTAATAGATTCACATGATTCATGATATCAAGTAAGGGATAATGACAATTGAACTAACAGATTTACGATTCATAATATCAAGTAAGGGATAATGACAATTGAACTAACAGATTTATTTACAAGTAAGGGATAATGACAATTGAACTAACAGATTTACATGATTCATGATATCAAGTAAGGGATAATGACATTGAACTAACAGATTTACATGATTCATAATGTCAAGTAAGGGATAATGACAATTGAACTAACACACTGACATATAATTTGAACTAACAGATTTACATGATTCAAATATCAAGTAAGGGATAATGACAATTGAACTAACAGATTTACATGATTCATGATATTAAGTAAGGGATAATGACAATTGAACTAACAGATTTACATGATTCATGATATTAAGTAAGGGATAATGACAATTGAACTAACACTAACAGATTTACATGATCCATGATTGATATCAAGTAAGGGATAATGACAATTGAACTAACACACTTAACAGATTTACACGATTCATGATACAAGTACAAGTAAGGGATAATGACAATTTGAACTAACACATACTAATACAAGATTTTGAACTAACACTAACAGATTTACATGATTCATGATACAAGTACAAGTAAGGATAATGACAATTGAACTAACAGGTTTATACAATACGCTTCATTGATATCAAGTAAGGGATAATGACAATTGAACTAACACTAACAGATTCATTCATGATATACAAGTAAGGGATAATGACAATTGAACTAACACAGATTTACACGATAACAGATTTACACGATTCATGGTATATCAAGTAAGGGATAATGACAATTGAACTAACACTAACAGATTTACACGATTCATGATATCAATGAAATGGCAATTGAACTAACACTAACAGATTTACATGATCCATGATATCAAGTAAGGGATAATGGCAATTGAACTGAAGCAAGGACAGTAGAAATTATGTGTGATTTTGATTTTAAATCGTGTCAATCGGCACGTTTTGTTGTGTTAGTTTCGAACTTAACTCCTACTCATGCATTAATCTCGTACAGTCACGTGACGTACTTGGTGGGAGAAAGGTCATTGACATTGACATGTCGTATTTCATGCAGCGTGTACTTCTCTCTCACTCTCTCACATTTTTTTAGTCTTAAAAAGTCACCGAAAAAAATGGGGTTACTTTGTTGTAGTATATCATGTAGTAAAAGAAGAGTCGGGGATCGGGGGGGGGGGGGGGGGGGGAGTCGAAAGTTAATGTTTATATTTTTATCTCCAAGCCAGTGCTATCAGTATCATTACTATCATTTTTTTTATATAGCGCGAAGAAGGAAATTTGAAAACTACCTTACTATTCAGTAATGTAATTCTTGAGAAATGAAAATTGGCTAAGGGTCATCACCAATCTATTATAACTTCTAAGTCTTCATGCAAAATCACAGTCAAACAAATCAGTCAAACGAATCACAGTCAAACTAATCACAGTCAAACAAATCACAGTCAAACAAGTCACAGTCAAACAAATCACAGTCAAACAAGTCACAGTCAAACAAGTCACACTCACAGTCAAACAAATCGCAGTCAAACAAGTCACAGTCAAACAAATCACAGTCAAACAAGTCACAGTCAAACAAGTCAAAGTCAAACAAGTCACAGTCAAACAAGTCACAGTCAAACGAATCACAGTCAAACAGTCAAACAAGTCACAGTCAAACAAGTCACAGTCAAACAAATCACAGTCAAACAAGTCACAGTCAAATAAATCACAGTCAAACGAATCACAGTCAAACAAATCACAGTCAAACAAATCACAGTCAAACAAATGACAGTCAAACAAGTCACAGTCAAACGAATCACAGTCAAACAAATCACAGTGAAACAAATCACAGTCAAACAAGTCACAGTCAAACAAGTCACAGTCAAACAAGTCACAGTCAAACAAATCACAGTCAAACTAATCACAGTCAAACTAATCACAGTCAAACAAATCACAGTCAAACAAATCACAGTCAAACAAATCACAGTCAAACAAATCACAGTCAAACAAATCACAGTCAAACAAGTCACAGTCAAACAAATCACAGTC
>JAXRKP010000271.1:125000-130000 GCA_037039925.1 Doris montereyensis | reverse complement strand
TTATTATTATTATTATTATTATTATTATTATTATTATTATTATTATTATTATTATTATTATTATTATTATTATTATTATTATTATTATTATTATTATTATTATTATTATTATTATTATTATTATTATTATTATTATTATTATTATTATTATTATTATTATTATTATTATTATTATTATTATTATTATTATTATTATTATTATTATTATTATTATTATTATTATTATTATTATTATTATTATTATTATTATTATTATTATTATTATTATTATTATTATTATTATTATTATTATTATTATTATTATTATTATTATTATTATTATTATTATTATTATTATTATTATTATTATTATTATTATTATTATTATTATTATTATTATTATTATTATTATTATTATTATTATTATTATTATTATTATTATTATGTGTTGTTAGGACAATGTTACTCAGAGCCGAAGAAATGCCAAATGCCTTTATTTATATCTTGTTGGTTTTACCCATAGAGGTAACGTGATCCCCTTCACCGAACCGTACAGCACTGGGGTGACCAGCCAATGTAGTCAAATGGACAACGGACTCTGTGGTAGGTTTGTTTCTTGTTAGTTTGGTCACATGCATTAGAATAATGACCATGGTGGTTGGGGAAATGGTCATAATGGTGACGTTTCGGCCAGGGTTCTTGCAAGCAGCAGTGGAAGAAAATACCAATAACGATAATGCTATAGCAGTGGTTTGATGGTAACAAACACATCCTTGCGTTTGATGGTAACGGTAGCAGACACATCCTTGCGTTTGATGGTAGCGGTAGCAGACACATCCTTGCGTTTGATGGTAGCGGTAGCAGACACATCCTTGCGTTTGATGGTAACAGACACATCCTTGTTTGATGGTAGACAGACATCCTTGCGTTTGATGGTAGCAGTAGCAGACACATCCTTGCGTTTGATGGTAGCAGTAGCAGACACATCCTTGCGTTTGATGGTAGCGGTAGTAGACACATCCTTGCGTTTGATGGTAGCGGTAGCAGACACATCCTTGCAGTGATGGAAGTAAGGTCGACCCGGTGGTTGTAGGGGTCAGTTCAATACTGTGCCTATGGCCATTTTCGTGAAAAACGAGACAGAGAGATAATCTGCAGGAATACAAGGAAATCATGATTCTTGAAAAGTGTGATGATGATATGATGAAAATACATCACGTTTACAGCCGTTTGTAATTTGGAATTCCCAATGCCAACAGTACCAAAGCTCATGGCATTTTTGGCATTTTTCTCTAAACGACGAAATTGTGGTTTAGGCACACTATTGAAATATTATGATCCCTTCAATTACAACAGGCTTTTAAATCAACGCTGCATAACTTCTATTCACTATTAGAACAAGTAGGTTTAGAGTGGGTGTGATCATTGTAAAAAAACCCCCGCCTGGCACATTGTGTAGTCTATATAAATATTTTCATTGATTATACCTGAACAAAAACCCCGCTAGGTACATTGTGTAGTCTATGTAAATATTTTCGTTGATCAGATCTGAAAAAAAACCCCCGCTAGGCACATTGTGTAGTCTATGTAAATATTTTCGTTGATTAGACCTAAACCCCCCCCCCCCCCTCCCGCTAGGCACATTGTGTAATCTATATAAATAGTTTCGTTCATTATACCTGAAAAAAACCCCCGCTAGGCACATTATGTAATCTACATAACTATTTTTGTTGATCATACCTGAGCATTTCTACTTAAGAAAACGTTTTGTCATTCATCTCACGCCTGTGGACAAAAGAAATAAAATAGGAACGGACAGATTTGATTTGATCTTTGTTCATCTTCAATCAACCGTAGCTAGCGTAAATGGGTAGACTAGTTATTATGAGTGATGCTGATGTTGTTACTGATGATGTCAATTTTGAGAGAGATGATTATACTGCTACATGTATGATGATGGTGATTATAACAAAAATGAAGATGCTAATGATCTGTTAAGACCACTGAATATAAGCCTGTAACAAAATGAAAAAAAAATTCAAAAGTAATACGAAGATGACAAATTCTTAACTGAACTTAGATGAATCATACTAAACATAAAAAAGAGTCACACATTCTAAACATAAAAAGAGTCACACATTCTAAACATGGAAAAGAGTCACACATTCTAAACATAGAAAAAGAGTCAAATAAACATGAAAATAGAGTCACACATTCTAAACATGAAAATAGAGTCACACATTCTAAACATGGAAAAAGTCACACATTTTAAAAAACATGGAAAAGAGTCACACATTCTAAACATGGAAAAGAGTCACACATTCTAAACATGGAAAAGAGTCACACATTCTAAACTTAAAAAGAGTCACACATTCTAAACAAAAAGGGTCACACATTCTAAAATTAAAAAAGAGTCACACATTCTAAACTTAGAAAAAGAGTCACACATTCTAAACATAAAAAAGAGTCACACATTCTAAACTTAAAAAAGAGTCACACATTCTAAAATTAAAAAAAGAGTCACACATTCTAAACTTAGAAAAAGAGTCACACATTCTAAACATGGAAAAGAGTCACACATTCTAAACTTGGAAAAGAGTCACACATTCTAAAATTAAAAAAAGAGTCACACATTCTAAACTTAGAAAAAGAGTCACACATTCTAAACATTCACACATTCTAAACTTAGAAAAAGAGTCACACATTCTAAACTTAAAAAAAGAGTCACACATTCTAAACATGGAAAAAGAGTCACACATTCTAAACATGGAAAAGAGTCACACATTCTAAACATGGAAAAGAGTCACACATTCTAAACATCTAAACAAAAAGAGTCACACATTCTAAACATGGAAAAAGAGTCACACATTCTAAACATGGAAAAGAGTCACACATTCTAAACATAAAAAAGAGTCACACATTCTAAACTTGGAAAAAGAGTCACACATTCTAAACATGGAAAAGAGTCACACATTCTAAACATGGAAAAGAGTCACACATTCTAAACATAAAAAAGAGTCACACATTCTAAACATAAAAAAGAGTCACACATTCTAAACATAAAAAAGAGTCACACATTCTAAACATGGAAAAGAGTCACAATTCTAAACATGGAAAAGAGTCACACATTCTAAACTTAAAAAAGAGTCACACATTCTAAACATGGAAAAGAGTCACACATTCTAAACATAAAAATAGAGTCACACATTCTAAACATAAAAAAGAGTCACACATTCTAAACTTCACACATTCTAAACTTAAAAAAGAGTCACACATTCTGGAAAAAAGAGTCACACATTCTAAAAATAAAAAAAAGAGTCACACATTCTAAACTTAAAAAAAAGTCACACATTCTAAACTTAAAAAAAGAGTCACACATTCTAAACTTAAAAAAAGAATCACACATTCCAAACTTAAAAAAAAAGACACATTCTAAACTTAAAAAATAGTCACACATTCTAAACTTAAAAAAAGAGTCACACATTCTTAAAAAAAAAGAGTCACACATTCTAAACTTAAAAAGAGTCAAAATTCTAAAAAAAAAAAGAGTCACACATTCTAAACTTAAAAAAAGAGTCACACATTCTAAACTTAAAAAAAGAGTCACACATTCTAAACTTAAAAAAAGAGTCACACATTCTAAAACTCAAAAAAAGAGTCACACATTCTAAACTTAAAAAAAGAGTCACACATTCTAAACTTTGTCACACATTCTAAAAAAAGAGTCACACATTCTAAACTTAAAAAAAGTCACACATTCTAAACTTAAAAAAAAGAGTCACACATTCTAAACTCAAAAAAAAGAGTCACACATTCTAAACTTAAAAAAAAGAGTCACACATTCTAAACTTAAAAAAAGAATCATACATTCTTAAACTTAAAAAAAAGAGTCACACATTCTAAACTTAAAAAAAGAGTCACACATTCTAAACTTAAAAAAGAGTCACACATTCCAAACTTCAAATTCTTAAATTTAAAAAAAAGAGTCACACATTCCAAACTTAAAAAAAGAGTCACACATTCTAAACTTAAAAAAAGAGTCACACATTCTAAACTTAAAAAAGAGTCACACATTCTTTTTGGAGTCACACATTCCAAACTTAAAAAAAGAGTCACACATTCTAAACTTAAAAAAAGAGTCACACATTCTAAACTTAAAAAGAGTCACACATTCTAAACTTAAAAAAAGAGTCACACATTTAAACTTAAAAAAAGAGTCACACATTCTAAACTTAAAAAAAGAGTCACACATTCTAAACTTAAAAAAAGAGTCACACATTCTAAACTTAAAAAAGAGTCACACATTCTAAACTTAAAAAAAGAGTCACACATTCTAAACTTAAAAAGAGTCACACATTCTAAACATAAAAAAGAGTCACACATTCTAAATCTTAAAAAGAGTCACACATTCTAAACTTAAAAAAGAGTCATAAACATAAAAAAGAGTCACACAATCTAATCGTAAAAAATTCACACATTCTGTGGAATATCTTTGATATTTGATCTTTTATTAAGACTAGAATTTCTTTGATATTTTATCGTTCATTAAGACTGCCACATCTTTGATATTTTATCGTCCATTAAGACTATGCAACATCTTTGATATTTTATCGTTCATTAAGACTGCAATTTCTTGGATATTTTATCGTTCATTAAGACTGTGCAATTTCTTTGATATTTTATCTTTCATTAAGACTGTGCAATGTTTTTGGGATATTTTATCATTCATTAAGAGTGCATTTTTTGGATATTTTATCCTTCATTAAGTGTGCAATTTCTGTGATATTTTATCGTTCATTAAGACTGGGAATTTCTATGATATTTTATCGTTCATTAAGACAGTGGAATTTCTATGATATTTTATCGTTCATTAAGACTGTGGAATTTCTATGATATTTTATCGTTCATTAAGAGTGCAATTGTTTTGATATTTTATCGTTCATTAAGACTGAGCAATTTCTATGATATTTTATCGTTCATTAAGACTGAGCAATTTCTATGATATTTTATCGTTCATTAAG
>JAXRKP010000271.1:92500-122500 GCA_037039925.1 Doris montereyensis | reverse complement strand
CCGCACTACCTCCACAGGGAATTCCCCCAATTTAAACACAGTGACCATCTACAGTCCATCTGATGGCAACACAGAAATAGCTAAAAAGGCCATTGAAGACCCAATCTTCCGTCTTTTAAATAAACACCCTGATTCCACAGTTATCATTGTTGGCGACTTTAACGCATGCCCTCCCTTTGATTTAACACCCAAGCAGTATGTGTCGATACGAACACGCCATGCAAACACACTCGATCTGTGTTATTGTAATGTAAAGAACGCATACCGGAGTTTTCAAAAATCATGTGTAGGAAATTCAAACTACAACAGTGTTTTAGTTCTACCAATATACATTCACAAACTAAAGCAACAAAAACCTATTGAAACAACAACAAGAAAATGGTCAGAAGGCGGTATTGCAAGACTGCAAGGTTGCCTTGACTGCACGAGATGGGAAGAACTAATGAGCGAAGATTCAAGTGTACATGAATGGGTGGATGTTGTGATAGAATACTTGAACTTTTGCTGTGAACTTTGGTTAGAATCGATATCGAATACAAATTACCCAAACAATAAACCATGGGTGATGAAACAGCTCAACACTTTCATAAACAAGAAGGAAATAGCACATATGAGCGGAAACAAAACAAAACAACACGAAACAGAGAAGGATTAAAAGAAAGCAATAAAAGAAGAAAAAAATAGCCTATAAGGAAAAAATGGAAAACAAATTGAAGCAATGCAACGCTCTGGAAAATGATTCGAGAAATGGGAGGGATGGAAAATAAAAAGAGACAGTTCCCATCTAGCTCTTCAATAAATGTCGATGGCCTTAACGATTTTTACTGCCGTTTCAACCAGAATTACACTCCTAACCAACTTGACATCACATCAACGAATGAGTCACAGCCAACAATAAACGAAAAAAGTGTGAAATATTTCTTCAAGAGATGTTCATGAAAGAAAACACCTGGGACATATATGCCTACGGAAGGTTGAATAAAAAAAATTGGCACATGCAACTGACGGGGCCTTTCAGCAAAATTTTCCAACGCTCACTAAATGAAGACATTCAGTCTCAATTCTTTGGAAAACGTGAACTATCATCCGAGTACAGACAAAACCGGTTTCCATGACAACTGAACGATTTTAGACCAGTCGCATTGACTTCAATCGTTATGAAGTGCTTCTGGTTGGCCCTGGTGTTTTTCTTTTCACAACGTTGTATTCTTAGAAAAACTACTTCACTCTGCCTTCCTCGATAGTCCAGAGGCAAGGTGTTGGCCTCTCAACGTGGGTTCGAGCCCCGCCAGCGGTTGAACAACTTTCTCGTATTTTCGAGCAAAATCTACCCCCCCCCCCGGTCCAGGTAGGTGGATCACCTAGTCCCATCGGAGATGGACGAGAAAAAGGAGGTCCCGTGTGCAGATAACAACATTCTGCGTATGATTAAAGATCCCTTGGCTGTTTACAGGGCAGTCCGGGTAAAATTTAATACCCTACCAAAATCCCCGAGATCACCTTAGTCGTGGGTGTGGGTAAATCCAATCAAATCAAAATGTTTTCCTCTCTTGACTCAGGTGGCAATACCTACTCAGCTGCCGGTAGAGAATTTTTTTGTTCGATTGCTATACTGTATGCCAAGGCAGTTGAGAAGAACTTTTTTGAATAAAATGGCCTGCGGGGGATAAGTGATGTAGAGACCGTGAACTTTCACCTGTGGTGAGATACGGGTCATACATCCATTTTTAGTTTTTATCTTTATACATGTACAATAAAAGAATCTGGCACAAAGATGTTTGATATGATTTCTTCTGTCCACAGTGAATTGTAGTTTGCCGGATGCAGCCTTTTGTGGTACACATAGCAGTTTTCAAAAGGAAGGTTGCTATGGGAACTTGGCGTTGTCGGTGATCCCACAGTGCCCAACCATGTGTGAAGTCTGTCCTTGTAAGTCTGTGAAGAAATATTATTCGAGTGCTGGTCTTTTATACAAAACTTTCTGTAGGCTTCCTTTAATGGATTTAGACAAACTGTGAGGCAAGGGGCATGTCGAAAGTGAAGGAAATGACATTGAGTAATATTAAAGCTCTCACCTAAACAAAGACAAGACAAATACAAGGTTATAGACAGACACAAATCTTGGCCACCATGGGAATCGAACCCGCGACCTTTGCGTCTGTACCCATTGCCTCGCCATGAAAAAAGGAGGGTAGTTAGCTCGGCTGGTAGTACGCTTTCTTTTCATGGCGAGGCGATGGATGCCGACGCAGAGGTCGTGGGTTCTATTCCCATGGTGGCCAGGATTTTGTGTGTGTGTGTCTATTCCTTGTATTTGTCTCGTCTTTGTTCATATCGGGGTTTGATCTTTTTGAATGTCATTTCCTTCACTTTTAAAGGGATTAAATTCAAGTCTCAAGGCACGATTTGCACAACACGTCATGAAATGTATATTTTGCAAATCAAAAAAAGAAAAGAAAAAAAAAAAAAAAAAAAAAGGAAAGAAAAATAAGATTACGTACATAAGAAAAGAGACCGCCTAAAAGAAGAGCAAATGATAATTTGTACACTACGAAATCATTTGATTAGCGTTAGCGTACATTTCGACTATCTGTCAGAGTTTGCCTGACCCCCCCCCCCTGCCCCCTCTTCACGTACATCGACCAACACCAGGAAAAGAAAGTTAAAGGTCAGTGAGTACAACGCTCTTCAATCTGGTTGGTGTGAAACATGTATTGATTAAGTTTCAAAATTTGGATTACAAACTATATGACAACTTTTATATTAAACTAATTAAACCTCGAAAAATAAATCACATGAACATTATAAGCATCATGTCTATTAGCGCTGAAAGTATTTACAACAGCAACAACAACAACAACATTAAAACACAATTCAAGAAAACAGCGTTTCCTATTTGCATCGACTCATTTCATGACATTCTACGAAAGGGGTCGAATCAGATCTAAGTGATAACTTTGTCATCAAATGGAGTTCTACGAAAGAGGTCGAATTAGATCTAAGTGATAACTTTGTCATCAAATGGAGTTCTACAAAAGGGGTCGAATTAGATTTAAGTGATAACTTTGTCATCAAATGGAGTTCTACGAAATGGGCCGAATTAGATCTAAGTGATAACTTTGTCATCAAATGAAGTTCTACGAAAGGCGCCGAATTAGACCTAAGTGATAACTTTGTCATCAAATGGAGTTCTACGAAAGGGGTCGAATTAGATCTAAGTGATAACTTTGTCATCAAATGGAGTTCTACGAAAGGGGCCGAATTAGATCTAAGTGATAACTTTGTCATCAAATGGAGTTCTACGAAAGGGGTCGAATTAGATCTAAGTGATAACTTTGATCAAATGGAGTTCTACGAAAGGGGTCGAATTAGATCTCAGTGATAACTTTGTCATCAAATGGAGTTCTACGAAAGGGGCCGAATTAGACCTAAGTGATAACTTTGTCATCAAATGGAGTTCTACGAAAGGGGCCGAATTAGACCTAAGTGATAACTTTGTCATCAAATGAAGTTCTACGAAAGGGGCCGAATAAGATCTAAGCGATAACTTTGTCATCAAATGGAGTTAGTACGTAAGTTACTTCAAAGCCGTTACGGCCTATAGATCCGGGGCTTATATCGGTTTCTATAGCGTGCAGTGGTGTAGATGATAATATATCAACTCATTGACAGGACGCTACTCTGTTAAATAATTTATTCTCCAGCTGATACTGGCACACGTTTGCACCTGAATCGAGTGGGGGAAATGCTTGTTAACTACCCCCTTCGCCTCTTCCAAGGGACACAACGTCGAACTAACATTGGTTGAATTCGAATCCAGGAATTAACAATCCCAAACCCTACAGTCTGTCGAATCGAGTGATGTAAATGAAAGAAAGTTCCTTCAAAGCCATTATGGCCATTACGACTCAAGGAGTCAGAGCTTATACCGGTTTCTTTAGCGTGAAGCGGAACAGGTGATAATAATGACTCAACTCCCCGCCCTGAACAGGACGCTAGTGCTTGTACCTATTTGCACCTGGGTAGAGTGGGGAGAAGGTAGGTGTTAAGTGTCTTTCGTAAGGAACACAACGGCGGAATTAGTTTTGCCAGGATCGAACCCGGGATCTTATGATCCCAAGTCCGGTAGCCTTACCACTGGGCCACTGACGCCACATGGAATGCGATGATGACCTAGCTATAAATGCTTTCTAGTTCTTGGATAGGTTGGCAGAGGCTGATGCTCTGAGTCGGCCACGCGTAGTAAGCGTAATGACCAAGACAAAGGGCAAGATGAGACCATGTATCCCGACTCACGTGCAGGCTTACCGACTCTACCATGTGTATCCCCAACAGGTGTAGGCTTACCGACTCTACCATGTGTATCCCCACACAAGTGTAGGCTTACCTATTTCTACCATGTGTATCCCCACACAAGTGTAGGCTTACCGACTCTACCATATGTATCCCCACACACGTGCAGGCTTACCGACTCTACCCTATGTATCCCCACACAAGTGTAGGCTTACCGACTCTACCATGTGTATCCCCACACAAGTGTAGGCTTACTGACTCTACCATATGTATCCCCATGAAGTGTAGCTTACCGACTCTACCCTATGTATCCCCACACAAGTGTATGCTTACCAACTCTACCCTATGTATCCCCACACAAGTGTAGCTTACCGACTGTACCCTATGTATCCCCACACAAGTGTAGCTTACCGACTGTACCCTATGTATCCCCACACAAGTGTAGCTTACCGACTCTACCCTATGTATCCCCACACAAGTGTAGCTTACCGACTCTACCCTATGTATCCCCACACAAGTGTAGCTTACCGACTCTACCCTATGTATCCCCACACAAGTGTAGCTTACCGACTCTACCCTATGTATCCCCACACAAGTGTAGCTTACCGACTCTACCCTATGTATCCCCACACAAGTGTATGCTTACCGACTCTACCCTATGTATCCCCACACAAGTGTATGCTTACCGACTCTATCATATGTATCCCCACACAAGTGTATGCTTACCGACTCTACCATATGTATCCCCACACAAGTGTATGCTTACCGACTCTATCATATGTATCCCCACACAAGTGTATGCTTACCGACTCTATCATATGTATCCCCACACAAGTGTATGCTTACCGACTCTATCATATGTATCCCCACACAAGTGTATGCTTACCGACTCTATCATATGTATCCCCACACAAGTGTATGCTTACCGACTCTACCATATGTATCCCCACACAAGTGTATGCTCTACCATATGTATCCCCACACAAGTGTATGCTTACCGACTCTACCATATGTATCCCCACACAAGTGTATGCTTACCGACTCTACCATATGTATCCCCACACAAGTGTATGCTTACCGACTCTACCATATGTATCCCCACACAAGTGTATGCTTACCGACTCTACCATATGTATCCCCACACAAGTGTAGCTTACCGACTCTATCATATGTATCCCCACACAAGTGTATGCTTACCGACTCTACCATATGTATCCCCCCAAGGGCTATTTCATCCAAAATCTTTCCCAACTCCCTGGGAGGACAAAGTACAGTATCCTGTTAGAAGCTTCGTACTAACACACTGACCAGATCTTTCTCTTCATATAGCTCTACCTGTTCTAAAAGTACAATGTTGGAAGAAAACAATATATCTAGGTCAGCCCTGGGTTTTGAACCAGTGTCGCCGTAATGACAAACTCACAACACTACGGGTTTGCAGCTATCGTTGTTTCATGATCTTTTTGTCTGTACCAGATGCCCTTCCAGGATATGTAGACGATGAAGACGATGCCGACGACGATGACGATGACGATAACTCCGCATCGGCAACACACTTGTCCACTTTCCTTTTGACGACTGTCGTTCTTCTGTTGGTGTTGCAACATAACTCGGAACATCTCCTGTTGTTTGGTTTCTCCAGTCATCAATGCTAACTTAAAAATTGTTTGGAGTAAAGTGTCTTACCGGTAATGGATGGCTATAGAAAAACCCCAAGAAAATACATACCCGATGGACGCCATTGATTTCTCTGTGATATGATATAATCATATATGACACAACCACTTTTAAAAAAACAATATTTGTACGGATTTTTCGGAAACGAAAAGAGTTTAATTACTTGTTTATTGATTTTCTCAGCCAGTTTCCCATTCAACTCTATTTAACCCAGCTCTATCAATGATAAACTAAGTCAGATTATTAAATAATTTGTTTGTTTCTTTGAAATAACCCTGGCCACCATGCCGTTGATTGTGGGGAGTGATTAGTAGGCATAACCCAAGTCATTTTATTTCATTTCAGAGTCTTAAGCCAAGACCTATCTTCTTTAATTTAATGCAGCTAAATTTCCTTAAAATCAACTCGAATACCCATCTAAATTCGATGACATTGGCCCCAGCAAAGGCCCACCACTCCACAAGTGTGTAAAGATAAATATCAACTTATATTGACCATATTGCCGCACACGTACAGCTTCATTGACATGCACATAGCTTCTCTCTTATTGGGAGGTTTCATGGAAAGTTATTGTATCTCTATGGCAAACATTCAATACAGCTGCATGGCATTGAGGCATTTACACTTCGACAAGAGGCTTTTTCTGCTCACACGCGAGTTAAGTGGGGAGGGCAGAGTGTAGCCCCTTTTCTAAGAATACAACGTCGAAGAAAATTGATATACCTGGGGGTCAGCCAGGGTTTCAGTCAGGTTCCTCGTGATTACAACCTGACAACACAACTGACTGCATCCCAACAATAAGTGTCTCCAACCAACGCCTACCTATTTGCATACATATCTAAGTAGATCATGTTGTAAGCAAAATATGTATGCGTGAAAAGGGTGAACGTGGAAAGAAGATATTATAAAATAGGCACTGAAGCCCAAAGAAATATACCTTCACAGAAGGAAGCAGAAAATGCAAGTACAGAGTAATCTGGACAAGGATAATTTCGGATATACACCGGAAGTTAGAATGGGAACTGATATACACCGGAAGTTAAAATGGGAATTGGTATACAACAGAAGGTAGAATGGGAATTATTATACACCGAAAGGTAGAATGGGAATTGATATGCACCGGAAGTTAGAATGGGAACTGATATACACCGGAAGTTAAAATGGGAATTGGTATACAACAGAAGGTAGAATGGGAATTGATAAAGACTGGAAGGTAGAATGGGAATTGATATACACCGGGAGTTAGAATGGGAATTGATATACACCGGAAGTAAGAATGGGAACTGATATAAACCGGAAGTTAGAATGGGAACTGATATACACCGGAAGTTAGAATGGGAACTGATATACACCTGAAGTTAGAATGGGAATTGATATACACCAGAAGTTAGGATGGGAATTGATATACACCCGAAGTTAGAATGGGAACTGATATACACCTGAAGTTAGAATGGGAACTGATATACACCTGAAGTTAGAATGGGAATTGATATACACCAGAAGTTAGGATGGGAACTGATAAAGAAAGAAATGAAAATGTGCACGTAAAACCTTTAATTCTCCGGAAAATAATACAATACATTTTAAATAAAGATACTGTTGAATGATACTGTTGAATGTGGGTGTCAACACATCTGTATGTGCGCGCGTGTGTACTTAACAGGCCTGTAATGGTTACACATATAGTTATTTTTCCAGGTGTACGTGATGTACCACAGTGTATTTTCCTTTGATGCTGTGGCACACGAATAAGGTACTTTTAAACCAACTGGCAGGTGTGTTCCAAATTATTTGAATTGCTGACATGAGGCGAAAAGAATCAAATTCTACTACGAGTTCTATTCTTACAGATAGACAGACAGACAGATAGACACGAATAGACTAAGTGTAAATATAGCGTTGCTTGTTGATCATGAAATTTTATGTTTTTCTTCTTTAACCATTGTTATTGTTGCATGTACGGATACAAAACTAAATAAACAAAAAATAAAACAAAAAGCCAGTTATGGCAAATTTTCAAACACTTACAAATTGTTGATGAAACAAAAGCCAGTTATGGCAAATTTTCAAACACTTACAACTTATTGTTGATGACGTCAGTACAAAAGCCAGTTATGGCAAATTTTCAAACACTAACAACTTATTGTTGATCGTGTCAGTCTTTTTGACTTGCTGTTTTTTTGTCATGTTGTTCGTCCTCAATACCTTAGTCAGAATGTGTTCGGGATGGGAATGACGTTTTCTTCTATGCAACTCTTAGTTGGTCGGTGTAAACCGTCACCCGTACAGGTATCTTTTCTTGGAGCTTTGATTTGATTTGATTTCATTTACCCACATCCACGACTAAGGTGATCTCGGCAGTTTTTTCGCAGGATTTTTAATTTTGCCCGGACTGCCCTGTAAACAGCCAATATATCTTTAACCGTGCACAGAGTGTTGTGATCTGCACACAAGATCTCCTGTTTATCGTCCCTCTCCGATGGGACTAGATGTCGATCCACTTACCTGGACCAGAGTGGTAGAATTTTCTTTTTAAAAAATCGAGAAAGTTTTTCAACCGTTGGCGGGGCTCGAACCCACTACCTTTGTGTTGAGAGGCTATCACTTTGCCTTTGGACTACCGAGTCCCCTTTCTGGGGAGGGGGGCAGTGGAAAATTGAGCGCAGCCTTCTGGCTTTTGTTCCCAACTTCAAGGCGAAGTCTAAAACGTTTCTATATGCATTTATTATGAATGTTAAATACCGACAGTCAATCAATGTTGTAAATTCTAATGAGTTCTATTTTAAGGCTTTCAGTATTTTTACAACGGGACACGGTAGCCCAGAGGCAAGGTGTCGGCCTCTCAACCAAAAATGTCGCGGGTTCAGTAGTCTTGGTCGGTGGATCAACACCTAGTCCCATCGGAGACAGACTATTGGATTGACACCTAGTCCCATCGGAGACAGACTATTGAATGGACATCTAGTCACATAGTAGACAGGCTATTGGATTGACACTTATTCCCATCGTAGACAGACTATTGGATTGACACCTAGTCACATCGGAGACAGACTATTGGATTGACACCTAGTCACATCGGAGACAGACTATTGGATTGACACCTAGTCACATCGGAGACAGACTATTGGAATGGACACCTAGTCACATCGGAGACAGACTATTGGATTGACACCTAGTCACATCGGAGACAGACTATTGGATTGACACCTAGTCACATCGGAGACAGACTATTGGATTCACATCGGAGACAGACACACCTAGTCACATCGGAGACAGACTATTGGATTGACACCTAGTCACATCGGAGACAGACTATTGGATTGACACCTAGTCACATCGGAGACAGACTATTGGATTGACACAGACTTGTCACATCGGAGACAGACTATTGAATTGACACCTAGTCACATCGTAGACAGACTATTGGATTGACACCTAGTCACATCGGAGACAGACTATTGGATTGACACCTAGTCACATCGGAGACAGACTATTGGATTGACACCTTGTCACATCGGAGACAGACTATTGGATTGACACCTTCACATCGGGAGACAGACTATTGGATTGACACCTTGAGACAGACTATTGGATTGACACCTAGTCACATCGGAGACAGACTATTGGATTGACACCTAGTCACATCGGAGACAGACTATTGGATTGACACCTTGTCACATCGTGGACTATTGGATTGACACCTTGTCACATCGGAGACATTGACACCTTGTCACATCGGAGACTATTGGATTGACACCTAGTCACATCGGAGACAGACTATTGGATTGACACCTAGTCACATATTGGAGACACCTTGTCACATCGGAGACTATTGGATTGACACCTAGTCACATCGGAGACAGACTATTGGATTGACACCTAGTCACATCGGAGACAGACTATTGGATTGACACCTAGTCACATCAGAGACAGACTATTGGATTGACACCTAGTCACATCGGAGACAGACTATTGGATTGACACCTAGTCACATCAGAGACAGACTATTGACATTGACACCTAGTCACATCGGAGACAGACTATTGGATTGACACCTTGTCACATTGGATTGACACCTAGTCACACCGGAAACAGACTATTGGATTGACATTTAGTCCCATCGTAGACAGACTATTGAATTGACACCTAGTCACATCGTAGACAGACTATTGTATTGACACCTAATTGGATTGACACATAGTCACATCGGAGACAGACTATTGGATTGACACCTAGTCACATTGGAGACAGACTATTGGATTGACACCTAGTCCCATCGGAGACAGACTATTGGATGGACACTTAGTCCCATCTAAAGAGACGGATTGTATGGATTTGAATAGTTTAAAAGCATAAAATAAAATGCTACAGGTACATTAAAAGCATAAAATTAATTGTACATTTACATCGTCGTTTAAAATCTTCAAACTTGAATCCACCAGGGATGCTTTGATATTCATACCACAGACAGCCCCAATTTGACTAAGCTTAAAAATACGACCAAAACAAACCAGAGATGAGTTCATTTCAGTCTCACACCAAGGTTGAATAGTCAATGAAACGCCTAACAATGGTTTACTCATAGTGTGCGCTTGGTAGTCCAGAGGCAAGGTGTCGACCTCTTAACCAAGAGATCGAGGGTTCAAGCCCCACCAACGGTTGAAACATTTTCTCTTAATTTTTTTTCATGTTAACTTTTCCCCTCTGGTCTAGGTAGTGGATCGACAATGTGGGCTGATGAAGAGCTATGAGTAAAGTCGCACATGTATATTCTCTGATCAATGTGGGCTGATGAAGGCCTATGAGTAAAGTCCCACATGTATATTCTCTGATCAATGGGGGCTGATGAAGGCCTATAGTAAAGTCGCACATGTATATTCTCTGATCAATGTTAGCTGATGAAGGCACACATGTATATTCTTTGATCAATGTGGTATGGTGAACGCTGTCGTCCACATAGGTATAATTTCTTATCTGCATGGACTGTGGAATGCATATAAGTAAATTATATAGGTATATTTTCTAAAACAAAAAATACAAATGGGTTTTTACAGAAAATAAGGGCGTACAATGACTGAACGATATAAAATTAAACCATTAAGCAAACGATCGGATTAATACTCCAATTCCAGATGCACAAACTGCATAAAACATCTAGTTACATTTTACATCTTATTAATATCAAAGTGACATCAGATTAATTCATCCACATAAATGATATGCTCTGCTCCACATGTGTCCCCCCCCTCAGCTGTACACTCTCGCACACGCATATGCCTCAGCCTTTTTTACACTACTCGTACACACATTGAAATTAGCTGGCGACGTCGGAGTTAAAATTTGTTGTTTGAAATCTTGGGGTGACATTGGAGTTCAATGTGTTGTTTCAATTTTCAATTTCAATCATCGTTACTGGTCCTTTACAAAAGGAAATTATACTTGTGTTATCACAATTTCCGTTTGAAAAATAAAAGAATACATCAATTCATTCAAATTAAAAACAAATTTAACTTAGTTAATCATTAAATGTTTAGATTTTAGGAGAAGTATACAAAAATTCAAAGGTGGGTAAATAAATAATGCGGTGAAAAAATAAACATAAAAAAGAAAAAAAAGATAGAATAATTATAAACAAATCAGTTTAGCTTCATATATATTCATTAGCTTATCATAAATCATTCATTCACCATCCATCAATTTACATTTCTTAAGCATTGTGAGGAAAACGCCATTGTGCTTTCAAAATAAAGTATGGTCAAAATTTCGTATGGCGCTTGGAAGAAAAGATCTAAAATATCTCTCAGTGCGGGATTTTAAATGTATAAGTCGACCGCTTCTACTACTTGTTTTGGGTATGGGGAAAAGAGGATGGGTGTTGAATCTCATACGGATCTTCAAAGTTCTCGGGCTCTAAAATCATTTATGAGTTTCCCTGTGTGTTTCAGTGTCCTATTACATTTTTTCTTTTCTCTATCTCTTGTATTTCCTCCCCATGCAGTTATATTAGAAATAATAATACTTTTATGCAAGCTTGATGGAAAAGTCTTATTAGAGTGTTATCGATTTGAAACTTATAATCTCCCTTATAAAATACATTCTTTTGTTCACGTTCTTTAAAACTTTATTTGATTGTTTTGCCATTCTTGCTTCTCGTCAAAAATTATGCCAAGATATTTATAAATTATGGATGTTATTTGTCTTCCTAAAATCAAAAATAATTTCTTTTGTTTTGTTAATATTAAGTTGTAAATAATTGTCATCACACTATTTTACAAAACTTTTGATTTCTTGAGCATAATTGATTAGATTTACTTCTGACCTGATAAGAGCTTGGATAGATGTATCATCTGCATTTTAATTATTAGGATGTTTTCAAACGCAGTTTTACAATCATTAGTGTAGATAGAAAAGAATATAGGTGCAAGGACAGTCCCCTGGGGTGCTCCAGTGTTTGTTGTAATTACTGACGAGTCAAAAATACCATTCTCCGATTTTAATCTATCAAATTGAGGTCTGTTGGTCAGAAAATCTAAGATCCAGAGAGTAACACTTTTTCCCAAACCCATATTTAACAATTTAGGAATCAGGATGTGTGGCTGTAAGATAAGATAAGAAGAATATTTATATTGCGCCTTCCCTCAGAAGAGCTCAAGGCGCATTACAAGCGAAATGATTACACAGACATGGCATGCTATCGCTAAAACATTTTACATAAAACAGATGCATCAATAAAAAATAGTATCACAATCAATTCAGTAAAAGCACGCAATTCAATAAAATTCATCTAAATATGTTGGAGAAGTAGTGGGTCTTCAAGTGAGATTTCAGTATATTCAAAGACTCTGCAGACTGGACGTCCCATGGTAAAATGTTCCAAATTTTGGCTGCTTGTGTTTGTAGGGCCCTATTTCCGAAAGTCTTAAGTTTAGTTTTGGGTGTTTGTATCATTTTCTTGCTCGCTGAGCGCAGTGATCTGTTCGGTGTGTATTTAGGAACTAACTCTTTTAAGTAGAATGGAAAGTCAGCCTCGTGCAGGCATTGGTACGTGATTGTAGCTGTATTGTATTAAAAGCACTTGAAAAATCAACAAAAAGAGTTCTGACATAGCTTTTTGGAGTATCAAGATGATGGTACACGTTATTTGTAAAAAAGTAGAATAGCATTTTCAACGCCCCTTTTATAGGCAAATTGGTTAAGTCGAGAGTAGGTCCACTTGTAATTGTAATTGTTTTTAACACAATCCTTTCAAAACATTTAATTAAAATAGATGTCAATGCTACTGGTATTAAATCATTCATTTGTTTTATATTACTGCATTTTGGGACAGGAGATATTTGGGGCATTTTCCAAGCATTCGATATTTCATTTAACGACAGTGATAAATTAAATATGTACGAAAATATACCTGGGAGTTCACTAGAACATAATTTCATGACACGTGAGATTATGTTGTCCGGTCCACAGGCTTTGTTTTTTTTTAAGATTTCACAATTTGTTGTTTCAAATCTTTGGATGACATTAGAGTTCAATTTGTTGTTCAAATCTTCGGATGACATTAGAGTTCAATTTGTTGTTCAAATCTTCGGATGACGTTAGAGTTCAATTTGTTGTTTCAAATCTTCGGATGAAATTAGAGTTCAATTTATTGTTTGAAATCTTTGAGTGACATTAGAGTTCAATTTGTTGTTTCAAATCTTCGGATGAAATTAGAGTTCAATTTGTTGTTTCAAATTTTCGGATGAAATTAGAGTTCAATTTGTTGTTTCAAATCTTCGGATGAAATTAGAGTTCAATTTATTGTTTCAAATCTTTGAGTGACATTAGAGTTCTTTTGAAATCTTCGTGACATTGGAGTTCAATTGTATTCCTGGTCACCGTTGATTGTTTCAAATAATCGACATGTTGACATTGGAGTTCAATATGTCATTCCTGGTCACCGTGGATAGTTTTCAGTAAGGTTGTTATAACCGACTCTAGTCAGTGGTCGTAATCGATATGGTGAGTCCTCTAGTCAGTGGTCGTAGAAGGTTGTTATAACCGACTCTAGTCAGTGGTCGTGAAGAAGGTTGTTATAACCGACTCTAGTCAGTGGTCGTAGAAGGTTGTTATAACCGACTCCAGGATTTTCAAATGCCGACGTTTTTTGATGTGAGAGTTTGGATATTCGGAGATAATAGTTTTGATGTCATGCCTCTATGATTGATTATTAAATCTGTGTCGATTTAATCTTTTGTTGT
The DNA here is from genome assembly GCA_037039925.1 of Doris montereyensis. NCBI lineage: Eukaryota > Metazoa > Mollusca > Gastropoda > Nudibranchia > Dorididae > Doris > Doris montereyensis. The sequence continues at coordinate 108,293 of JAXRKP010000271.1, read as the reverse complement.
TGATTATTAAATCTGTGTCGATTTAATCTTTTGTTGTTGATTATTCCTTTACAGAATTTTTTTTTTAACTTACAGAAACTTTTTATAGGTCCGTTTGTTTAACCCATTACATTGAAAGTAAAGGTTATACTATTTTTTTTAGCTTTTAATTTTTGCCGCTGGTTGATTGTTTCAACTCATAAAAACATAAACTTATAAAAGCCGACATGAGCTATCATTTGCATTCAGTTTTGTGGTTTGAATTTCTTATTGATCTCTATATTTCATTATTCGTTTGAATTTCTTATTGATCTCTATATTTCATTATTCGTTTTAATTTCTTATTTATCTCTATATTTTATTATTCGTTTAAATTTCTTATTGATCTCTAAATTTCTTTATTCGTTTGAATTTCTTATTGATCTCTATATTTTCATTATTCGTTTTAATTTCTTCAAATGTTGTAGCCATTTTGAGCTAAATCCAACATACTTTGTAGCTTAATGATTTAATTTTGTTGTTGTTGCTTTTAGCTTCAGGTATAGGCTTAACATACGTGAGAGATGTTGTTCACGTAATGTTATTCTCACTATTATAAAGAACATAATTTCTCCAAAGGCAAATGAGGGTGGGAGGTGGAGGTGGAAGAGTAGGAGGAGAGTATGTTTTAATTGCTCCTCGATTAAGGATGATTACCCATTGTTAAGTGAAGTAAAGGGCGGTGAAGAAAAATCTTCATTGTGTGAGAAAATTTGAGGAATTTGGTTACCATTTCGCTCAATGAGGATAGATATCTCAACCTAAAAATGAGACATAATGACTGCTTTTATAAAATTCGTATGAATCTTAGAGCTGGCCTAGATCTTTGCTGTTGATGTTTAAAAATATGTGAAAAAAAGATTTGTTTATGATCCTACCATAACCTCATTGAGGCATCGCTTGCTTTTGACATCTAGTGATGTTTTGTAGGCTTCAGTGCGTCGATACGTTGTCCTTCATTTGATAAGTGAGTGATGTGTAGCAATACGTGTGTGTGTGTGTGTGTATGTGTGTGTGTGTGTGTCTGTGTGTGTGTGTGTGTGTCTGTGTGTGTGTGTGTGGTAAGACGATAGTGTGTGTGTGTGAGTGTGTGTGTGTGTGTGTGTGTGTGTGTGTGAGAGAGAGAGAGAGAGAGAGAGAGAGAGAGAGAGAGAGAGAGAGAGAGAGAGAGAGAGAGAGAGAGAGAGAGAGAGAGAGAGAGAGAGAGAGAGAGGAGAGGGAGAGAGAGAGAGAGAGAGAGATAGAGAGATAGATAGATAGAGAGATAGAGAGAGAGAGAGAGAGAAAGGGAGGGAGAGAGAGAGAGAGAGAGAGAGAGAGATAGATAGATAGATAGATAGAGATAGATAGAGAGAGAGATAGAGAGAGAGAGAGAGAGAGAGAGAGAGAGAGAGAGAGAGAGAGAGAGAGAGAGAGAGAGAGAGAGAGAGAGAGAGAGAGAGAGAGAGAAGAGAGAGACAGAGAGACAGAGAGACAGAGGGAGGGAGGGAGAGAGAGAGAGAGAGAGAGAGAGAGAGAGAGAGAGAGAGAGAGAGAGAGAGAGAGAGAGAGAGAGAGAGAGAGAGAGAGAGAGAGAGAGAGAGAGAGAGAGAGAGAGAGAGAGAGAGAGAGAGAGAGAGAGAGAGAGAGAGAGAGAGAGAGAGAGAGAGTTACTAATTTTCACATCGACTACAGTGCGAGGATGTTGCTCCCTCCTAGAGCGTAGGGGGTATATGTATATCAAAGATGCAAACGCGAATCCTTTACGTCTGAAAAACGCCCCACAGCCCAATGAATTGATGGAAAATCGGAGGCAAAATCATCTCACAGAGAACTTTACATCATGACAGGTGAGGAAGGGTAAGGTGGGGTGGGGTACCGAGAACTGCAGTTGGTTCTGTCTTCCACTTACAGCTGATGCCTATTTTGATTTATCGGCGTGGAGGACAAATCGTTGGCCTAGAATTGTGTTTTATTTAGTACACACGGATTCGCTGTGAGAGAAAAGACTTTTAGGGAATGGGATCTTTTTTTTTTGTTTCATTGAAATTTACCCGCCCGCCATTGTGGGGATCTCAGGGTGAATGAAGAGGATCCAGAAAGATGAAAGACAGGTGAAATAATGAAAAGGAAAGAAATAGGACCTACCAGTTGCACCCACCGCCCGCCCGCCAATGGGATCACTGTCATTGAGCTGTGACCACGGATTTTGAGATGGCAAATTAGTTGGGTTTTATGAGTGATGGATTTCTTGTACTTTTGACATAAACGTTTAATGTTAAACAACCCTCCCGAAACTTCAACAAGGACATTGTCCACTCATTTGTGTGAGAGCCCCTGGAGACCTGCTAGATCTACGTTAGAGTTTGTATTAGAGCCCCTGGAGACCTGCTAGATCTACGTTAGAGGCATACTTTAGACGAGTATTGTGTTGCTGATTGTTTATAGAAATAATATCAGGCTTAGATCTAGAAACTTCTGAAAATTTAGGAACCCTAGCTAACGCACTGTCAGTGAATATAACTGGTAGTCAAGTTTGGATTCGCATTAAAGACTTTGTTAATACAACTCCTTTTACAAGGAACGTATACAGCTTGGTTAGTATTATTAATAGTAAAAGTAAAAGTAATAGTAATAGTAATTGTAATAGTAATAGTTTGTACGGCCTTGCGGAGCAGTACGAAAAACGGCGTCGTTCTACCAAGCCACCATCTGGGGTGAGAAACAGGATTGACGCCAATATCAGTGACTGAAACTTTCGGCTGCCAAGGGGTCCCTAGGGAAACTCGCAGCTTTCACACGCTTTCGATGATGTGATGTAATAGTAATAGTAATTGTAATAGTAATAGCAATAGCAATAGTAATAGTAATAGTAATATTGATAGTAATAGTCAAAGTAAAAGTAATTGTAATAGTAATAGTAATAGTAGTAGTAGTAGTAGTAGTAGTAGTAGTAGTAGTAGTAGTAGTAGTAGTAGTAGTAGTAGTAGTAGTAGTAGTAGTAGTAATAACAATATTAATAGTACTAGTAATAGTAAAATAGTAATAGTAATAGTAATAGTAATAGTAATAGTAATAGTAATAGTAATAGTAATAGTAATAGAAATAGAATTAATAGTAGTAGTAGTAATAATAATAGTAATAGTAATAGGTAATAGTAAAAATAATAGTAATAGTACTAGAAATAGAATTAATAGTAGTAGTAGTAGTAATAGTAATAGTAATAGTATTAGTAATAGTACTAGTTAAAGAAATATTAAGAGTACTAGTAATAGAAACTGTAATAGTAACAGTAGTAGTAGCAGCAGTAGTAGCAGTGGTAGTAGTAGTAGTAGTAGTAGTAGTAGTAGTAGTAGTAGTAGTAGTAGTAGTAGTAGTAGTAGTAGTAGTAGTAGTAGTAGTAGTAGTAGTAGTAGTAGTAATAATATTAGTAATAATAAAGCGCACAAATCCATGCTCTGTGGCGCTGAGACTAAAACGTGTTATGTACAAACACAAACAAAAATTCATAACGTTATTCGAAAAGTAAGTAAAAAGTGCATTTACTTATTATAATCACAACAATTTGAGGACATGTAATTTTTTTTTTCGCAACTTAAAAGTTTGGTTTGTAATGGAAATTGTATTTATCTGAGACGAAATACCAATTCTTCTTCTTATCTTCTTTCTTAAATAGATAAGATGTTTTAAATCTTAAATTGAAAATGTTAAATTGTCTCGATGATTTGATTTCAGTTGTACGTTTCTTTTCATGGCGATGCGATAGGTACCGACGCAGAGATCTCGAGTTCGAATGTTGATGCACGAGTTTTTTCTCTGTCTTTTCCTCTGTATTTATCTGTATTTGTCTGTATTTATCTGTATTTGTCTGTATTTATCTGTGTTTGTCTGTATTTGTCTGTATTTGTCTGCATCTGTCTGCATTTATCTGTATTTGTCTGTATTTATCTGTATTTGTCTGTATTTATCTGTGTTTGTCTGTATTTGTCTGTATTTGTCTGCATTTGTCTGCATTATCTGTATTTATCTGTATTTATCTGTGTTTGTCTGTATTTGTCTGCATTTATCTGTATTTGTCTGCATTTGTCTGCATTTATCTGTACTTATCTGTATTTGTCTATATTTATCTGTGTTTGTCTGTATTTGTCTTTATTTGTTTGCATTTGTCTGCATTTGTCTGTATTTGTCTGTATTTGTCTGCATTTGTCTGCATTTGTCTGTATTTGTCTGCTTTTGTCTGCTTTTGTCTGCATTTGTCTGTATTTGTCTGTATTTGTCTGTATTTGTCTGCATTTGTCTGTATTTGTCTGCATTTGTTTGTATTTGTCTGTATTTGTCTGCATTTGTCTGCATTTGTCTGCATTTGTCTGTATTTGTCTGTATTTGTCTGGTCTTTGTTGCTACAGGGCTTCACTATTGTTTCGTGTCCTTATTTTTTCGAAGCCCAAAGGAGACAACGATTTATTTTGGGCCAAAGACGTCAACTAGCACGTGACAACTAAGTGAGTTTACGTCTTAACGTTTCTCACTGTTGTAGGATTTGTGAAGGTAAGTAGTAAGTAGATTTATGAGGTGTACTGTTACCTGTGTCCCAAATGTGTCACGGAAAACCCCGTCTATTGTTAATCTGACACACAACAAAATCATGTAATAATGGGATGTGGTGGTTTGAGGTTTTTGGATTCTATTTCCTTGTTCTAATCGCATTGTAGCTGTGGTCGTAGTAATTATGAGCGTTTAGCAAAAAGAACTTAAAGTAGAGGCAGCCCTGAAAAATCCTTCAATTAAAGCTGTAAGCTGAAACATAGCATCGGTGGTCTAGTAGCTAAATACCGGACTTAGGGATCCTCTTGAGGTCCTGGGTTCGAATCCTAGCAATGCTAGATCTGACGTTGTGTTCCTTGGGGAAAAACAGTTAACACGCAGTTTCTCCACTCGACCCAGAAATGAGTACCAACAGTAGCCTGAGGAACAAATACCTGCAACAGACCATCGTCCTGTTCAGCAGGTGATTATTCACACAAGAAAAACTGGGATGAGCTTCGATTCTATGGGCCTTGCGTAATGACCTTGAAGAAACTCTTCTTTGCTTACTGATATGATACCTCTCAACTCAACGTGCTGTTTCAATGGCATATCAGTGTAAATCCCCCGTGCAAAAAGTGTGACATGAAAAAAGTAGGACCTACCAACAGCACCCGCTAATCTTCCATGTCGTACCTCTAAAAATAAATTAAAACAATGAAAACAGACAAGATATTACTGTTAGATTTGGTTTTATATGAAACTCATACTGTCCAACATAAGCGGTGATCTCAGCGTGAGTTTGGATTTCGTTCAAATTTTTTTTCTAGGGGTAACAATTACACTTGGAATCCAATGGTGTAACATGACATTTGTATGTGTTGTTCAACCCGAGGGCGCAGACGAAAGATTACACAAAAATTGTATTTATTATTTCATTGGTTCAACGCCGGGCTCTTACAGCTTGAAATACTGCTACTACTACTACTACTGCTGCTGCTGCTGCTGCTGCTGCTACTACTACTACTACTACTACTGCTACTACTGCTGCTGCTGCTGCTGCTGCTGCTACTGCTACTGCTGCTGCTGCTACTGCTACTGCTACTACTAATGCTGCTGCTGCTACTACTACTACTGCTGCTATTACTACTACTGCTGCTACTGCTGCTGCTACTACTACTACTACTACTGCTACTGCTGCTACTTCTACTGCTACTGCTGCTGCTGCTGCTACTACTACTACTACTACTACTACTACTACTACTACTACTACTACTACTACTGCTACAACTGCTACTGCTACTGGCTGCTACTACTGCAACTACTACTGCTACTGCTGCTACTGCTACTACTGCTGCTGCTGCTGCTGCTGCTACTACTGCTGCTGCAGCTGCTGCTGCTGCTGTTGCTGCTGCTGCTGCTGCTGCTGCTGCTGTGCTATTACTGCTGCTGCTGCTGCTGCTGCTGCTGCTGCTGCTGCTGCTGCTGCTGCTGCTGGTGCTGCAACTACTACTACAACTGCTACTGCTGCTGCTGCTACTACTACTGCTACTTCTACTGCTACTACTACTACTGCTACTACTGCTACTACTACTACTACTACTACTACTACTACTACTACTACTACTACTACTAAGTTTCTTTGAAATTCAAAGAATCGGACAGGCAAATAAACAAATAAACAAATTCAAGTACCTTGGATACATGCTAACATCTGTTGGACGATGGTTAGGAAGAAAAATGCAATGTCAAAAAATGCTTTTACAAAAGTGAATCAAATGATGAACAGCATGGATTTAACAATGAATACAAAAATAAGAGTTTTGAAGGCCTGTGTGTGGTCAGTGCTCGTGTATGGCTGTGAATGCTGGTCAATAAATAAACACAGTCCGAAGAGATTAGAGGCAGTAAGAATATGATTCCTCTGTAGAGTACTGAGAATATCATGGAAAGAAAAAAGTCGACTGATGAGGTCCTGGCCCCTTTGCAGGGCAAAAAAAAAAAAGAGCGCTTGTAACAAATATCAAAAGAAGGCAAAAAAAAAAAAAAACTTGTAACAAATATCAAGCAAAGTCAAAAAAAAAGAACACTTGTAACAAATATAAAAAAGGCAAAAAAAGTGCACTTGTAACAAATATCAAAAGAAGGCAAAAAAAAAGCACTTGTAACAAATATAAAAAAAAAAGGCAAAAAATAAAAGAGCACTTGTAACAAATATCAAAAAGGCAAAAAGAAAAGAGCACTTGTAACAAATATAAAAAAAGGCAAAAAGAAAAGAACCCTTGTAACAAATATCAAAAAAGGCAAAAATAAAAGAACACTTGTAACAAATATAAAAAAGGCAAAAAAAGAACACTTGTAACAAACATCAAAAGGAGACAAGTAAAATGCACTGGGCTTAATATAAACATGAAGGAGGACTAGATCAGCTAAGCACGTTAGAAAATATCTGGGTAACAAAAAGCAGAGAAACACAAAGACAAAAGATTCCGTACATAAAAAAGTCTTAACAACTGTGCCACACGTTGACACATCCGCAATGACAACTTCATCAGGTCAGTGGAGATTCGTGATCCCAATACCTGCCCCAGTCTCGGCACTTGAAGAGAAGCAGTACACAAAGTCTTTGACCTCTTCGATCCTCATAAGCAGGTAAAAAAACTGACTGTCATCAGAACCAGTTACTCATCACGTGACGGCTTTTCAGCAAGGTCACGTGATTCGATTTCCAGTTTCCTGATTGCTGAGTGAGCATTTTATTTACAGCAAGGAATCAACGGAACCGCGTAAGAAGCAACAACAACACAGAGCGAAAGTATGTAGCTACTCCTTACCTATGCAGTCGTACAAAATACCAAAACAAAATTCCATTACAGACACGTACAAAAGTGTAATCCAATTAAAATGTTACCCATCAGCGCCTTCCTAATACGAATCTGAGATAACGCCTGTTTACTTCGCGGAAACAGCGGGGAATCGATAACGTGAAACTGTTGACACCGTCACGGGATGTAAGAAGGTCAGGCAGTCCAAATTTGGTGACTGAAGCCTGACAACCATAGAGTCCAGACTAAGATTACACAGGATGATGGTCACGCCCCCTTGCACATCGCATATCGTACAGACAAAACACACCTGGCAGTTGGCAGCGGTTATGCTTTCGTTGGTCCGTAACAAACACGAGTAGTTCACAAGCAATATAAACCTCTTACTTTGACGACAGCCACTAGAGTTACAATGTATTATGCAGACAAGATGCATTACATGTATATTAGATAGACCCAGACACGTGATATTATACGAACACTAATTAAATAAGGTTATAGAGGATGACAAGGAGAGAGAACGAAATTCAGAAATGTATATACATCAGTCAGATGAACAGACAGATAGATCAGAGATGTTTTCTTAGATAGAGATGGTGAGACGGATGTAAAGACATATACTGTTATTGAAATAGAAAAGGGAGTCTGCTAAATGTATAGGGCTAATAACTAAAGTACGGTATTAACAATGCTATTAGAGATAGCCAAATAGATGCCAATAAAAAGGGACAGATTACACAGCAACGTTCAGACAGAAAGATTTAATATAGGTCGAAGCAACCCTGCCTGCAGCATTCCGTTTTCCTTCCAAGTTTCAAGCTTGTGTTTGTGTGTGCGTGTGTTTTGTGTGTGAGGAGTTATTTCAGACAACACTACCAAGTAAGTTGAATCTGAATGAGTGTCGCGGTAATGAGATTATCGTTAAGTCTACCTTCCTACATCATTGGTGACTTAATAGAGGCAAGGTGTCGGCCTTTCAATCAAAAGGTAATGGGTGCAAGCCCCAACAACGGTTGAAAATCTACCCTTCCACCCTTGTCCATCGGAGACGGACAACAAAATGGAGGTCCCGTGCAGATCACAACACTTTCTGCACGTTAAAAATGCCTTGACTGTTTACAGGGTAGTCTGGGCAAAATAAAAAAATCCTCCTCAAAAACCCAGAGATCACCTTAGTTGTGGATGTGGGTAAAATCCATCAAAAAACAAATCTCACATCCTATCCAGGGAACATTTCAAATGACTGGGAAATACAAATGTAATCCCAATATTTGTTTTGAAAGGGTAACAGAATAATAGCAGACAATCACGTATATCTTTTTTCCAACTTCAGTAACTTGTAAGCTTTAAGAATACACAATTCATAGTAGCATAATGGATCACGTTGACAGATAGCATTTTGACAGACATCCGACAAGGAATGATACAAAGACGACACTTTGAAATTCAACGTCTAACCAATAAATCAAGCTGAATCTTGCTATCTGAAGATCTTATATCCATCTATTTATTTATCTATATTTTGATCTGATATGCCAACTTTGTCATCTATCTATCAGGCTCCTATCTTTACTCCACTGTTACAGTCCTCTTGTAATTTTATCTATCTTATCTATCTATCTATCTATCTATTTTCTGTTTATAAGTTAAAGCCTATCTTTGTCAAACACTGCCATCTATCTATCAGTAATTGTTTAATTAAGCATATCAAATCCAGCTTGTTATACTTATGAAAACAGTCCACTGTTTTCAATTGTATCTGATTTATCTACAATCTTTGTCATGCCAGGCTCCTTTTCTCAGCATGGGTTGACATGTGACAAAGTTGGTCTCACAGTCATGGTGAGTACACTAAAACTTTATAAATATGAGTTGGTCTCATGGTTAGCTTTGCATATAAAAGTTGCTTGTACAAACTCTTATGAATAGCATGAAAGTTGCTTGCATTCTCCAGATTTGCATTTCCCCACTCGACCCAGGTGCAAAATGGGTACCAGCACTAGTTTGGGAGTAAAAACCTGTGTCAGACTAGCATCCTGTCCAGTAGGTGATTATTGACTATGATCCCTGTTCCGCCTCACGCTATAGAAACCAGGATATACTCCCGGTTCTGTGGGCCATAACGGCCTTGAAGGAACTTTACTTTACTGTCTAGGGATCATAAACATAAACAACATAATAACATAATTATTATAATAGCCGTGGAATCTCCTTACATAAAAACAACAACACTATACAGAGACGTGTCGCATGCCACGTGAGATAACCACACATGGTAGACAGGGTACATTTTTATGAATCAAACAAAGCAATTGTTCCCTGAGGATCAGTTTGAGTAAGTTCTACATTAAAACGAGTTATAATGTGTCAACATGATTCTAAGCAATTTGAAGGGGAAGGGCGTGGTTTTCAAGTATCCTAGAAAGATTGTTATTGTCTTTTTGAAGTCTCCACTAGGAATGTCGTGTTAGATTGTATATCTAATCTCCTTGAATTGACTCCCCCTCCCCTCCTCCTCCGCCAGTATGGATATTGACCTTGCGTCATACAAACTCACACACCCATACAAGGGATGTGACTGAATGACAAGAAAGGGGGATAAAAAATATAATCGACCCAAATTCATACAAAAAAAATGTTAATTCCCACTCGAGTAAGCTCTCACCTGTCTGTAACCCTCACTGTCTCCTCGTACCTGTTCGCTACCTACAGCTCTATAGCCTCCCACTGGGCTGGTTGATCGCTTGTGTTTTGTGTCCATTGAAACAGGTGGATTACAGGTGTAATGAGATTCGATAAGATTTTGACTGGACTAAGAATTCAGTCAATGAAAACATTGTATACGGACTTAATAACTTACTCGAGATCTTTGAAGATATTTTCTTGAAAAAAAAACGACAACATACAATTAGTTCATTTTCTTAAGCCGAGAGAGAGAGAGAGAGAGAGAGAGAGAGAGAGAGAGAGAGAGAGAGAGAGAGAGAGAGAGAGAGAGAGAGAGAGAGAGAGAGAGAGAGAGAGAGACAGACAGACAGACAGACAGACAGACAGACAGACAGACAGACAGAGACAGACAGACAGCAGAGACAGAGACAGAGAGAGAGAGAGATAAGCTTGAGACATACGTTTATTCTTTACGCTTGTCGCACAATTGACATGTAGACTTCTGGGTCGCTTCGCCTGAGAGAGACATACCCCTCCCCCCTCCAAAGTTATTGAACTCCCCCCACTACACACACATACCAGCTTACGGACGTAGGTGCCTGTTTTAAAACTATGCCATCATCATCACAAGTCTCATCAGTATACTTATCATCGTTAGCATCAGCGGAAGCATTAAGATGATATCATGGTTAGCATCAGCGGTAGCATTAAGATGATATCATCGTTAGCATCAGCGGTAGCATTAACATAATATCATCGTTAGCATCAGCAGTAGCATTAACATAATATCATCATTAGCATCAGCAGTAGCATTGACATAATATCATCACTAACATCTTCATCGACATCGTCTTCCTCATTGTGTTCTCTACGTTCTTCCTCTCGGGACATAGTGGTCCAGAGGTAAGGTGTATGCATCTCAACATATTGAACATTTCCGCCGCGAGTTTTTAGGGTAGAACACACTCCTCCCTGGTCCAGATAGGATGATTGACGCCTAGTCCCATCGAAGACGGATGATAAAAAGTAGGCTCCGGGTGGATATCACAACACTTTGTGCACGTTGAAGATCCCTTGGCTGTTTGCAGGGCAATCCGGGCACAATTCAAAATCAGATCTTATGAAAAACCACAAGAGCTCTTTAACTTTGGATATTAGTAAGATCAAATAAAATTAAATCAAATGTCTTCCTCTTTTTTTTTTTGTCAAGTTCTAAAATAATTCAATGACTTACGCATATTCCGATAAGATAAAGCACAGATACACACAGACACACACACACACTCACACACACATACATAAACACACAACGGAAACAGGCTCCTTCGTTGAAATGAGGTCACTCACAAATGCACACAGCGTGGCTTTTTATAGTTTGCACCACAACCTTACTATTTTAGTGGTTGGTGGGCAAGAGAAAGCGCTCGAATAATTATGACATGTATGTTACGTCATGCTAAATGTTTTGTGTCGCTTTGATTTGACTTGATTTGATTTACCCACATCCACAACTAAGGTGATCTCGCGGTTTTTGGTAGGATTTATAATTTTGCCCAGACTGCCCTGTAAACAGCCAAGAGATCTTTAACGTGCACAGGGTGTTGTGATATGCACATGTGCCCTCCTTTTCTCGTCCACCCCTGATAGGACTTCGTGTCGATCCACCTACCCGGACCAGAGGGGTAGACTTTGCTCGAAGAAAAATCGAGAACATTTTTCAAGCGTTGGCGGGGATCGAACCCACTACCTTTTTGGTTGAGAGGCCGATATCTTGCCCCTGGACTACCGAGTCTCCCTGTTTGTGTCATAAAGCGAAGAGTTGCGATGGTCTTGTATCATCATACTATTACATCTTGTATATGGGAGTAAATCGTATAGACGTGTTTAAGGCTTGTTACCAGACCTTCATAAATCCTACAAACTATTAGAACGTACAGCAGAATTTATCATGGGAGGACGGTCAAAAGCAATCAAAACACTAGATCTAGCGAAATTATTTTATCTACATAACTATTTTTGTTGATTAGACCTCAGCATGTTGCGACATTAATTTATATCAACACGGTGGAAAATTAAAAACTTGGAACGGAAGAGTTTGAATTTGTCTTGGTTGGTATGTAGGCTAGCATTGATAGATAGACTCGTTGGTATGTATGCTAGCATTAATAGATAGACTCATTGGTATGTAGGCTAGCATTAATAGATAGACTCATTGGTATGTAGGCTAGCATTAATAGATAGACTCGTTGGTATTGGTATGTAGGCTAGCATTAATAGATAGACTCATTGGTATGTAGGCTAGCATTAATAGATAGACTCATTGGTATATAGGCTAGCATTAATAGATAGACTCATTGGTATGTAGGCTAGCATTAATAGATAGACTCATTGGTATGTAGGCTAGCATTAATAGATAGACTCATTGGTATATAGGCTAGCATTAATAGATAGACTCATTGGTATGTAGGCTAGCATTAATAGATAGACTCATTGGTATGTAGGCTATCATTAATAGATAGACTCATTGGTATGTAGGCTATCATTAATAGATAGACTCGTTGGTATGTAGGCTATCATTAATAGATAGACTCATTGGTATGTAGGCTAGCATTAATAGACAGACTCGTTGGTAAGTAGGCTAGCATTAATAGACAGACTCGTTGGTAAGTAGGCTAGCATTAATAGATAGCAGATACACTTGAAGAAGCTTTCGTATTTTCAGTACTCATGGCAATAATTGCATTAATCGAGACAGACTCGTTGGTAATAAGCTTCATATTAATAGATACAGACTCCACGTTGGTATAGTCCAGTATGTGTAGTTCATTGATAGATAGACTCGTTGGTATGTAGGCTAGCATTAATAGATAGCCTCATACCTGGCACTCTGGGGGTCCTTGGGATACACTAGTAAAGAAGAAGTGGGCAAGTTGACAGCATATTTTCACAAGTACTCATGCGCAATAATTGCGGAACGAAGTGAATCGAGATAGCGACTGTGGACAAGAAGTCGCTTTGTGTAATAAGACATTCATATTGTAGTTGTCACCTATACAGACAATCCACGAATAGGTGTTATAGTCCAGTATGTGTGTGTTCGTGTGTGTAATAGTGTGTGTGTTTTTTGTATATACGAGGTAATGGTGTATATGTTTGAGTGTGTGTGATGGTGCGTGTGTTTCGGGGTTGGGGAGCGGGGTGGGGTGGATCGGAATGGATTTGTAGCCATCACGTGGGGCCTGGCACTCTGGGGGTCCTTGGGTAGTCGTGACAGCATGGTAGGTCCTGGGGTCGTGACAGCATAGGTAGGTAGATACGAGGTGGGCAAGTCGTGACAGCATAGGTAGGTAGATACGAGGTGGGCAAGTCGTGACAGCATAGGTAGGTAGATACGACGTAGGCAAGTCGTGACATAATAGGTAGGTAGATACGACGTAGGCAAGTCGTGACATAATAGGTAGGTAGATACGACGTGGGCAAGTCGTGACATAATAGGTAGGTAGATACGACGTAGGCAAGTCGTGACATAATAGGTAGGTAGATACGAGGTGGGCAAGTCGTGACAGCATAGGTAGGTAGATACGAGGTAGGCAAGTCGTGACAGTGGTAGGTAGATACATAATAGGTAGTAGGTAGATACGAGGTAGGCAAGTCGTGACAGCATAGGTAGGTAGATACGAGATGGGCAAGTCGTGACAAAATAGGTAGGTAGATACGAGGTGGCAAGTCGTGACAGCATAGGTAGGTTGATACGAGGTGGGCAAGTCGTGACAAAATAGGTAGGTAGATACGAGGTGGGCAAGTCGTGACAGCATAGGTAGGTAGATACGAGGTGGGCAAGTCGTGACAGCATAGGTAGGTAGATACGAGGTAGGTAATAGGGTGGACTGAAGTCGTGACAGCATAGGTAGGTAGATACGAGGTGGGCAAGTCGTGACAGCATAGGTAGGTAGATACGAGGTGGGCAAGTCGTGACAGCATAGGTAGGTAGATACGAGGTGGGCAAGTGGTGACATAACAGGTAGGTAGATACGATGTGGGCAAGTCGTGACAGCATAGGTAGATAGGTACGAGGTGGGCAAGTCGTGACAGCATAGGTAGGTAGATAGGAGATGGGCAAGTCGTGACAGCACAGGTAGGTAGTGGTGATAGGTAGAAATGTGGGCAAGTCGTGACAGCATAGGTAGGTAGATAGGAGATGGGCAAGTGGTGACAGCACAGGTAGGTAGATACGATGTGGGCAAGTCGTGACAGCATAGGTAGGTAGATAGAGATGGGCAAGTGGTGACAGCACAGGTAGGTAGATACGATGTGGGCAAGTCGTGACAGCATAGGTAGATAGGTACGAGGTGGGCAAGTCGTGACAGCATAGGTAGGTAGATACGAGGTGGGCAAGTCGTGACAGCATAGGTAGGTAGATACGAGGTAGGCAAGTCGTGACAGCATAGATATGTAGATACGAGGTGGGCAAGTCGTGACAGCATAGGTAGGTAGATACGATGTGGGTAAATCAAATAAAAAAAAATCTATATGCTGTTACTCTAGAACGGTCCCCACATACGTCTTTTAAGAGACGTTTTGTATGTAAGAGACATTTTGTATATAAGAGACATTTTGTATGTAACAGACGTTTTGTATGCAAGAGACATTTTGTATGTAAGAGACATTTTGTATATAAGAGGCATTTTGTATGTAAGAGACGTTTTGTATGAGTCTGAGACTATGCAAGAGTCAATTGCTAAACAAAACGATATCCCCCAACCAGTAAATATAAAATTAAAAATGAATCGATATATAAAAAAGATATCATGGCCTGCAAACGAATAGAACATTGGCTGAATGGCTTCACCATGCAGAAGACTAACACCAGGCTTAAACTAGTTTGTTTGTTTTTTTAATTTTTTCATTTAGCATGACCACTTTATCTCTAGAAAGTTTCTCCTTCCGGTTTTGATGTGCTTAGCTTTGTGCTCCACGAATGATTGCCCCAGTTTTTGTATCAGCGTCTAACGAATTGGCATACTTTTGTGCTAATTTAATTATTGACTTAATTTGGTTTTACCACGCATCCTCGACTAAGATGATCTCAGGGGTCTTAGGCAAGATTTTTAAAATTTTGTTCAGACTGCCCTGTAAACAGCCAAGGGATCTTTGATGTGCACAGAGTGTTGTGATCTGCAAACGTGACCTCCTTTTTATCGTCGTCTCTGATTGGACTAGGAATCGATCCACCTACCTGGACCAGGAGGGTAGGTTTTATTCGAAAACTCCAACTTTCAAGTTTTAGGGCATGAACCCACGAACTTTTGGTTTAAAAGCCGACGCCTTACCTCTGTACCATCGACTCCCCCCCCCCGCCCCCATTTATATTAAATAGAATATATAAAGTAACCCTCTAGACAAGGAAAGAGGTAAATCTTGCAACCCTGGCCCGATAACCTAGCGTGGTTTAGTTTCACTTATAAAACACCGTTGAGCAGTGCAGTAACAAAAACAAAATGGTCAGCGAGTTGGTTTGAAATGTCAGCAGACAATGAAATGTATAAAGAATAAATATTTAACTCCTGTGTGATATTAGAAGTACAGGCAATTCAATTTCAGCCAATGCGGATTAGAATACTGTAGTGATGTTTGTTTAATGCAAGAGGAAATGAACTCAATCGATAGGGAAGTCATGCGCATTATGTCACCTTGACCTTCACTCGTTGACCTCTTTCTATGAGTGGCTTGTTCATGTTGGCTTTGGCATTTCTGTTGGCGCATGCGTGATCATGGCGGGCGGC
>JAXRKP010000271.1:80000-87500 GCA_037039925.1 Doris montereyensis | reverse complement strand
TTACTTAGAGAAGTAGTCAGACAATAGTTGTAGATTACTTAGAGTAGTCAGACAGTAGTTGTAGATTACTTAGAGTAGTCAGACAATAGTTGACAGATTACTTAGAGTAGTCAGACAGTAGTTGTAGATTACTTAGAGTAGTCAGACAGTAGTTGAAGATTACTTAGAGTAGTCAGACAATAGTTGTAGATTACTTAGAGCAGACAGTAGTTGAAGATTACTTAGAGTAGTCAACAAGTAGTCAGACAGTAGTTGTAAAAGAGTAGTCAGACTTAGGGTAGTTAGACAGTAGTTGAAGATAACTTAGAGTAGTCAGACAGTAGTTGAAGATTACTTAGAGTAGTCAGACAAGTAGTTAGACAGTAGTTGATTACTTAGAGTAGTCAGACAGTAGTTGAAGATTATAGAGCAGTCACTTAGAGTAGTTGAAAATTACTTAGGGTAGTTAGACAGTAGTTGAAGATTACTTAGTTAGAGTAGTCAGACAGTAGTTGTATAGTACTTAGAGTAGTCAGACAGTAGTTGAAGATTACTTAGAGTAGTCAGACAGTAGTTGTAGATTACTTAGAGTAGTCAGACAGTAGTTGTAGATTACTTAGCGTAGTCAGACAGTAGTTGAAGATTACTTAGAGTAGTCAAACAGTAGTTGTAGATTACGTAGAGTAGTCAGACAGTAGTTGTAGATTACTTAGAGTAGTCAGACAGTAGTTGTAGATTACTTAGAGTAGTCAGACAGTAGTTGAAGATTACTTAGAGTAGTCAGACAGTAGTTGAAGATTACTTAGAGTAGTCAGACAAGTAGTCAGACAGTAGTTGTAGATTACTTAGAGTAGTCAGACAGTAGTTGTAGATTACTTAGAGTAGTCAGACAAGTAGTTAGACAGTAGTTGAAGATTACTTAGAGTAGTCAGACAGTAGTTGAAGATTACTTAGAGCAGTCAGAGAAGTAGTCAGAGTAGTTGAAAATTACTTAGGGTAGTCAGTAGTTGAAAATTACTTAGAGTAGGGTAGTTAGACAGTAGTTGTAGATTACTTAGAGTAGTCATACAGTTGAAGATTGAGTAGATAGTAGATTACTTAGAGTAGTCAGACAGTAGTTGTAGATTACTTAGTGTAGTCAGACAGTAGTTTCACAAACAGTAACTGTCCCAAAGAAAGATGTAAAATAAATGGATCCTTGTCGAAACCCTATCACCGTTGTTACATTTGTGTGAGCAATGACAACTAAACAACGACTGACTAACAATGACAACAAGAAGTTGGGGTTGGACCTGAGGACTATTCAGACAATAAATAAATATGGAAATAACATACAAAGCCATGACGAAAGGAAACGATTACGAAATCCCCCAAAAATGACAAATGAATATAAGTTTCATTAAAGAAGAACTCAATTATAGACATATATGAGTAACAACGACATAAATAATACAAACATATATTTTGTGTCTTCCCATCAGGCATTGCGTCGTTAAATTAAAAAAAAAGTAAAAAATAATAACCGACAAAAAACCCCAAACAAGCCAACATGTTCACCATATCACCCAGCATAAAAACGGTGTTCTTACCACAGACTATCACTAAGTGATCCGTATGTTATCACAGACTATCACTAAGTGATCCGTATGTTACCACAGACTATCACTAAGTGATCCATATGTTACCACAGGCTATCACTAAGTGATCCGTATGTTACCACAGACTATCACTAAGTGATCCGTATGTTACCACAGACTATCACTAAGTGATCCGTATGTTACCACAGACTATCACTAAGTGATCCATATGTTACCACAGACTATCACTAAATGATCCATATGCTACCACAGACTATCACTAAGTGATCCATATCTTACCACAGGATATCACTAAGTGATTCATATGTTACCACAGACTATCACTAAGTGATCCATATGTTACCACAGACTATCACTAAGTAATCCATATATTACCACAAACTATCACTAAGTGATCCATATGTTACCACAGACTATCACTAAGTCATTCATATGTTACCACTGACTATCACTAAGTGATGCATATGTTACCACATACTGTCACTAAGTGATCCATATGTTACCACAGACTATCACTAAGTCATCCATATGTTACCAAAGACTATCACTAAGTCATCCATATGTTACCACAGACTATGACTAAGTTGTCCATATGCTACCACAGACTATCACTAAGTTGTCCATATGCTACCACAGACTATCACTAAGTGATCCATATGTTACCACATACTATCACTAAGTTGTCCATATGCTACCACAGACTATCACTAAGTGATCGATATGTTACCACAGACTATCACTAAGTGATTCATATGTTACTACAGACTATCACTAAGTGATCCATATGTTACTACAGACTATCACTAGGTGATCCATATGTTACTACAGACTATCACTAAGTGATCCATATGTTACCACAGACTATCACTAAGTGATCCATATGTTATATCCTATATCGATACGTTACTACAGACTATCACTAAGTGATCCATATGTTACCACAGACTATCGCTAAGTGATCGATATGTTACCATATCACTAAGTTCCATATGTTACCACAGACTATCACTAAGTGATCCATATGTTACCACAGACTATCACTAAGTGATCCATATGTTACCACAGACTATCACTAAGTGATCCATATGTTACCACAGACTATCACTAAGTGATCCATATGTTACCACAGACTATCACTAAGTGATCCATATATTACTACAGATCTATCACTAAGTGATCCATATGTTACCACAGACTATCACTAAGGGATCCTTATGTTACCACAGACTATCACTAAGTCAGACTATCACTAGGTGATCCATATGTTACCACAGGCTATCACTAAGTAATCCCTATGTTACCACAGACGATCACTAAGTGATCCATATGTTACCACAGAGTATCACCAAGTGACTCATATATTACCACGGACTATCACTAAGTGATCCATATGTTACCACAAACTATCACTAAGTGATCCATATGTTACCACAGGCTATCACTAAATGATCGATATGTTACCACATGCTATCACTGAGTGATCGATATGTTACCACAGACTGTCACTAAGTGATCCATATGTTACTACAGACTATCACTAAGTGATCTGCATGTTACCACAGACTATCACTAAGTCATCCATATGCTACCACTGACTATCACTAAGTGATGCGTATGTTAACACAGACTATCACTAAGTGATCCATATGTTACCACAGACTATCACTAAGTGATCCATATGTTACCACAGACTATCACTAAGTGATCCATATGTTACCATAGACTATCACTAAGTGATCCATATGTTACCACAGACTGTCACTAAGTGATCTGCATGTTACCACAGACTATCACTAAGTCATCCACATGTTACCACAGAGTATCACTAGGTCATCCATATGTTACCACAGACTGTCACTAAGTCATCCATATGTTACCACAGACTGTCACTAAGTGATCCATATGTTACCACAGACTGTCACTAAGTGATCTGCATGTTACCACAGACTATCACTAAGTCATCCATATGTTACACAGACTGTCACTAAGTCATCGATATGTTACCACCGACTATCACTAAGTGATCCATATGTTACCACAGACTGTCACTAAGTGATCTGCATGTTACCACAGACTATCAGTAAGTCATCCATTTGTTACCACAGACTGTCACTAAGTCATCCATATGTTACCACAGACTATCACTAAGTCATCCATATGTTACCACAGACTATCACTAAGTGATCCATATGCTGTTTTTACTACTTGGCATATGGGATCTAACTGGTGGCGAATAGTGTAATTAAGGTAAATCATCTGACTTGAGTAAGGTGTGACAACAACAGACCGTATCAAAATATTCATTGTGATAGTTGGTAGACTATGTGGAGCTGGCCTCATCACAGGGCTGGTTTTCTTGTGATCCATGACGTATTTAGATGAACATACAGCCTCAGCCTTTCATCTTTTATTGTTATTAGATCTCATTTCTCCATTTCCGGTCACTACAAAAAAACCCCAAAAAACCCTCCCCTAACTTCAAGATCGAGTACTACGTAAAAAGCCCACGTAACTTCAGTATCGAGTTCCAACTTGATTTAATAATCGCACTTGACATCTCTCGTAACCGATACAGTGGTTTCTGATTTAACTACAATCAGTGCAGGAGACGCGAAGACGGTGGGAGATTTGTAATAAAGAGAAATCAAAATCCAACATAACTTACGACATGCCTGTATATATATATATATATATATATATATATATATATATATATATATATATATATATATATATATATATATATATATATATATATATATATATATATAGATATATATATATAAAGCTGGCTCTCTACTTTGAGCGTTATAAACTCATGAATTACTGCATCCATGACCAACATATTTCGCATGTAGCCTACTTTAGAATGAACTATTGGATCAAATCAGTCGAATTAATTGGAAAAAAACCCATTATTTGCTTGCGATCGAGGAAATGTTAATGTTACTAGATCTACTAGATGTATCTCGATTTCAGTCATGATAATAAAAAAGTTCGTGTAACCTCAGTATCGAGTACTACTTCGATCATAATCGTACTTAATATTTCATATAACCGATACTGTCGTTTCTGAGTTAACAATTCAGAAACCACCGTAATCCACCATTGTTTCAGGACATGCTTGTAAATATACAAACGGAGAGAGAGAGAGAGAGAGAGAGAGAGAGAGAGAGAGAGAGAGAGAGAGAGAGAGAGAGAGAGAGAGAGAGAGAGAGAGAGAGAGAGAGAGAGAGAGAGAGAGAGAGAGAGAGAGAGAGAGAGAGAGAGAGAGAGAGAGAGAGAGAGAGAGAGAGAGAGAGAGAGAGAGAGAGAGAGAGAGAGAATTCACACACACACGGTTCACACAGTTTACACACATTTCACACACACAGTTCCCACATATTTTACACACACAGCTCACACACAGTTCACACACACAGTTCACACACACAGTTAACGCACACATTTCACACACACAGTTCACACACACAGTTCACACACACAGTTCACGCACACATTTCAGTCACACAGTTCACACACAGTTAACACACACAGTTCACAAACACACAGTTCACACACACAGTTCACACACATAGTTCACATACACAGTTCATACACACAGTTCACACACACAGTTCACACACACAGTTCACGCACACAGTTCACACAGAGTTCACACAAACAGTTCCCACAAACATTTCACACACAGTTCCCACACACACAGTTCTCACACACACAGTTCACACACAGTTCACACACGCAGTTCACACACACAGTTCACACACACAGTTAACACACACAGTATACACACACAGCTCACACACAGTTCGCACACAAAACAATTCACACACAGTTTACATACACACAGATCACACACACACAGTTGACACACAGTTCACACACACAGTTGACACACACAGTTCTCACACACAGAGTTCACACACAGTTTGCACACACAGGTCACATACACAGTTCACACACACACAGTTCACACACACAGTTCACACACACATAGTTCACAACACACAGTTCACACACAGTTCACACACACAGTTCAAACACACAGTTCACACCCACAGTTCACACCCAGTTTATACACACACGTTTCACACACACAGTTCACACACATTTTACACACACATTTCACACACACAGTTCACACACACAGTTCACACACAAATCACACACAGTTCACACACACAATTCACACACACAGTTCACACACAGTTCACACACATAGCTCACACATACACAGTTCACACACACAGTTCACACACACAGTTCACACCCAATGTTCTTACATACACAGTTCACACAAACAGTTTGCACACACAGCTCACACACACAGTTCACACACACACAGTTCACACAAACAGTTCACACACAGTTCACACACACAGTTCTCACACACACACAGTTCACACACACAGTTCACAGTTCACGCACGCAGTTCACAGACACACAGTTCACACACACAGTTCACACACACAGTTCACAGACACACAGTTCACATACTCAGTTCAGACACACAGTTCACCCACACAGCTGACACACACAGTTCACACACACAGTTCTGCACACACTTCACACACACAGTTACACACACAGTTCACACAGTTCACACACAGTTCACACACACAGTTCACACAGTTCACACACACAGTTAAAACACACATTTCACACACACAGTTCACACAGTTCACGCACACAGTTCACACACAGTTCACACACACAGTTCACACACAGTTCATAAACACAGTTCACACACACAGTTCACAGACACACAGTTCACACACTCAGTTGAGACACACAGTTCACCCACACAGCTGACACACAGTTCACACACACAGTTCGCACACACTTCACACACAGTTCACACACACAGTTCACACACAGTTCACACACACAGTTCACACACAGTTCACACACACAGTTAAAACACACATTTCACACACACAGTTCACACAGTTCACGCACACAGTTCACACACAGTTCACACACACAGTTCACACACAGTTCATAAACACAGTTCACACACACAGTTCACAGACACACAGTTCACACGCACATAGTTCATACACAATTCACACACACAGTTCACACACAGTTCACACACAGTTCACACATACAGTTCACACACACAGTTCACACACAGTTCACACATACAGTTCACACACACAGTTCACACATACAGTTCACACATACAGTTCACACATACAGTTCACACACACAGTTCACACACAGTTCACACACAGTTCACACATACAGTTCACACACAGTTCACACACAGTTCACACACAGTTCACACATACAGTTCACACACACAGTTCACACACACAGTTCACACACAGTTCATAAACACAGTTCACACGCACATAGTTCATACACAATTCACACACACAATAGTTCACACACAGTTCACACACAGTTCACACATACAGTTCCCACACACAGTTCACACACACACAGTTTACACACATAGTTCACACAGACACACACACACACACATACAGCCACACAATCCACAAACAGATAGTAGCAATACACACCCATTCAAACAGGATAGTGACCTGAGACTTACTGGAAAACGCTTGTACCAGCATTGACTCTCTCAATAATTAATAATGATTTTCCCCGAAACCCTCCCTCCCCCCCCCCCCCGACTCCAATAGCAAACAACAAGGGATAACAAGAAATATCCAAACAAAACAATCAACAATTGAAGATCGTTCTGTCCCAGTGATTTCACATAGGAGCTGTTTCACTTTGCATACCATATAGTTTCTTTTGCATAGATTGAATACGAGAATTGAATAACGAGACGAACGCATCGACTTCATGGGTAAAAAAGTGCAGCCGAGATTGTAAGGCCATTCATATATCAGGTACAGTGACATGAACGTAGTTATTTCTATTCAGTCGGGTTCGATTAGTCAGAGTC
>JAXRKP010000271.1:60000-75000 GCA_037039925.1 Doris montereyensis | reverse complement strand
ACGATAACGATAACGATAACGATAACGATAACGACGATAACGATAGCGATAGTGATAGCTTAGGATAAGGATAAGGATAGTGATAGTGATAGTGATAATAGGATAGTGATAGTGATAGTGATAGTGATAGTGATAGTGATAGTGATAGTGATAGTGATAGTGATAGTGATAGTGATAGGATGATAGTGATAGTGATGGTGATAGTGATGGTGATAGTGATAGTGATAGTGATAGTGATAGTGATTGTGATGGTGATGGTGATAGTGATAGTGATAGTGATAGTGATAGTGATGGTGATGGTGATAGTGATAGTGATAGTGATAGTGTGATGGGATGATGGTGATAGTGATAGTGATGGTAATGGTGATGGTGATGATGATAGTGATGTGATATGGTGATGGTGATGATGGTGATGGTGATAGTGATAGTGATAGTGATGATAGTGATGGATGGTGATAGTGATAGTGATAGTGATAGTGATAGGTGATGGTGATGGTGATAGTGATGGTGATGGTGATGGTGATAGTGATAGTGATAGTGATAGTGATAGTGATAGTGATAGTGATAGTGATAGTGATAGTGATGGTGATGGTGATGGTGATAGTGATAGTGATAGTGATAGTGATAGTGATAGTGATAGTGATAGTGATAGTGATAGTGAGGGAAAATTGACTCGATCGTAGACAGTTGTACTGTTACGTTACAGACAAAAGTCACATTCACACATTCTATCTACTACAACATGAGAAAAGTACTTGTGTCTATGAATGTAGGTGGACATATCAGGAACATTGTTTTCGCCTGTGCTCAGTTTTCAACACTGCTATTGAATAGGGCATACATTAATTTGTGTATTCTTCTTTCTTTGTTCTCTTAGATAAAAAGCTGCTGCTTCTTTCTGAATAATCTAAACGTTTGGTGCAATGGATGTGTCTGATCTTCTGTAACAGACAGCTTTTTTTAACTATCGAACTTTGCAGTAAAATCGTGCTCTGGTATTTTCAGGGCCAGCCATGTGCAAGAAGTTTCGCATGTTTCCCGGTCATTCAGCCTGTCTTGAAGCAAAAGCCGACGCTGTCTCTTTCGGTAAGACTCAAGTCCGAACAGGAAGTTCATTGAATAACCGCAATTAGGCAGTTGTTGACACGTTGATGGTAGCGGTGAAAAATTTATGTAGTGATGTGTGTATGTGTGTGTGTGTGTGCGTGCGTGTGTAGGTGGGCGTGTATGTGTGTTGTGTGTGTGATGTGTGATACACATGGGTCCGCCTCCTCGTTCAGGCATGATGAGTGATGATCAGCGAGATGGATGGATGGATGGATAGATGGATTAATGGCTGGGTAAATGGATGAATAGATGGATGAATAGATCGATGGATGGATATGGGATAAATGGATGGATGGATGGATATATGGATGAATAGATGGATGGATACATGGTTGAATAGAATGAATTGACTGACGGATGGATGGATGGATAGATGTATAGATAGATGTATAGATGGATATATAGATGGATAGATTGATGGATATATGGATGGATAGATGGATGATATATGGATAGATGAATGGATAGATGGATGAATGGATAGATGGATATAATGAATGGATAGATAAATAGATCAATGGATAGATGAATGGATAGATGGATGAATAGATGGAGGGATAGATGAATGGATAGATGAATTGATTGCATAAATTAATGGATACCTAGAAGTTTAGATCTATAGATAGAAAATAGGGATATACATTATACATAGACAAATGAATGAGTCAAATAAGTAGATATGTTGAGTCAGAGAGGCATACATAGATAATTGAATAGATCAAAACATAACTAGATATGCATACTACTATGAAGATAAATAGAAGGATATCTATGTAGATTTATATATCTATTAAATTTGGAGCTGTCAGATAGGTAGATGAATTTACAGGAGTATGAATCTAGCACAGATAATCAGACAAGTATTAGACATAGATTGACCGATAGACAGATTGAAAAGAAGAAGAAAACTCCAATATAATCAGACTGCAGTCAGACAAATGGAGAAAAGATAAAAGATAGACAGCAGGAAAACAAAAATGTATAAATCAGGTAGATAGATATGGAGGAATTTCTCATCAGAGATAGATGTGATAGAATTCTCTATCAGTAGATAGATATGATAGAATTCTCTATCAGTAGATAGATATGATATACCTCACTAGTAGATAAATATGACATAATTCTCATCATAGATAGATATGATAGAATTCTCATCAGTAGATAGATATGATATAATTTCATCAGTAGATAGATATGATATAATTCTCATCAGTAGATAAATATGATATAATTTCATCAGTAGATAAATATGATAGAATTTTATCTGTAGATAGGATATGATAGAATTTTCATCAATAGATAGATATGATAGAATTTTCATCAATAGATATATGATATAATTTTCATCAATAGATAGATATGGTAGAACTCTATCAGTAGATAGATATGATATAATTTTCACCAGTAGATAGATATGATATAATTCTCATCAGTAGATAGATATGATATAATTCCCTATCAGTAGATAGATAAGATAGAATTCTCATCAGTAGATAGATATGATATATTCTCATCAGTAGATAGGTGTGTATAGAATTCATCAGTAGATAGATATGATAGAATTCTCATCAGCAGATAGGTGTGATATAATTATCAGTAGATAGATATGTGATATAATTATCAGTAGTTAGATATGATAGAATTTCATCAGTAGATAGATATGATATAATTTCATCAGCAGATAGATATGATATAATTCTCATCAGTAGATAGATATGATATAATTTCATCAGTAGATAGATATGATAGGAATTTCTACCAGTAGATAGATATGATAGAATTCTCATCTATAGATAGATATGATAGATTTTTCATCAGTAGATAGATATGATAGATTACTCATCAGTAGATAGATATGATAGATTTCTCATCAGTAGATAGATATGATATAATTCTCATCAGATAGCAGATAGGTAGATAGATATAATTCTCATCCAGATATAGATATGATATAATTCTCATCAGTAGATAGATATGATAGATAAGGGATATATATGATATAATTTATCATAGATAGATATGATATAATTCTCATCAATAGATAGATATGATATAATTTCATCAATAGATAGATATGATAGAATTCTCATCAGTAGATAGATATGATATAATTCTCACCAGTAGATAGATATGATAGAATTCTCATCAGTAGATAGATATGATATAATTCTCATCAGTAGATAGATATGATATAATTCTCATCAGTAGATAGATATGATATAATTCTCTCAGTGTGATAGATATGATATAATTTCACAGTAGATAGATATGATATAATTTCTCTCAGTAGATAGATATGATATAATTCTACAGCAGATAGATATGATATAATTTCATTAGTAGATAGATATGATAGAATTCTCATCAGTAGATAGATATGATAGAATTTTCTCAGTAGATAGGTGATGAAGAATTTCACATAGATAGATATGATAGAATTCTCATCAGTAGATAGGTATGATAGAATTCTCATCAGTAGATAGATATGATAGAATTCTCATCAGTAGATAGGTATGATAGAATTTCATCAGTAGATAGATAAGATAGAATTCTTTATCAGTAGATAGATATGATAGAATTTCATCAGTAGATAGATATGATAGAATTTCATCAGTAGATAGATATGATAGAATTCTCATCAGTAGATAGATATGGGATAGAATTTCTAACAGTAGATAGATATGATAGAATTCTCATCAGCAGATAGATATGACAGAATTCTCATCAGTAGATAGACAGATAGAATTTCACTAGCAGATGGACATGATAGAATTCTCATCAGTAGATAGATATGATAGAATTTCATTAGTAGATAGGTATGGATAGAATTCTCATCAGATAGATATGATAGAATTTCATCAGAGATAGATAGTAGTACTAGATCTCATCGAGTTCGAAGCTCTCATCAGTAGATAGATATGATAGAATTCTCATCAGTAGATAGATAGTGATAGAACATTCTCATCATAGATAGATATGGTAGAATTCTCAGTAGAGTAGATAAATAGGCACTATGAATTCTCATCAGTAGATAGATATGATAGAATTCTCATCAGTAGATAGATAGATAGAAGTCTCATCAGTAGATAGATATGATATGAGATAAGTCTCATCAGTAGATAGATATGATATAATTCTCATCAGTAGATAGGTGTGATAGAATTCTCATCAGTAGATAGATTGATAGAATTCTCATCAGTAGATAGATATGATAAATTCTCATGAGTAGATAGTTTATGATATAATTCTCATCAGTAGATAGATATGATATAATTCTCATCAGTAGATAGATATGATAAATTCTCATCGAGTATAATTCTCATCAGTAGATAGATATGATAGTAATTCTCATCAGTAGATAGATATGATAGAAATTCATCAGTAGATAGATATGATAGAATTCTCATCAGTAGATAGATATGATATAATTCTATCAGTAGATAGATATGATAGAATTCTCATCAGTAGATAGATATGATATAATTCTCATCAGTAGATAGATATGATAGAATTCTTATCAGATAGATATGATAGAATTTCATCAGTAGATAGATATGATAGAATTCCTCATCAGCTCAGTAGATAGATATGATAGAATTCTACTGCAGATAGATATGATAGAATTTTCATCAGTAGATAGATAGATAGATATGATAGAATTTCTGTTTGATTCGTGTTTACCCACACCCACAGCTAAAGGTGATTTCGGGATTTTTAAAATTTTGATCCGACGTTCCTAAAGAGCCAAGGAATGTTTAACATGCACAAAGTGTTGTGATCTAAACATGGGCCCATTTCTTTTCACACCACCCATTTGAGTCCATTTGGGACTAGGTGTTGATCCATCTACCTGACGATATTTAGGGGTGGGTTTGACCCGAAAAACAAAGCAAACCCTGAGGACATTTTCCAACCTGTGGGACACGAACACCCGACCTTAAGTTGAGAGGTGACACCTTTGCCTGTGGACCACCGAGCCCTGTCTCAAAAATGTTAGCATACATTGCATTAGTTAAAGAGACGTACTTAAAGATTGATAGAAGACGAGCCAGGAAGGCAGTGAACACCACATACTGGAGCTTCTAAGTAGACTGCAAGGAAATGACATTGAATAATTTAAAAGCCCCATAGGAACAAAGACGAGACACATACAAAGGAATAGATAGAAAAACACTTCCGCCACCAAGGGCTCAATCCGGACCTCTGCATCGGCACCCATCGCCTTTGCCATAAAAAGAAAGCCTGATACCAACCGAGCTAACCACACACCATCTGTCTCGTATTTGTTCCTATGATTGCTTTAATATTATTTAATGTCACTTCCTCCATTTTCAACATGCCTTGCTCACTGTTTGTCTTTAAATATAACGCAAGACCAACTGCAGACGACAGGCTGTTGTAAGACGTTTGGTAACCTTGCACAAGTCAAATACAGGACAGGGTGAGAGAGACGTGACATAAATATAGACAAGAAAGAAAAAAACCCAGCCTCATAATATAGAGATCTAAAGCCACCGGAGAGGCAAGGGACTGGAATTTTTATGAATGTAAAAACGTTGGGATGTGTTTCTTTTGGTTTGCTTTGGGTTTAAAAAATACTTGACGGAATAAATGTTCATTTCAACCATTTCTTCCTTTCTTCGAAGTTAAGGGAGGCAACCTACTGTTTTCATAAAGATCGATTGCCATTGTGATGTCCTTAGGAAAATGTTGACATCACGGGGCTGGTAGAAGAACAGTTGGAGGAGCCTGGAGAGCAGAGTC
The DNA here is from genome assembly GCA_037039925.1 of Doris montereyensis. NCBI lineage: Eukaryota > Metazoa > Mollusca > Gastropoda > Nudibranchia > Dorididae > Doris > Doris montereyensis. The sequence goes on along the minus strand of JAXRKP010000271.1, from coordinate 69,129 downwards.
CATTCATTGTCTGTATGACGACACACCTGGTGTGAAAATAGAGCTGGCTTAGTTTAGCTCCACACCCCCCCCCCCAACACTCCCACATTTGGCCAAAAGACATGGATGTAATTGAAGACGTTCACCAGGTTCTGCCAGCAAAAACTGTTCACGTTAAACCAGAACGGTATCATAATAATAAGATATTAGATCAAACGGCTACATAGCAAACTTGCTAAGCAGTGATTTGCTAACTGAGACTGCTTAACCATTCAAATACGTGCTGTCCTTTATGGCTCCTGCGCATTCCTGAACAGTGTGGATCAACCCATTGTCAGTGAAGCTGCATTGAGAAGGTCTCTGATCTCCCATCTCCGATATGATATAATTCTCATCAGTAGATAGATATGATATAATTCTCGTTTGATTCGTGTTTCCCACCCCACAGCTAAGGTGATTTGGGATTTAAAATTTTGATCCGACGTTCCTGCAAAGAGCCAAGGAATGTTTAACATGCACAAAGTGTTGTGATCTAAACATGGGCCCATCTTTTTCACACCCAGTCTCATTTGGGACTAGGTGTTGATCCATCTACCTGGACGAGGGGCCGGGGGAGGGGGGGGGTTTGACTCGAAAAAACAAAGCAAACCCTGGAGGACATTTTCCAACCTGTGGGACACGAACACCCGACCTTAAGTTGAGAGGCGGACACCTTGCCTGTGGACCACCGAGCCCTCTCTCAAAATGTTAGCATACATTGCATTAGTTAAAGAGACGTACTTAAAGATTGATAGAAGACGAGCCAGGAAGGCAGTGAAGGCCCACCTGCCACTGGAGCTTCTAAGTAGACTGTGAAGGAAATGACATTGAATAATTTCTCGCTCGCTCTCTCTCTCTCTGCTCTCTGTCTCTGTCTCTCTCTCTCTCTGTCTCTCTGTCTCTCTTTTGTCTCTGTCTCTCTGTCTGCTCTTTGTCTGTCTGTCTGTCTGTCTGTCTGTCTGTCTGTCTGTCTCTGTCTGTCTGTCTGTCTGTCTCTGTCTGTCTGTCTGTCTGTCTGTCTGTCTCTCTCTCACTTCCTCTTCTCTCTCTCTCCTCTCTCTCTCTCTCTCTCACAGACACAGACAGATAGAGATAGAGATAGAAACAGGGACAGGGACAGAGATAGAGATAGATATAGAGATAGAGATAGAGATATAGAGAGAGATATAGAGACGGAGATAAAGTCAGACAGACAGGCAGACAGACACTCAGATCGATTTCAAGGCATTGGTTTTATTTTATCACAGCCCAAGAAAACAAGCGAGAACTGACAGCCCAACACAATGACAAGAGGAGAAGTGGATCCCAGACCTGAGGAGACATGTCAAGATGGCCCAGACATTTAGACATGCTTGAGATTTCTGTCTTACTTGACATTTCTGTTTTACTTTGACATTTCTGTCTTACTTGACATTTCTGTCTTACTTGACATTTCTGTTTTACTTGACATTTCTGTCTTACTTAACATTTCTGTTTTACTTGACATTTCTGTTTTACTTGGACATTTGTCTTACTTGACATTTACTTGACATTTTTTACTTGACATTTCTGTTTTACTTGACTTTTTTCTGTTTTACTTGACATTTCTGTTTTACTTGACATTTCTGTTTTACTTGACATTTCTGTCTTACTTGACTTTTCTGTTTTTACTTGGACATTTCTGTCTTACTTTGACATTTCTCTAAGTTCTACTTGACAATTTCTGTCTTACTTGACATTTCTTGCTTTACTGACATTTCTGTCTTACTTGGACATTTCTGTCTTACTTCTGACATTTCTGTTTACTTGACATTTCTGTCCTACTTGACATTTCTGTCTTACTTGACATTTCCTGTTTACTTGACATTTCTGTTTTTACTTGACATTTCTGTTTTACTTAACATTTCTGTTTACTTCTGACATTTCTGTTTTACTTGACATTTCCTGTTTTACTTAACATTTCTGTTTTATTTCAATAACATTTCTTGTTTTACTTGACATTTCTGTTTTACATTTCTGTCTCACTTAACATTTTGTTTTACTTGACATTTCTGTTTTACTTGACATTTCTGTTTTACTTGGACATTTCTGTCTGTCTTTACTTGACATTTCTGTCTTACTTGACATTTCTGTCTTCTTGACTTAACATTTACTCTGACTCCCTTTGTCTCTCCCTTTCTGTCTTACTTGACTTTTTCTGTCTTACTTGACTTTTTGTGTTTTACTTGCATTTCTGTTTTACTTGACATTTCTGTTTTAATTAACATTTGTTTTACTTGACATTTCTGTCTTACTTTGTCATTTCTGTTTGTCTGTCTGTCTGTCTTTCTTGACATTTCTGTTTTACTTGACATTTCTGTTTGTACTGTGACATTTCTGTCTTACTTGACATTTCTGTCTTACTTGACATTTCTGTCTTACTTGACATTTCTGTCTTACACAGACAGATTAGACAGATATAGATAGACATTTCTGTTTTAAACAGGACAGGGACAGAGATAGAGATAGATATAGAGATAGAGATGACATTTAGAGAGAGATAGAGATAGACACGGAGATCTTACAGACATTTCAGGCAGACAGACACTTCAGATCTTTCTTGACATTGACTTTTCACTTGCAGAACTGTCAGCCTTGACATTTCTGTCTTGTTGACATTTCAATGACCTGAGAGAAGTGTCTTACTTGACATTTAGACATGCTTGAGATTTCTGTTTTACTGACATTTCTGTCTTACTTGACATTTCTGTCTTACTTGACATTTCTGTTTTACTTGACATTTCTGTCTTACTTGACATTTCTGTCTTACTTGACATTTCTGTTTTACTTGACATTTCTGTTTTACTTAACATTTCTGTTTTACTTGACATTTCTGTCTTACTTGACATTTCTGGACATTTCTGTTTTACTTGACATTTCTGTTTTACTTGACATTTCTGTTTTACTTGACATTTCTTTTACTTTTACTTACTTGACATTTCTGTTTTACTTGACATTTCTGTTTTACTTGACATTGACATTTCTGTCTTACTTGACATTTCTGTCTTACTTGACATTTCTGTTTTACATTTCTGTCTTACTTGACATTTCTGTCTTACTTGACATTTCTGTCTTACTTGACATTTCTGTCTTACTTGACATTTCTGTTTTACTTGACATTTCTGTCTTACTTGACATTTCTGTTTTACTTGACATTTCTGTCTTACTTAACATTTCTGTTTTACTTGACATTTCTGTTTTACTTGACATTTCTGTTTTACTTGACATTTCTGTTTTACTTGACATTTCTGTTTTACTTGACATTTCTGTTTTACTTGACATTTCTGTTTTACTTGACATTTCTGTCTTACTTGACATTTCTGTTTTACTTGACATTTCTGTTTTCACTTGACATTTCTGTCTTAACTTGACATTTCTGAATGCTGACTTGACATTTCTGTCTTACTCGACATTTCTGTTTTACTTGACATTTCTGTCTTACAGATTGACATTTCTGTTTTACTTGACATTTCTGTCTTACTTGACCCATTTTGTCTTACTTAACATTTCTGTCTGTTTGAATTTCTGTCTTACCCCATGAACGAGCTGTCTTAATTGACATTTTGTCTGTTTTTCGAACTTGACATTTCATGTTTTACTTGACAACTAGTCTGTCACAGGTTAACATTTCTAGTGTTTATACATTTCTGTTTTACTTGACATTTCTGTTTTACTTTTGACATTTGCTGTTTTACTTGACATTTCTGAACTTGAGCATTTCTGTTTTATGATTTCATTTCTGTTTTAAGTGAACAGCCTAACCATTTGACATTTCAACGCCATAGTTGGACATTTTCATTTCTGTTTTACCTCAGAACGCTGTGTTTACAAAGTGCCATAAGATGGCAGACGAACTGAACTGCTATTTTTCGACGGTTAACCAAGAAAGTTTGACACAACTGAAGTGGAGAGGCGACCCTTAGAAACACATATCTGTCTTAACAATGGTTTTTGGTATGGTAGATGTGTAGAATTGTTTTACAATGGTCACTGACAGGATGTGTAGAATACACATAGAACAATGGGCATTGGGTATGGTAGATGAATGTAGAATACACCAAGAACAATGGACATTGGGTATGGTAGATGTGTAGAATACACCAAGAACAATGGGCATTGTGTAGAATACACACAGAATGGTAGATGTGTAGAATACACAAGAACAATTGGGAATTGGGTATGGTAGATGTGTAGAATACACCAAGAACAATGGGCATCATTGTAGATATAGTCGTGAAGGTAGATGAAGAATACACAGAACAATGGACATTGGTATTGGTAGATGTGTAGAATACACACAGAACAATGGGCATTGGGTATGATGTGTAACACACCAAGAACAATGGACATTAAAAGTAGATGTGTAGAATACACTAGAACAATGGGCATTAGGTATGGTAGATGTGTAGAATACACAGAACAATGGGCATTGGGTATGGTAGATGTGTAGAATACACAAAGAACAATGGATATTGTAGATGTGTAGAATACACATAAGAACAATGGATATTGGGTATGGTAGATGTGTAGAATAGATGTAGAATACACAAAGAACAATGGATATTGGGTATGGTAGATGTGTAGAATACACAAAGAACAATGGGATATTGGGTATGGTAGATGTGTAGAATACACTAAGAACAATGGATATTGGGTATGGTAGATGTGTAGAATACACAAAGAACAATGGATATTGGGTATGGTAGATGTGTAGAATACACTAAGAACAATGGATATTGGTATGGTAGATGTGTAGAATACACATAGAACAATGGGTATTGGGTATGATAGATGTGTAGAATACACTAAGAACAGAACAATGGATATTAGAACAATGGGCATTGGTAGATGATGTAGAATACACTAAGAACAATGGATATTGGTATGGTAGATGTGTAGAATACACTAAGAACAATGGATATTGGGTATGGTAGATGTGTAGAATACACTAAGAACAATGGATATTGGGTAGATGGAATAGATGTATTGGGTAGAGATACACAAAGAACAATGGATATTGGGTATGGTAGATGTGTAGAATACACTAAGAACAATGGATATTGGGTATGGTAGATGTGTAGAATACAAAACAGTACGCTACACTAGTACGATTTAAAGATAGAGAAAAAGAAAATGTAAGTAAAGGAAGGAGAATCGACGTCTGGTCCCACCGGAGACAGACGATAAAAAGGTCTCGCGGGCAGGTCATAACACTCTGTGCACGTTAAAGATTCCTTGGCTGTTTACAGGGAAAAGCAGGCAAAATTATAAATCCTACAAAAAACACTGAGATCACCTCAGTCGTGGATGTGAGGCCAATCAAATCAAATCAAACCGACGACATCTCGTCTAGGTGGCAATATTTCATCATCTGTTCTACTTCATGCTATAGGGTGACAGCCTTGAAAGAACTCTAGTTACTGACTATCATCTCTTCTGCTTCATGCTATAGAGTGACGTCCTTGAAATAACTCTAGTTACTGACTATCATCTCTTCTACTTCATGCTATAGGGTGACAGCCTTGAAAGAACTCTAGTTACTGACTATCATCTGTTCTACTTCATGCTATAGGGTGACGTCCTTGAAAGAACTCTAGTTACTGACTATCATCTCGTCTGCTTCATGCTATAGGGTGACAGCCTTGAAACAACTCTAGTTACTGACTATCATCTCTTCTACTTCATGCTATAGGGTGACAGTCTTGAAACAACTCTAGTTACTGACTATCATCTCTTCTACTTCATGCTATAGGGTGACAGTCCTTGAAAGAACTCTAGTTACTGACTATCATCTCTTCTACTTCATGCTATAGGGTGACAGCTTTGAAAGAACTCTAGTTACTGACTATCATCTCTTCTACTTGATGCTATAGGGTGACAGCCTTGAAAGAACTCTAGTTACTGACTATCATCTTTTTTGCTTGATGCTATAGGGTGACCGTCTTGAAAGAACTCTAGTTACTGACTATCATCTCTTCTGCTTCATGCTATAGGGTGACAGCCTTGAAAGAACTCTAGTTACTGACTATCATCTCTTCTACTTCATGCTATAGGGTGACGTCCTTGAAACAACTCTAGTTACTGACTATCATCTCTTTTGCTTCATGCTATAGGGTGACAGTCCTTGAAACAACTCTAGTTACTGATATCATCTTTTTTGCTTCATCATAGGGTGACAGCCTTGAAATGACAGCTCACAGATACACCAAATCATTGAATCTATGTATGACAGCTCATATATACACCAAACCATTGAATCTATGTATGACAGCTCAGATATACACTAAATCTTTGAATCTATGTATGACAGCTTACAGATACACTAAATCTTTGAATCTATGTGTGACAGCTCACAGATACACTAAATCATTGAATCTATTTATGACAGTTCACAGATACACCAAATCATTGAATCTATTTATGACAGTTCACAGATACACCAAATCATTGAATCTATTTATGACAGCTCACAGATACACCAAATCATTGAATCTATTTATGACAGCTCACAGATACACCAAATCATTGAATCTATGTATGACAGCTTACAGATACACCAAATCATTGAATCTATTTATGACAGCTTACAGATACACCAAATCATTGCATGTATTTATGACAGCTTACAGATACACCAAATCATTGAATCTATTTATGACAGCTTACAGATACACCAAATCATTGAATCTATTTATGACAGCTTACAGATACACCAAATCATTGCATGTATTTATGACAGCTTACAGATACACCAAATCATTGAATCTATTTATGACAGCTACAGATACACCAAATCATTGCATCTATTTATGACAGCTTACAGATATACCAAATCATTGAATCTATGTATGACAGCTCACATATACACCAAATCATTGAATTTATTTATGACAGCTCACATATACACCAAATCATTGCATCTATTTATGACAGCTTACAGATACACCAAATCATTGCATGTATTTATGACAGCTTACGGATACACCAAATCATTGCATGTATTTATGACAGCTTACAGATACACCAAAACATTGAATCTATTTATGACAGCTTACAGATACACCAAATCATTGCATCTATTTATGACAGCTTACAGATACACCAAATCATTGCATGTATTTATGACAGCTTACAGATACACCAAATCATTGAATCTATTTATGACAGCTTACAGATACACCAAATCATTGAATCTATTTATGACAGCTTACAGATACATCAAATCATTGCATGTATTTATGACAGCTTACAGATACACCAAATCATTGAATCTATTTATGACAGCTTACAGATACACGAAATCATTGAATCTATTTATGACAGTTTACAGATACACCAAATCATTGCATCTATTTATGACAGCTTACAGATACACCAAATCATTGCATCTATTTATGACAGCTGACAGATACACCAAATCATTGCATGTATTTATGACAGCTCACATATACACCAAATCATTGCATCTATTTATGATATCTCACAGATACACCAAATCATTGCATGTATTTATGACAGCTTACAGATACACCAAATCATTGAATCTATTTATGACAGCTTACAGATACACCAAATCATTGAATCTATTTATGACAGCTCACAGATACACCAAATCATTGCATCTATTTATGACAGCTCACATATACACCAAATCATTGAATCTATTTATGACAGCTCACAGATACACTAAATCATTGCATGTATTTATGACAGCTTACAGATACACCAAATCATTGCATGTATTTATCTTTTCTTGTGTCATTTGAGTCGTGGGACGATGAAGTGGCGATGATAGCCAAGAGGTGGACCGACTTTTGCAGTGTGCTTGAAGGGGAAACCTTCAACATGACAAGAATTATCACCGATTCATACCAGGTATGTAGCCCATGGTCTGTCAGAGTGTGTTGGGACTCAATATGGATACTCTTTAGGCAGTGGGGTATCGCTGGTCCAAAGGCAAGGGGTCGGGCTCTCAAACAAAAGGTCGTGGGTTCACGCCCGGCAGGTGGACGAATGTTCTCGAATTTTCCCGAGTGAAATCCCACCACCCACCTAGTCCAGATAAGTGGATCAATACCTACCCCCATCGGAGACGGATGATAAAAAGAGGTCTCGTATGCATATCACAATTATCTGTGCATGTTACAGATTAATTGACAGTTTACAGGGCAGCAGGGGCAATATCAAAAACTCCTATCAAAGACCTCGAGATCACCTTCGTTGTGGATGTCGATAAAATTTAATCAAATCAAGATCAAAGAAAATACAGGAAGTCCCCAAAACGCCCTGTGTGAACAAAACAAAAACATAGTCAGATACAAAAGAGACCACAAAGACACGTCCACAAACCCCACAAATCCCACAAGTCCCACAAACCCCACACACAACAAATACATGCTATCAACGACTCACTCCCAGAAACACGCTACACATAGATAACAGCAAGTAGATACACAATAATATCGTGTGTAAGATGAGCATATCAAACGTTTTCTATTGTTTCAGGTCGCTTCAGTGTGGGCCAAAACCTGGCGGCGGGGCACATTTCGTTTGCCGCCGCCGTCAGAGCCTGGTATGCCGAGGAGGCTGACTATCCATATAACACGCCCTACACTCAAATCTCAGCTATCGTCGGACATTACACACAGGTACAATACGGGAGAGGAGAGAGAGAGAGAGAGAGAGAGAGAGAGAGAGAGAGAGAGAGAGAGAGAGAGAGAGAGAGAGAGAGAGAGAGAGAGAGAGAGAGAGAGAGAGAGAGAGAGAGAGAGTGTGTGACAATTAAATAACTGCAGACAAGATGGTCAGATCACTAGCTGTAATGTGTATCTTCCACAATAGATGGTATGGGCAAAGAGCTACAAACTGATGCTCTAAGACCACCTGTGCTGGTCGAGTTGTCTACGCCTGCAACTACTCTCCAGCGTAAGTTGTCGCATATTGTGTTGTGATGAAGAAAAGGAGGAGAAAGATAGAATAATAATAATAATAATAATAATAATAATAATAATAATAATAATAATAATTATTATAATAATAATAATAATAATAATAATAATAAGGAGGAGGAGGAGGAGGAGAAGAAGAAGAAGA
>JAXRKP010000271.1:45000-57500 GCA_037039925.1 Doris montereyensis | reverse complement strand
CCCCCCCCTCTGCCCCAGTCATTCTCATATGCTGCGCTTTTCTTGGCTAATCAAAATGGCTGATGAATTTGATTTTCTACCAACTGGACAGTTGATGGGCGCTAACTGCAGGTCATTCTTATTTCCTTCCAACACGATAAAATGGAGGTCCCGTGTGCAGATCACAACACTCTGTACACGTTAAAGATCCCTTGGCTGTTCACAGGGCAGTCCGGGAAAAATATAAAACCCCGCGAGAATACCTTACTTTTGTGTCCTGGAAACATGAATTCAAATCAAAATCTTCCTCTTCTTCTTCATCTTCCTCATCTTCTTATTCTTCTTCTTCTCCTCATCTTCTTATTCGTATTCTCCTCATCCTCCTCCTTATTCTTTTTCTTCCTCTTCTTATCCTCTTCTTCTTTCTCTCTTTTTCTTCTTCATCTCCTTCTCCTCTCCTTCTAGTTATTCTTATTCCTCCTCCTCCTCCTCCTCCTCCTCCTCCTCCTCCTCCCTCCTTCTTCTTCTTTTCTCAGCTGTTCTTACAAACGAAAAACAAACAAAAACAAAACAACAACAAACAACAACGAAAAACAACAGAGCTCTAGATCTAGATCAAGCAAAATCTTAGTCGTAGATGTTTGTAAATCAAATCAAATCAAATCAGATTAAACCAACTACTTCCATTGTCTGTGTCCAGATTGTGGCGACTTGGAGTGCGTGAACGGATCGCCGCTGGACATCACCACATGCACATGTGACTGCTCACCCTTGTACTCCCTAGGACCAGATTGCAAGCGTAAGTCAGTGGCCCAATGGCGCCTTTGTGGCAACATTCCTCTCCCCCACCACCCCCATTTATGCGTTAGAAACATAAAATATCATATTATAATAGGATAAGATATCTTCATTTCTCCAAAAGGAAATGTCGATTTAACTTTTCACTTTCACTAAAATAAAGAAATAACGATTTAACGACTGAGAGCTTCACTTTCACGACCGACAGCGGTAAATCACTCCTCCATTAAATCACTACAATTCCACGACTGACAGCGGTAAATCACTGCTTCAATACCACGACTGACAGCGGTAAATCACTACTTCAATTCCACGACTGACAGCGGTAAATCACCAATTCCACGACTGACAGCGGTAAATCACTACTTGAATTCCACGACTGACAGCGGTAAATCACTACTTGAATTCCACGACTGACAGCGGTAAATCACTACTTCAATTCCACGACTGACAGCGGTAAATCACTACTTTAATTCCACGACTGACAGCGGTAAATCACTGCTTCAATACCACGACTGACAGCGGTAAATCACTTTAATTCCACGACTGACAGCGGTAAATCTACTTGAATTCCACGATGACAGCAGTAATTCAGCTTGACTGACAGCGGTAAATCACTACTTGAATTCTTAAATCAATTGAATTCCACGACTGACAGCGGTAAATCACTACTTCAATTCCACGATTGACAGCGGTAAATCACTACTTAATAATTAACGACTGACAGCGGTAAATCACTACTTCAATTCCACGACTGACAGCGGTAAATCACTGCTTCAATACCACGACTGACAGCGGTAAATCACTACTTCAATACCACGACTGACAGCGGTAAATCACTACTTAAATTCCACGATTGACAGCAGTAATTCAGAATTCGACTGTAAATCATTACTTGAATTCCACGACTGACAGCGGTAAATCACTACTTGAATTCCACGACTGACAGCGGTAAATCACTACTTCAATTCCACGACTGACAGCGGTAAATCACTACTTGAATTCCACGACTGACAGCGGTAAATCACTACTTTTAAATCATTACTTGAATTCCACGACTGACAGCGGTAAATCATTACTTGAATTCCACGACTGACAGCGGTAAATCACTACTTGAATTCCACGACTGACAGCGGTAAATCACTACTTGAATTCCACGACTGACAGCGGTAAATCACTACTTGAATTCCACGACTCCACGACCACGACTGATGGCGGTAAATCACAGCTTGAATTCCACGACTGACAGCGGTAAATCACTACTTGAATTCCACGACTGACAGTGGTAAATCACAGCTTGAATTCCACGACTGACAGCGGCAAAATCACTACTGCCACGACTGACAGCGGTAAATCACAGCTTGAATTCCACGACTGACAGCGGTAAATCACTACTCAATTCCACGACTGACGGCGGTAAATCATTACTCAATTCCACGACTGACAGCGGTAAATCACTACATGGAGAATGACGAGGTAAACGTACGTAACTAGAGTTCCTTCAAGGCCATTCCGTCCCATAGAACTGAAGCTTATTCGGTTTCCATAGCCTGAAGAGGAACAAGTGATCATGATCACCCCATGGACAAGAACGATAGCTTAACCTCTCGGCCACCTACACCACAAAACTTCAGCCACAAATCTCAAACCTTCAAACAAATGTTTACAGAACTTTCTGCTGAGCATTCTTTGGCCGTGATAACTTACAACGTTGCATTGTGGCACAGAACAGGGTGATGCTTTTGAAAGAGAAATTGCAAGAAGATGAATGGGTGTTGGGTAAGAGCATACATTGAGCAAAACCACCAACACGCATGATGAGAGAAGCTCTCGTTGGAACCCACAAGGTAAAAGAAAAGGGGAGGTGTGTGGGGGTGTGGGGGTGGGGGGTGTGTGTGGGGGGGTGTGGGGGGTGTGGGGGGGCACAGGCACGTGGAAACGGACGATGGACACGACAGACGAGATGTCGCGTTAGCGAAAACAAAATATGAGAGATGGACAGCTCTGCAAACCTTTTCTTTTAAAGTCCTTCTGAACTCCTTAGGAGCTTACAGCACAGCCACCTGCCAGGCGCTCATACAGACTCTTAGACATGATCGTTTTCAACCTAAAGCTGCGTACTCATTCACACCTGAGTCAAAAGAGAAAGCAGATTGAAGTCCCTTTTCTAAGACTACAACGCCGTGAAAAAACCCCACTGGGCCAGTGCCGTCGTCAATACAAACTCACTTCACTTAGACGTCTTTTCCGATGTACCTGGACACGGTTGATGGGCTCTACTAGTAGGTCATACATAATTCCTGCCGGTTTTTCGTAGACATCTTTTATCGTGATCTTTCCTCTTAATTCGCCCTAAGATCACCGCGTATTATGATGGGTGCGGTCAATTTGAATCTAACCCAGGACCCAATGTATTTTATTTCTAACGTCATTCATGTAATCATATCCATATTGTCCACAGTCAGCTGCAACTACACAGACCCATCTTACTGCGGCACAGGCCTTTTTTTCAAGCAGGCTGATTGCATAAACGAATATGCCGTGTCAGCAACTCAGAAATGTGTGAAACAATGCAAGGTTTGCCCATGTAAGTTTGTGAAAATAATGCAAAGTTTGCCCATGTTAGTTTGTGAAAACAATGCAAAGTCTGCCCATGTAAGTTTGTCTGTCTGTCTGTCTGTCTGTCTGTCTGTCTGTCTGTCTGTCTGTCTCTCTCTCTCTCTCTCTCTCTCTCTCTCTCTCTCTCTGTCTGTCTCTCTCTCTCTCTCTGTCTGTCTCTCTCTCTCTCTCTCTCTCTCTCTCTCTCTGTCTGTCTCTCTCTCTCTCTCTCTCTCTGTCTCTCTCTCTCTCTCTCTCTCTCTCTCTCTCTCTCTCTCTCTCTCTCTCTCTCTCTCTCTCTCTCTCTCTCTCTCTCTGCCGCCATTTCTCTCCCTACACTCTTGCTCTCTCGCTGTCTGTTCTATACCTACTTACTTTTCTGTTGTGTTTTATGTGTGCGTAAAACCACAGGATATAAAATTCACACACACACACACACACACACACACACACACACACATATATATATATATATATATATACATATAAATATATATATATATGATATGTTATTATGTATGGTTTCTGAGGGGGTGCATTCGGCCCATTTCCACCTCCGCTGTCCTGTTTCTTCCGCTATAACTACTATTGTTTACAATTTTTACCTAGAAGAGAAATCTGATAGGTAAGACTGATGTGATCTTTAACTGTGCATTCAGTATATCACAGCCTTCCCATCCCAATATGTGGGTTGGATTGGTGACCGAATGGTTATACTGTGTGGGATAAGGCCCCAGCAGGTGAAAACATTTTCTCACTTTTTTTTTTGGGTCAAGCCTGTTCTGGCTTTGTGTTGTTTGGGAGTGACATCAGGCTGTTGCCAGTCGACCAGGTGCAACTGCTTACTATTATCCACTGGGAGTAAACCCGAATCTTGGACAGGATGATAGACTAGGTAGGTCATACTTCCCAGCTGATGCTAGTACGGAAAACATGCTATCGGAACATCTCAAAGACCTATTATTGCAAGGACTCGAACGTGGAGCTACCGATTGTGAGTCTGGTAGCCCTTACCTTTTAAAAGTGCGCTTTGTCAAAATGTTAAAAAATGGAGGAAACTGAGCCAGCCACATGAAAACCTGACATAAACAATTTTGAATGTTCACCAGATGCACTCGAAGAGTACGATGGTGGTGATGATGGCAGCACAACTGATGGTATCAACAGTTGTGTTCTCTTGGTTCTCTTAAAATCGCTTCATGAATGTAGCAAGACGTTTTATATGTGAATATGCTTATAAAGTTGGCCTATTGCCATTGGAAATCGGTTTTTTTATCTGAAAGTTGAACTCATTATCCTCTATTTCATCATCATTATAATTATCGTCATCTTCATTAGCATCATCATTATCCTCACCCAGCCTTCTCATCCTTCTCATCATCAATATCATACACACCAGCATTGTCTTCACCATCGCCATCCACCTTCTCCTCATCGCTTTCACCAATGCCCCTGTATGTCTGTCTTTCAGGTTTTTCAATTAGTCTGATTACTTTCACAGCACTAAGTTTTTCAATTAGCGTCCTCATGATTACTAAGTCACAGCACTAAGGTTTTTCAATTAGCGTCATCATGATTACCTAAGTCACAGCACTAAGGTTTTTCAATTAGCGTTGTCATGATTACTAAGTCACAGCAATTAGCGTCATCATGGATTACTAAGGTTTTTCAATTAGCGTCATCATGATTACTAAGTCACAGCACTAAGATTTTTTCAATTAGCGTCATCATGATTACTAAGTTTTCAATTAGCACTAAGGTTTTTCAATTAGCGTCATCATGATTACTAAGTCACAGCACTAAGGTTTTTCAATTAGCGTCATCATGGTTACTAAGTCATAGTACTAAGGGTTTTCAACCAGCGTCATCATGATTACTAAGTCACAGCACTAAGGGTTTTCTCCAATGCCTCGGGTCTTGAATGGCGGGGGAGTCGGTAGTCCAGAGGCAAGGTGTCGGTCTCTCAACCGAATAGGTAGTGGTTCAAGGCCAGCCAACGAGTTTTTGTAACAAAATTTACCTTCCCTTGTCCAGGTAGGTGGATCGACACTTAGTCCCATCGGAGACGGAGGAAAAGTAGTTCCTGTGTGTAGACCACAACACTCTGGCTGTTTACAGGGCAGTCTGGACAAAAAATATAAATCCTACTAAAATCCCGAGATCACCTTAGCTGTGGATGTGGGAAAATCAAATCAATCAATCAATCTTGAATGGGGCTTGACATCTGAACTCACCGCAGCAAACACAGAATAGAATCAAGCGTAACACGTTTGACATCATGTTATCATTAATTAACAGACATTAAAGTGATGATGGGTGTGATTCATCACCTCCTTCTGTGTACTTACTGACTGACACAATTCTTGAGTTTTACTATCAGCGTGTGTGATTTGAATTTAGTTACGATTAGTCAAATTTTGATTTACTACGCCCACTAAAAATAGTTAGCCATGTGGACGTATACTTTCTGACAGAAGGCGTTACATGTAGCTTATTGTACATCCCACTTTGGGACGTGGAAGGCGTATGTAGCTTGTACATCCCACTTTGTGGACGTATACTTTCTGACAGAAGGCGTTACATGTAGCTTATTGTACATCCCACTTTGTGGACGTATACTTTCTGACAGTAATCCCACATCCCACTTTGTGGGCTTTCTGATTGTACATCATCCCACTTGTGGACGTATACTTTCTGACAGAAGGCGTTAATGTAGCTTATTGTACATCCCACTTTGTTATACTTTCTGATGAAGGCGTTACATGCTTATTGTACATCCCACTTTGTGGAGATTTCTACGATAATTCTAGAGAACGGAGCTACTGGTGGGGAGATAACGGGATTCAATAGTCTTCTACGATAATTCTAGAGTATGGAGCTGCTGATGGGGAGATAACGGCTTCAATAGTCCAGAGCCACAAAGCCGACCTTTCAACCCAAAAGTCGTGGGTTCAAACCCCAACAGTTGAGATATTGTATCTTTTTTTTTTTAGTTAAACCTACCCTCCCCCCCCACCCTCACGCCATCCCTGGTCCAGGTAGGAGATCCACGCTAAGTCCCATCGGAGACGGACGTTAAAACGGACTAATTTAACGTGCACAGAGTGTTGTGATCTGCACACGAGACCTCCTTTTTATCGGCTGTCTCCGATGGAACTAGGTGTCCATTCTGCTACCTGGACCAGGGGGTAGATTTCAATCGAAAAAAAACTCGAGAAAAGTTTTCAACCTTTGGCGGGACTTAAACCCATGACCTTAACGCTGAGAGGCCGACACATTGCCTCTGCTACTGAGTCCTCCATAAAGATAGAGAAAGTGAATTTAAAACGTTTTTTATTTTGGTAAATAGTCATATCAGCTGTGCCATTTTTTATTTTGGTAAATAGTCATATCAGCTGTGTCATTTTTTATTTTGGTAAATAGTCATATCAGCTGTGCCATTTTTTATTTTGGTAAATAATCATATCAGCTATGTCATTTTCGTACTAAAATGCAATTTATGCTTGAATATGTGATTGAAGAGGATTTCTCTTCTTCCAACACACAGACGATGACGGGACAAGGCGTAGATGGAACCGCCAAGAAAGTGAGGAACGAATGATATGTTTTGTTTTAATCAACATATTAATATCATTATGGTTATTAAAAAAAATAACCTTATGCCTAAACAAAAAGAGATCAGCAAACAAATCAGATACAAACGTAAAAAAAACTAAGATCAAATTACTTTAATCAACATAGAAAATGAATGAGAGCCTTATAACAGAACTTCAATGTCATATAAAAGAAAATGAGTCTAAACCATCTCTGTTTATACATAGAGTAAAAACAAACAAACAACGATTCAAACTGTTGTTGATTCTGTGGGCAAAGTAAAGGTGTAAACTAAGAAGTTCCGTCAAGGCCCTTAAGGCCTAAAGAGTCAGAGCTTATCTCGGTTTCTATACCGTGAAGCAAAAACCGATGATCACCACCTCATCGCCAGGACGCTAGTCTAATACTACTATTTAGCTACTACTACTATTACTACTACTACTACTACTACTACTACTACTACTACTACTACTACTACTACTACTACTACTACTACTACTACTACTACTACTACTACTACTACTACTACTACTACTACTACTACTACTATTACAGCTACTTAATACTACTACAACTACTATTAATACTACAACAACTACTACTACTACTACTACTACTACTACTACTACTATCTATTACTACTACTACTACTACTACTACTACTACTACTACTACTACTACTACTACTACTACTACTACTACTACTACCTACTACTACGACCATTACTACTACTACTTAAACGTTGTCCAGATACTTTCAGGTTTAATGGTAACACCCCTCGCTCCATGTAATGTCACAGTTGAAGCATGAATACGGAAATCAACGGAGGAAACTGCTAAGGGAGATAATAATGTCATCAATTGTAATGGATTGTTCCCCTTACAATTTGCTCCGATTTATATAAGTAATGATATTAATGTGATGTAAAATTCCTTCATGATCAATACAGTCAAGAAATGACTATTAAAGCCCCATGAGAAGACCAAGGAGACAAATACTAAGACATAAATAGAGTAGTCTCTTCGGCACCAGATGGATGAAATCAAACTACTCCACGAGTCTGCTATTCATGATTGGATTCGTAGCAAATAGTTTGTTCATGAAACTCCTGTTTTTAAGAGCATGGTTAGCCTGGTTTAGGAGTTATCTCTCTTTGCATGGCGAGGTGATGGTGCCAACGCGGAGATCGCGGGTCCAATCCCGTCTGGTGCCCAAAGATTACTTTCTCTGTTATTCGGTTTTTGTGTGTCTCGTCTTTGTCCCTATGGGATTTGAATTGTTAATTTAATGACCTTATTCACCACTTTCAAAATGTCTCTTACCTCACTTCTTAGCTTTTAAATATTTCCTAGTCTTTTGTTTTTGATGCAGCCATTGGGGCGGTTGGTGGGGGCCACTGGTAGGTCTTTCTTATTTCCTTTTTCCTCTCCCCAACCAAAAGCCCCAAAGCAGCCATTGCATGCAGCTTTACGATGCCTTGAAAAGTTCCATTACGTCCACTATGTCTCATAGAGCGGAACCCCGTCCAAGTTTCTATACATTGAAGCTGAACAGGTGAAAATATACCGTATCCTGAACAGGATGATAGACTGTAACAGGCCATACTCCCCAGCTGATGCTAGTACACATTCGCACCTGGGTTGAATTGGGAAAACTTGTTATCTGAACATCTCAAAGACCTATTAGTGCAAGGATTCAAACGTGGGAGGTCACGACTGGGAGTCGTCTGCTAGCCGTAACCATTGAACATTCTTTGTCTAACTGTTAAAATATGCAGGAAACTGGGCCAGTCATATGGAAGCCTGACATAAACAACTTTGTATGTTCACTAGGCGACAACGATGGCGGTGATGGTGGCAGCGCATCCCTGATGGCATCAACAGTTGTATTCTGTTTGGTTCTCCTACAATCCCTGCATGAATGTAGCAAAACGTTTTAAGTTTGAGTTCAATTCAAACCAAATCATCGCCTGAGTACAACAATTTTTCGAAAAACTTTTTTTCTCTCTCCATTTTTCTATGAAATTTAACATGGCGCATTTCGTGTCAAAATCTGAGACCCATAGCTCAATAAACATGCTCAATACAATATTCGCACTTTGACTCACAACGGACATTTTAAGAAGAACAACCGTGTTTGGGTGGTTAACGGCTTGTGTTCGATACTTTTCAGCGACACAATGCTGCATCTACACTTACAGGGTTGTTCATCTAAGTCCGTGGCAAATGCTATCGTTTGCCTAAATACCTACATATAGGGATACATAACCGTTGCACTGGAGTTATACATTTTGTGATTGTGATCTATCACCCGTAACCTAGGATTTGTTTGTGTGTTGCTTTCGATCTTTGTTTACCGAAGTAACCTGGATGAATTCTTAATCAGCCATTGTACTTTTTCTATCGGTTTTTGCGTTCTTATCAACAACATTTAATTTTATAACCGTGGAATATTCAGATTGGAGTTTTATGCGAGTCTTTGATTACAATGCATTAAATAGTTGTAATTTTATTCTTTCTAGAGCGAGTATGAAGATGGATTTATAGTCCGAATCCCCACACAAGTGCAGGCTCACCGACTGTACATCATTTCCCCCAGCAGACCATTCCATTCAAAGTCCTTCTCAACTCCTTGAGGAGTATACAGTACAGCAGCCTGTTAGGCTTTTCGTACTAACACTCTGACAAGATCTTTCTCTACCTATAGCTGGATACTCGTTTACACCTGAGTTAAGTTAAGAAAGTAAGTGAAGTACCTTTCCTAGGAGTATAACATTGTGAAAAAAATAATCAACCTCTACCAGCCGTAGGGCTTGGGCCAGTATCGTCGTGATTACCAGCTCACAACACGACGGATAGCTACAACGTCTCATAAAATAGGCGTAAGAATTACGAATTTGTAAACAACAAATGCGCATAGAACTGTTAACTTGATGACTTTTAATCATTGTGATCATCTTCGTGTCCATTGCTAGATCTATCATTTTGTTAGTGTGGTGGCCTATAGGTAGACGTTTAGTGTTCTGATCCTTGTTAGAAGCTCAAGCCCCTATTCAGGGTTCGCTGTTGAGTTTATGACATAAACATTCTCTTCACACATATACTTACTCCAATCAGATATATAATAAATACCCAGATATTGCTTTGGAAGAATCTTGTAGGTATGCTAGGTACACATGAAGCAGCTCCTCTGTGTGCTCTCCTTGAAGTTGAGATAGTATCATGGTTGGAAAAGGTATGTCAGTAGAACCTTTGTATGCTCCTTGAAGTTGAGATAGTATCATGGTTGGAAAAGGTATGTCAGTAGAACCTTTGTATGCTCCTTGAAGTTGAGATAGTATCATGGTTGGAACAGGCGTGTCAGTAGAACCTTTGTATGCTCCTTGAAGTTGAGATAGTATCATGGTTGGAACAGGCATGTCATTGAGATAGTAGAACAGGTATGTCCTTTGTATGCTCCTTGAAGTTGAGATAGTATCATGGTTGGAACAGGCATGTCAGTAGAACCTTTGTATGCTCCTTGAAGTTGAGATAGTATCATGGTTGGAACAGGTATGTCAGTAGAACCTTTGTATGCTTTGAAGTTGAGGTAGTATCATGGTTGGAACAGGCCATGAATTTGCTAATATGAGAATCTGGTTTTGATTTAACTGATGACCACTTGTAGTTGAGGTAAAAAATGATTTGAAGGCGTTCGGGAAGTTGGGAGGTCATGTCACAAGAACCTTTGTATGCTCCTTGAAGTTGAGATAGTATCATGGTTGGAACAGGCGTGTCGGGAGAACTCTTTGTTAAGCACGAAAGCAAATTGTCCAGGAAAACAAAAGGTGTCATGAATTTGCTAATATGTCTTACGTCCATTATCTGGTTTTGATTTAACTTCGATGACCACTTGTATGTCCAGGTGGAAAAATGATTTGAACATTTCACAAGAATTGATAACGACTAGCCGCAGAAATTACGCTCCTTATAAAATAAACAAATTTCAAATAATACAAAATGTGCACTAACATGTCCTGTCAATAACATGATTGACACGTTCTTTTGTTACCCTATGTGCACTAACATGTCCTGTCAATAAAATGATTGACATGTTCTTTTTTACCCTATGTGCACTAACATGTCCTGTCAATAAAATGATTCACACGTTCTTGTTTTTACCCTATGTGCACTAACATGTCATGTCAATAAAATGATTGACACGTTCTTTTTTTTGCCCTATATGCACTAACATGTCCTGTCAATAAAATGATTGACACGTTCTTTTTTTTTACACTATGTGCACTAACATGTCATGTCAATAAAAGGATTGACACGTTCTTTTTTGCTCTATGTGCACTAACATGTCATGTCAATAAAATGATTGACACGTTCTTTTTTTGCCCTATGTGCACTAACATGTCATGTCAATAAAATGATTGACACGTTCTTGTTTTTGCTCTATGTGCACTAACATGTCATGTCATGTCAATAAAATGATTGACATGTTCTTGTTTTTGCCCTATGTGCACTAACATGTCATGTCATGTCAATAAAAGGATTGACACGTTCTTGTTTTTGCTCTATGTGCACTAACATGTCCTGTCAACAAAATGATTGACACGTTCTTTTTTTACCCTATGTGCACTAACATGTCATATCAATAAAAGGATTGACACGTTCTTGTTTTTGCTCTATGTGCACTAACATGTCCTGTCAATAAAATGATTGACACGTTCTTTTTTTTACCCTATGTGCACTAACATGTCCTGTCAATAAAAAGATTGATACGTTCTTGTTTTTGCTCTTTGTGCACTAACATGTCATGCCAATAAAATGATTGACACATTTTTTTACCCTATGTCCACTAACATGTCCCGTCAATAAAAGGATTGACACATTCTTGTCTATGTGCACTAACATGTCCGTCAATAAAATGGGTGACACGTTTTTTTGCCCTATCATGTCAATAAAAGGATTGACACGTTCTTGTTTTTGCTTTATGTGCACTAACATGTCATGTCATGTCAATAAAAGGATTGACACGTTCTTGTTTTTGATCTATGTGCACTAACATGTCATGTCATGTCAATAAAATGATTGACACGTTCTTGTTTTTGCTCTATGTGCACTAACATGTCATGTCATGTCAATAAAATGATTGACACGTTCTTGTTTTTGCTCTATGTGCATTAACATGTCCTGTCAATAAAAAGATTGACACGTTCTTGTTTTTGATCTATGTGCACTAACATGTCATGTCAATAAATTGATTGATACGTTCTTTTTTACTTATGTGCACTAACATGTCATGTCAATAAATTGATTGATGCGTTCTTTTTTTACGCTATGCGTACTAACATGTCATGTCAATAAATTGATTGATACGTTCTTTTTTACGCTATGCGTACTAACATGTCATGTCAATAAATTGATTGATACGTTCTTTTTTTACCCTATGTGCACTAACATGTCATGTCAATAAATTGATTGATCGTTCTTTTTCGCCCTATGTGCACTAACATGTCATGTCAATAAAATGATTGATACGT
>JAXRKP010000271.1:17500-37500 GCA_037039925.1 Doris montereyensis | reverse complement strand
ATGATTCACACGTGTTGTTGATGTTGTGATGATTCACACAGTTGTTGTTATTGTGATGATTCACACGTTTGTTGTTGTTATTCTGATGATTCACACGTGTGTTGTTGTTATTGTAATGATTCACACGTTTGTTGTTGTTATTGTGATGATTCACACGGTTGTTGTTATTGTAATGATTCACACGTTTGTTGTTGTTATTGTGATGATTCACACGTGTGTTGTTGTTATTGTGATGATTCGCACAGTGTGTTGTTGTTATTGTAATGATTCACACGTGTGTTGTTGTTATTGTAATGATTCACACGTTTGTTGTTGTTATTGTGATGATTCACACCTTTGTTGTTGTTATTGTAATGATTCACACGTGTGTTATTGTAATGTTCACACAGTTTGTTATTGTAATGATTCAATGATTCACACGTGTTGTTGTTATTGTAATGATTCACACGTTGTTGTTGTTATTGTAATGATTCACACGTTTGTTGTTGTTATTGTGATGATTCACACGTTGTTGTTGTTATTGTAATGATTCACACGTTTGTTGTTGTTGATTCACACGTTTGTTGTTATTGTGATGATTCACACGTTTGTTGTTGTTATTGTGATGATTCACACGTTTGTTGTTGTTATTGTAATGATTCACACGTGGTTGTTGTTATTGTGATGATTCACACGTTTGTTTTTTGTTATTGTAATGATTCACACGTTTGTTGTTGTTATTGTAATGATTCACACAGTTGTTGTTATTGTGATGATTCACACGTTGTTGTTGCTATTGTAATGATTCACACGTTTGTTGTTATTGTAATGATTCACACGTTTGTTGTTATTGTGATGATTCACACGGTTGTTGTTATTGTAATGATTCACACATTTGTTGTTGTTATTGTAATGATTCACACGTTTGTTGTTATTGTAATGATTCACACATTTGTTGTTGTTATTAAAATGATTCACACGTGAGTTGTTGTTATTGTAATGATTCACACGTGTGTTGTTGTTATTGTAATGATTCACACGGTTGTTGTTGTTATTGTAATGATTCACACGTGTGTTGTTGTTATTGTAATGATTACACGGTTGTTGTTGTTATTGTAATGATTCACACGTTGTGTTGTTGTTATTGTGATGATTCACACAGTTGTTGTTGTTGTTATTGTTGTTATGATTCACACGTTTGTTGTTGTTCTTGTGATTGATTTCACACGTTTGTTGTTGTTATTGTGATGATTCACACTTTTGTTGTTATTGTAATGATTCACACGTTTGTTGTTGTTATTGTAATGATTCACACGTTTGTTGTTGTTATTGTAATGATTCACACGGTTGTTGTTGTTATTGTAATGATTCACACGTTTGTTGTTGTTATTGTAATGATTCACACGTTTGTTGTTGTTATTGTTGTTATTGTAATGATTCACACGTTTGTTGTTATTGTAATGATTCACACGTTTGTTGTTATTGTAATGATTCACACGTTTGTTGTTGTTATTGTAATGATTCACACGGTTGTTGTTATTGTGATGATTCTTGTTGTAATGATTCACACGGTTGTTGTTATTGTGATGATTCACACGTTTGTTGTTGTTATTGTGATGATTCACACGGTTGTTGTTATTGTAATGATTCACACGTTTGTTGTTATTGTAATGATTCACACGGTTGTTGTTATTGTAATGATTCACACGTTTGTTGTTGTTATTGTAATGATTCACACGGTTGTTGTTATTGTAATGATTCACACGTTTGTTGTTGTTATTGTGATGATTCACACATTGGTTGTTGTTATTGTAATGATTCACACGGTTGTTGTTATTGTTGTTATTGTAATGATTCACATGGTTGTTGTTATTGTAATGATTCACACGTTTTGTTGTTATTGTAATGATTCACAGTTGTTGTTATTGTAATGATTCACACGTGTAACGTTTGTTGTTGTTATTGTAATGATTCACACGGTTGTTGTTATTGTAATGATTCACACGGTTGTTGTTATTGTTGATTCACACGGTTGTTGTTATTGTAATGATTCACACAGTTGTTGTTATTGTTGATTCACACGGTTGTTGTTATTGTAATGATTCACACTTTTGTTGTTATTGTGATGATTCACACGTTTGTTGTTGTTATTGTGATGATTCACACGGTTGTTGTTATTGTGATGATTCACACGTTTGTTGTTGTTATTGTAATGATTCACACGTTGTTGTTATTGTTGATTACACGTTTGTTGTTATTGTAATGATTCACACGGTTGTTGTTGTTATTGTAATGATTCACACGGTTGTTGTTGTTATTGTTGATGATTGTGATGATTCACACGGTTGTTGTTATTGTAATGATTCACACGGTTGTTGTTATTGTAATGATTCACACGACGTTTGTTGTTGTTATTGTAATGATTCACACGGTTGTTGTTATTCACACGGTTGTTGTTATTGTAATGATTCACACGGTTGTTGTTATTGTTATTGTTTGTTGTTATGATTTCACACGTTTGTTGTTATTGTAATGATTCACGGTTGTTGTTATTGTAATGATTCACACGGTTGTTGTTGTTATTGTAATGATTCACACGTGTGTTGTTGTTATTGTAACACGGTTGTTGTTATTGTAATGATTCACACGTTATTGTAATGATTCACACGTTTGTTATTGTTGTTATTGTTGTTATTAATGATTCACACGGTTGTTGTTATTGTGATGATTCACACGGTTGTTGTTATTGTAATGATTCACACACGTTTGTTGTTGTTATTGTAATGATTCACACGTTTGTTGTTGTTATTGTAATGATTCACACGTTTGTTGTTGTTATTGTGATGATTGTAATGATTCACACGTTGTTGTTGATTCATTGTTGTTATTGTATGATTCACACGTTTGTTGTTATTGTAATGATTCACACGTTTGTTGTTGTTATTGTGATGATTCACACGGTTGTTGTTATTGTGATGATTCACACGGTTGTTGTTGTTATTGTAATGATTCACACGGTTGTTGTTATTGTAATGATTCACACGGTTGTTGTTATTGTAATGATTCACACGTTTGTTGTTATTGTAATGATTCACACGGTTGTTGTTATTGTAATGATTCACATGGTTGTTGTTATTGTAATGATTCACACGGTTTGTTGTTATTGTAATGTTTCACACGGTTGTTGTTATTGTAATGATTCACACGGTTTTTGTTATTGTGATGATTCACACGGTTGTTGTTGTTATTGTAATGATTCACACGGTTGTTGTTATTGTGATGATTCACACGGTTGTTGTTGTTATTGTAATGATTCACACGTTTGTTGTTATTGTGATGATTCACACGTTTGTTGTTGTTATTGTGATGATTCACATTGTGATGATTCACACGTTGTTGTTATTGTAATGATTCACACGTTTGTTGTTGTTATTGTGATGATTCACACGTTTGTTGTTATTGTGATGATTCACACGGTTGTTGTTATTGTAATGATTCACACGTTTGTTGTTGTTATTGTAATGATTCACAAGAAGTTGTTATTGTAATGATTCACACGTTTGTTGTTGTTATTGTAATGATTCACACGTTGTTGTTGTTATTGTGATGAGTCACACGTTGTTGTTATTGTTGTTATTGTTGATGATTCAATGTTTGTTGTTATTATTGTAATGATTCACACGTTTTGTTGTTATTGTAGATTCACACGTTTGTTGTTATTGTAATGATTCATACGTTTGTTGTTGTTATTGTAATGATTCACACGTTTGTTGTTGTTATTGTAATGATTCACACGTTTGTTGTTGTTATTGTAATGATTCACACGTTTGTTGTTGTTATTGTGATGATTCACACGTTTGTTGTTGTTATTGTAATGATTCACACGTTTGTTGTTGTTATTGTAATGATTCACACGTTTGTTGTTGTTATTGTGATGATTCACACGTTTGTTGTTATTGTAATGATTCACATTGTGATTATTCACACGTTTGTTGTTGTTATTGTGATGATTCACACGTTTGTTGTTGACTTTGTTACAATGATTCACACGTTTGTTGTTGTTATTGTGATGATTCACACGTTCGTTGTTGTTATTGTGATTATTCACACGTTTGTTGTTGTTATTACTATGATTCACACGTTTGTTGTTGTTATTGTAATGAATTCACACGTTTGTTGTTGTTATTGTAATGATTCAGACGTTTGTTGTTGTTATTGTAATGATTCACACGTTTGTTGTTGTTATTGTGATGATTCACACGTTTGTTGTTATTGTAATGATTCACACGTTTGTTGTTGTTATTGTGATGATTCATACGTTTGTTGTTGTTATTGTAATGATTCACACGTTTGTTGTTGTTATTGTAATGATTCACACGTTTGTTGTTATTGTGATGATAATGATTGTGTTATTGAATTCATACGTTTGTTGTTATTGTAATGATTCACACGGTTGTTGCCATTGTAATGATTCACACGTTTGTTGTTGTTATTGTGGATGAATCACACGTTTGTTGTTGTTATTGTGATGATTCACACGTTTGTTGTTATTGTAATGATTCACACGGTTGTTGTTATTGTGATGATTCAGACGTTTGTTGTTGTTATTGTAATGATTCACACGTTTGTTGTTATTGTAATGATTCACACGGTTGTTGTTGTTATTGTAATGATTCACACGTTTGTTGTTGTTATTGTAATGATTCACACGTTTGTTGTTGTTACGTTTGTTGTTGTTATTGATGATTCACACGTTTGTTGTTGTTATTGTGATGATTCACACGTTTGTTGTTGTTATTGTGATGATTCACACGTTTGTTGTTGTTATTGTGATGATTCACACGTTTGTTGTTGTTATTGTGATGATTCACACGTTTGTTGTTGTTATTGTGATGATTTACACGTTTGTTGTAGTTGGGGTAGGTTTGCTAGGACACCTGCTAGGTTTACATTGTTCTTCCCTCCCCCTTTCTCTCCTTCGACCTGCTGGTGGTCGGTTCTTCTTCCTTCCTTTTTTTCTTCTTTCACTTATCTTTCATCTCTCTGTTTTCTGAGCTCATCCTGAGATCACCGCAATGGTGGACTGGGCTCCAACAAACAAACCCTTCTACTTACCTTGCTGTGGGCTTCTTCACTCACCCTGGGGTCACTGCATAATAGGATGGACGGGGTAACTTTTACCAAAAAAAAAAGAAGAAGGAAAAAGAAGTCTCGCGGGCTATGTTAACCCCCCCTCCCCCCCCGCTGTGGTTGTATAAGCCAACAGCTGTGAGCTTTCCCTGTTTGACCGCAACTCTTACGTAAGTGGCAAGTAGAGAATGAGAAACGACATGACATGTGGTAGAAGGAAGAGTCGATATAATTTAACCCTGAAAACTCATGTTTATCTCGAACTGTAGAGTCACTATTTAATAGTAGGCTCTAATTTGATTCTGTTATTTTTGTAGTCAATGGGTTAATAATAATAATAATGATAATAATAATAAGTAATAATAATAATAATAAAAAATAATAATAATAATAATAAAAATAATAATAATAATGAATGATAATAATAATAATGATAATAGAATAATAATAATAATGAATAATAATAATAATAATAATACTAATAATAATAATAATAATAATAATATACTAATACTAATAAAGACTACTACTATACTACTACTACTATAATACTACTACTACTACTAATACTACTACTACTAATATAGTAATAATAATAATAATAATAATAATAATAATAATAATAATAATAATAATAAAAATAATAATAATACTAATAATAATAATAATAATTTTAATAATAATAATAATAATAATAATAATAATAATAAAATAATAATAATAATAATAATAATAATAATAATAATAATAATAATAATAATAATATAATAATAATAATAATAATAATAATAATAATAATAATAATAATAATAATAATAATAATAATAATAATAAAAATAATAATAATAATAATTTTAATAATAATAATAATAATAATAATAATAATAGTAATAATAATAATAATAATAATAATAATAATAATAATAATAATAATAATAATAATAATAATAATGATAATGATAATATGATAACACATGAGATCTGTTAACTGACTTCAAACTTGACCAAATGCCATCACATAATAATTCTCTCGATACAAAAACAACAAATAGGAAGAGATAAAGGCAACACCTTTGCTGACTCAGAGGGGTACTCAGTAGTCCAGAGGTAAGGGTGCCGGCCCCTAAACCAAAAGGCAGTGGGTTCGAGCCCCGACAACGGTTGAATCCTTTTCTCGAGCTTTTCGACCAAAATCTCCCCCTTTTCCTCCCTGGTCCAGGTAGGTAGATCGACACCTAGTCCCACCGGAAATGGACGATAAAAAGGAAGTCCCGTATGCAGATCACAACACTCTGTGCACGTTCAAGACCCATTGGCTGTTTACAGTGCAGCCCGGGAAAATGTTAAAATCCTACGACATAACCCCGAGATTACCTTAGTTGTGGATGTGGGTCAATCGAATCAATTGAAAATGAAAACATTTCGACTCAGACACATCCATACGCGTTCAATCAAGCGATGAATACAAGGACGCCTGAGCGCTCCACACACTCTAAACCCTGTCAGGGTTAACTTACCAAACCATGCATCCACCACAGAGCGGGAGGGCAATTTGTTGGAGGTGACAGCGTTGTTAATGCTTGAGAAAAGCCCGGTTTCTATTGGTGTTTCAGTGAGACCGTGGCTCAATGACCGTCTCCAAGTAAGATATCTACTCGTCTACTCGTCACTTTTGTAGGTTGATCATGAAAGCATTGAAGGCCAACACTTACAAGGTACGTAAAATTCAGACGATGATTAATGATGCAAAGCGTTGATTTCGAAAGGTTTTTTTATTTTTTTAAAACTTTTTCCAAAAAAAAAAAAGGTGTAGTTTGTAGTTATCACTATTGGCTGTCGCCTTCTATTACCAACATTTTACAAGTTATTTCTTGAATTTTGATGACGATTGTACATACTAAAGAAACATTTCTTACCACTTGTGGCTTGTACAGTCATGATCTAAAGAAACGATTACAGTTGTTTTTATACAGTCATGATCTAAAGAAACGATTACACTTGTTTTTATACAGTCATGATCTAAAGAAACGATTACACTTGTTTTTATACAGTCATGATCTAAAGAAACGATTACACTTGTTTTTATACAGTCATGATCTAAAGAAACGATTACACTTGATCAATGATCCAAAGACATGAAAGAAACGATTACACTTGTTTTTATACAAAGAAATGATCACTTGTTTTTATACAGTCATGATCCAAAGAAACGATTACACTTGTTTTTATACAGTCAAAGAAACGATTACACTTGTTTTTATACAATCATGATCTAAAGAAACGATTACACTTGTTTTTATACAGTCATGATCTAAAGAAACGATTACACTTGTTTTTTATACAGTCATGATCTAAAGAACTTGTTTTTATACAGTCATGATCTAAAGAAACATTACACTTGTTTTATACAGTCATCATTACACTTGATCTAAAGAAACGATTACACTTGTTTTTATACAGTCATGATCTAAAGAAACGATTACACTTGTTTTTATACAGTCATGATCCAAAGAAACTAATTACACTTGTTTTTATACAGTCATGATCTAAAGAAACGATTACACTTGTTTTTATACAGTCATGATCATGAAAGAAACGATTACACTTGTTTTTATACAGTCATGATCCAAAGAAACGATTACACTTGTTTTTATCATGATCTAAAGAAACGATTACACTTGTTTTTATACAGTCATGATCCAAAGAAACGATTACACTTGTTTTTATACAGTCATGATACAAAGAAACGATTACACTTGTTTTTATACAGTCATGATCCAAAAGAAACGATTACACTTGTTTTTATATCATGATCCAAAGAAACGATTACATTTGTTTTTATACAGTCATGATCCAACGAAACGATTACACTTGTTTTTATACAGTCATGATACAAAGAAAAGAATACACTTGTTTTTATACAACCATGATCTAAATAAAAGATTACACTTGTTTTTATACAGTCATGATACAAAGAAACGATTACACTTGTTTTTATAGCAATTGCTTTACGAGGCTAGACTCTTAATATAAAAGATATAATGTATTATGTTACTGAAAAATCTATTCAATTGTACACAATTTGATACCATAACAGGTGTTTTTAGCTTTTTCAATGACTCTATATGAAAATTTGAAAATCATCTGTCAGGAAATCAGTTTTGAAAAAGAAATTTAATTGAAAGTTCTGTATCCAAAGCCTAAGGGAGTTAACCCTGACAGAAAATAACAGGGCCCGGTAGGGGCCCTTAATGTAGGGGTACCTAGGGTACAGTGGGTTAATCACCTGCTTATCCAAAACAAACAGATTCAAAGAAGTAGTCATGATGATATACCCAGCTTGATTTCACGAAGACGAACATGGAAACGAACACGGACTGTGATTTTTAGAACATGGAATATCAGGGCATAAATAGAAAATAATTAGAATTAACTGAAGAAATGGAAAAAGGTAAAGTAGACATTTTGGCCATTGCAGAAACAAAGAAAAATGAACAAGGCATAGAACATGTAGGACTTAATCCTACTCTAATCTTTTCAGGAGTAGATGTCAAAGATGGAGCTAGAGCAGGAGTAGGCCTCTTGGTGCATAAAAGGCAGGAAAACTACTAGAAAGTTGGAAATTTAAAGCCCAAGGCTATTAGAGGTAAACATTAAACCAAAAGGAAGAGAAATTAAAATGTTAATAACTTATGGACCAAACGGAGACGCCACTAAAGAAGATAAAGATATCTTTGAAAACGATTTACAAATAGCCGCAGAGAATCTCAAACCCAAACAGGAATTAATGGTTTTATGATTTAAACGCTAGAAGAGATAACAATGTAGAATTATCAGGAGGAGTAATAGGTAAAGAAGGAGAGACAACAACTTATCCAAATGGAGAGAGACTAATAGATCTTGTCTAAAGAATAACACGAAAATAGCCAACACCTTTTTTCCTCATAAAGATATCCAAAAATATACAAATGTAAATGAAGACAGATGTGAAAAGTCAATCATAGACTATGTAATAGTTAGCAGCTCCATTTTTTACAGTACAATGGATGCAAGAGTAAACAGATGAGCTGAAATATTTAGTGAGAATCTCAAAATGAGATTACTGACTGAAAAGAACAAACAATAAAGGAAAGAGAAGAAAGCTACTAAACTCAAAATAGAAGAGCTAAATAAACCAATAGTAAAACAGATATGCCAATCTAGGATGAAAAGATTCATCAGTGAAAGGCAGAGGGATCTGAATGATAGTACAATAGATTAAAAGTGGCAAATGTATAAAGAAACACTCCCCAGTTGTACTGAAGAGGTCTGTGGCAAGAAACAAATTAAAGGAGATATGAAAAGAACAGCATGGTGGAACGAGAATATCAAAACTAAGATCAAAGAAAAGAGAGATGCCTAGAAGACATACTTTGCAAACAAAGAGGCCAGTGTATAGGATAGATTACTTGAATAAAAGAACTATCGCCAAAGTGGAAGTGAGGAAAGCAAAACAGGAACAATGGGAAGAGTTTGGACAAAGATTTCAAGAAAGTTATCAAGGGAAATCAAAAGCTGTTCTGTGGGGCAATGAAGGACATTAGAAAAACCAAAGCATGCCCAATACGGCAAATTAAGAATGCCAATGGAGAAATAATGAAAGAAGATAGCGAACTCATGGAAACATGGATAAGGTATGTTCAACAATTACATAATCCCTCCAGAACATATGAAACAAGGAGTACAGACCATTTAGTAAGAGTGATTAGTAATCCAATTGAGACAGAGACTTCATAATACGTACTGTCTCAGACTTCACAATACGTACTGTCTCAGACTTCACAATACGTACTGTCTCAGACTTCACAGTACCATACTGTCTCAGACTTCACAATACAGTACTGTCTCAGACTTCACAATACCGTACTGTCTCACATTTAACAATACGTACTGTGTCAGACTTCACAATATAGTACTGTATCAATACGCTTCACAATACAGTACTGTCTCAGACTTCACAATACCCGTGACATTGCCTCAGACTTCACAATACGTACTGTCTCAGACTTCACAATACAGTACTGTCTCAGGACTTCAATACAGTACTGTCTTTGACTTCACAATACCGTACTGTCTCAGACTTCACAATACCGTACTGTAGTCAGACTTCACAATACCGTACTGTCTCAGACTTCACAATACAGTACTGTCTTTGACTTCACAATACAGTACTGTCTTTGACTTCACAATACAGTACTGTCTTTGACTTCACAATACCGTACTGTCTTTGACTTCACAATACCATACTGTCTTTGACTTCCCAATACCATACTGTCTTTGACTTCACAATGCCATACTGTCTCAGACTTCACAATACCATACTGTCTCCAGTCTTCATAATACCGTACTGTTTCTTGACTTCACAATACCATACTGTCTCAGACTTCAATACCATACTGTCTCAGACTTCATAATACCATTCTGTCTCAGACTTCAATACAGTACTGTCTCAGACTTCACCGTGTCTCAGACTTCACAATACCATACTGTCTCAGTCTTCATAATACCGTACTGTTTCAGTCTTCACAATACCATACTGTCTCAGACTTCACAATACCATACTGTCTCAGACTTCAAATATCATACTGTCTCAGTCTTCATAATATCGTACCGTACTGTCTTTGACTTCAAGCGTACTGTCTTAGGACTTCAATACCGTCTCAGGACTTTGATAATACCGTACTGTCTTTGACTTCATAATACCGTACTGTCTTTGACTTCACAATACTGTACTGACTTTGACTTCACAATACCGTACTGTCTTTGACTTTATAATACCATACTGTCTCAGACTTCACAATACCATACTGTCTCAGACTTCCCAATACCGTACTGTCTCAGACTTGACTTCTCAAACCTAACAATCCCGTACTGTCTCATACTTGCCAAGACGTACTGTCTCAGACTTCACAATACCGTACTGTCTTTGACTTCACAATACCGTACTGTCTTTTGACTTCATAATACCGTACTGCCTTTTACCATATTGACTTCACAATACTGTACTGTCTTTGACTTCATAACACCGTACTGCCTTTGACTTCATAATACCGTACTGTCTTTGACTTCATAATACCGTATTGTCTTTGACAATACCGTACTGTCTTTGACTTCGCAATACCATACTGTCTTTGACCTCCCAATACCGTACTGTCTTTGACTTCCCAATACCGTACTGTCTTTCAGACTTCACAATACCGTACTGTCTTTGACTTCAAATACCTAACTGTCTTTGACTTCATAATACCATACTGTCTTTGACTTCTAATACCATATTGTCTCAGACTTCACAATACTGTCTTTGACTTCTAATACCATACTGTCTTGAATTCATAATACCGTACTGTCTTTGACTTCACAATACCGTACTGTCTTTGACTTCAATACCATACTGTTCTAAGACTTCATAATACCGTACTGTCTTTGACTTCACTAATACCGTACTGTCTTTGACTTCATAATACCGTACTGTCTTTGACTTCAAATACCGTACTGTCTTTGACTTCATAATACCGTACTGTCTTTGACTTCATAATACCGACTTCACAATACTGTTCACTGTCTTTGACTTCTAATACCGTACTGTCTTTGACTTCATAATACAGTACTGTCTTTGACTTCATAATACCGTACTGTCTTTGACTTCCCTAATACCATATTGTCTTTGACTTCATAATACCGTACTGTCTTTGACTTCACAATACCGTACTGTCTTTGACTTCATAATACCATATTGTCTTTGACTTCACAATACCGTACTGTCTTTGACTTCACAATACCGTACTGTCTTTGACTTCCTAATACCATATTGTCTCCAGACTTTACAATACCGTACTGTCTTTGACTTCATAATACCATTGACTGACTCTCTACTTTCTGACTTCACATAATACCGCACTGTCTTTGACTTCCTAATACCATATTGTCTTTGACTTCCTAATACCATATTGTCTTTGACTTCCTAATACCATACTGTCTCAGACTTCAATACCGTACTGTCTTTGACTTCACAATACCGTACTGTCTTTGACTTCATAATACCTTACTGTCTTTGACTACTTCACAATACCGTACTGTCTTTGACTTCACAATACCGTACTGTCTCAGACTTCACAATACCGTATAAACTTCACAATACCATACTGTCTTTGACTTCAAAATACCGTACTGTCTTTGACTTGACAATAGGTAGAGAAATATCCTGTCAGAATGTTAGTATGAAATCGCCTAACAGGTCGGTGTACTGTCTGCTTCCCATGTAATTGTGAGAGTGGAAGCTGGTGTACAGTCAGTGAGCGTGTACTTGTGCGGGGATCTTTTTTTACCATGCCATAAAAACATTGAATTAAGCGCAACCATCATAGAATATGATTACACATCATAGAATATGATTACATCATCATAGAATATGATTACGACATCATCATAGAATATGATTACATCATCATAGAATATGATTACGACATCATCATAGAATATGATTACGACATCATCATAGAATATGACTACATCATCATAGAATATGATTACGACATCATCATAGAATATGATTACATCATCATAGAATATTAGTACGACATCATCATAGAATATAAGTACGACATCATCATAGAATATGATCACGACATCATCATAGAATATGATCACGACATCATCATAGATTATGATTACAACATCATCATAGAATATGATTACGACATCATCATAGAATATGATTCATAGAACATAAGAAATCATCATAGAATATAATTACGACATCATCATAGAACATAAGTAGGACATCATCATAGAATATGATTACGACATCATCATATAATATGATTACGACATCATCATAGAATATGATTACGAAGCTTGGCTCCATCTTCCGGTCGATGAATCAGTCATTACGACATCATCATAGAATAAAACCCCAACAACATGATAATAATCATTATATCGTCATGCGTTTTAGAAAGTATAATGACGACATCATCAACCTAGAATAACGCCCTGATTACAACATCACATAACGCTTCTCACGGAAGTTTGCCCTGCTCCAACCTATCCACAACGGTCGATGAATCAATCGACCTACACACAACGCCCTAGCCTAGACAATCAATGACCTTGCAAGCCTTGCGATCAATAAAGACCTATCACACAACATGTGATAATCATCATTATCATTTTTTCACACAATGCGTTTTTTGGACTAAGTATTTTTGACCACGTCTTAGCGATCGACTTTGTCTATCAATAACAACCTATCACACAACGCCCTGTGCCTAGACAAATCAATAACGATCTATCACACAACGCCCTGTGCCTAGACAAATCAATAACGACCTATCACACAACGCCCTATGCCTAGACAAATCAATAACGATCTATCACACAACGCCCTGTGCCTAGACAAATCAATAACAACCTATCACACAATGCCCTGTGCCTAGACAAATCAATAACGATCTATCACACAACGTCCTGTGTCCAAATAATAACGACCTATCACATAACGCCCTAGACAAATCAATAAGATCTATCACACGAACGCCCTGTGCCTAGACAAATCAATAACGATCTATCACACAATGCCCTGTGCCTAGACAAATCAATAACGATCTATCACAAATAATAACGCCCTGTGCCTAGACAAATCAATAACGATCATATAACGCCCTATCACAATAACGACCTATCACATAACGCCCTGTGCCTAGACAAATCAATAACGATCTATCACACGATGCCCTGTGCCTAGACAAATCAATAACGATCTATCACACAAATGCAATAACGATCTATCACACGCCCTGATGCAAATCAATAAAGACCTATCACACAACGCCTAGACAAATCAATAACGATCTATCACACAACGCCGTAAGCCTAGACAAATCAATAACGATCTATCACACAACGCCCTAAGCCTAGACAAATCAATAACGATCTATCACACAATGCCCTAAGCCTAGACAAATCAATAACGACCTATCACACAACGTCGTAACCTAGACAAATCAATAACGACCTATCACACAACGTCGTATACCTAGACAAATCAATAACGACCTATCACACAACGTCCTATACCTAGACAAATCAATAACGACCTATCACACAACGCCGTAAGCCTAGACAAATCAATAACGACCTATCACACAACGCCTAAGCCTAGACAAATCAATAACGACCTATCACACAACGCCGTATACCTAGACAAATCAATAACGACCTATCACACAACGTGTATGCCTAGACAAATCAATAACGACTACTCACAACGCGTACCCTAGACAAATCAATAACGACCAATCATTGGACTCAGTTCTTGACAAACCAATCCACAGACCCATCACACAACGTTCCATGCCTGTTTATTCCAATGAAAATAGCATATAATTTAAATGTCTGCCATTATTATATATTATTATCGTCTCCAGAGATGGATGCTGTTTTCCGTCCTGGCCTTAGTGTTTCTCTTGGGGTTTGGTCGACCTATCCATCCCAACGATGACTGACCACTTTGTCCATTTGACTGGAACGATGACGTCGTCAAGATCAGGCTTTTTCTCCGACTCTTCGCATCCATAGACAGCAAACATGAGATCAATGCAGAATCTCTAAAAATGTTGTCGGAAAATGTTAACTGGCCTGGCCGTCCTTTGTTCCCGCTCACAAGAAAGTCAAAGTCCAGCTTCTGGTTTGAGAGTGATGTTGACACTTTACACAAGGTAAATGTTAGCTGTGTGTGTTCTCTGTCGTGATGTTGACACTTTACACAAGGTAAATGTTAGCTATGTGTGTTCTCTGTGTGATGTTGACACTTTACACAAGGTAGATGTTAGCCCAATGTGTTCTCTGTGTGATGTTGGCACTTTACACAAGGTAGATGTTAGCTCTGTGATGTTGACACTTTAAACAAGGTAGATGTTAGCTCTCCAGTGATGTTGACACTTTACACAAGGTAGATGTTAGCTCTGTGATGTTGACACTTTACACAAGGTAGATGTTAGCTCTGTGATGTTGGCACTTTACACAAGGTAGATGTTATCTCTGTGATGTTGGCACTTTTACACAAGGTAGAGGTTAGCTGGGTGCGGTTATCAAGAAAGTGATCTATGTGATGTTGACACTTTACAGAAGGTAGATGTTAGCTCTGTGATGTTGGCACTTTACACAAGGTAGAGGTTAGCTGGGTTGCGGTGATCTATGTGATGTTGACACTTTACACAAGGTAGATGTTAGCTCTGTGATGTTGGCACTTTACAGAAGGTAGAAGTTAGCTCTGTGATGTTGGCACTTTACACAAGGTAGAGGTTAGCTGGGTGATGTTGGCACTGATCTATGTGATGTTGACACTTTACAGAAGGTAGATGTTAGCTCTGTGATGTTGGCACTTTACACAAGGTAGAGGTTAGCTGGGTGCTGATCTATGTGATGTTGACACTTTACAGAAGGTACAAGTTAGCTGGGTGCGGTGATCTCTGTGATGTTGACACTTTACATAAGGTAGAAGTTAGCTCTGTCTATGTGATGTTGACACTTTACAGAAGGTAGAAGTTAGCTGCGGTGATCTGTGATGTTGGCACTTTACACAAGGTAGATCTTTGCTCTGTGCACTTGTCTATGCTATTGTTTTGACTAAGCACTAGATACTCATAAGCAACATAAACAATTTGGCATGGTGTGACGTTGTTTTTTCCTTGGGAAAGACTGTTAGCACGTATTCTCCGCACAACCCAGTGGGTGCAAATGAGTACCGGCAATAGCGTGGCAGTCAAAACCTCATCCAGTACTAACGTGCTGTCAAGGAGATGATTATCATCCCTTTTTCCACTTCACACTATAGAAACCGGGATGAGCTCAAGCTATGTTGGCCTTAGGGGCATTGTCAAATTTGTGCCTAGACAGTCAAGGGATCCTTAAATTCGTAGAGAGTGTTGTGATTTGCACACGGGACCTCCTTTCTATCGCCTGTCTCCAATGAAACTAGGTATCCATCCGCCTACTTGGACAAGGGGCGTGCGTGGCGTTTATACGGATAACTGGAGAAACTGTTACAATCCATTGGTGTACGAACTCACAGCCGTATGGTTGAGGGACGGCTACCTTATCTTTGGACCATGATGTCTCCCCAGATAGATCGATGGATAAATAGATGGACAGACAAATAAATAGATATATAGATATATACGCTAGATAAATTTGATAGATAGATAGATATATACGCTAGATAAATGGATATATTGATAGATATATACGCTAGATAAATGGATAGATTGATAGATATATACGCTAGATAGATGGATAGATAGATAGATATATACGCTAGATAGATGGATAGATAGATAGATATATACGCTAGATAAATGGAAAGATTGATAGATATATACGCTAGATAAATGGATATATTGATAGATATATACGCTAGATAAAGGGATAGATTGATAGATATACACGCT
Organism: Doris montereyensis; assembly: GCA_037039925.1. Taxonomy (NCBI): domain Eukaryota; kingdom Metazoa; phylum Mollusca; class Gastropoda; order Nudibranchia; family Dorididae; genus Doris; species Doris montereyensis. The sequence goes on along the minus strand of JAXRKP010000271.1, from coordinate 20,905 downwards.
AGATAAATGGATAGATAGATAGATATATACGCTAGATAAATGGATAGATTGATAGATATATACGCTAGATAAATGGATAGATTGATAGATATATACGCTAGATAAATAAATAGATAGATAGATATATACGCTAGATAAATGGATAGATTGATAGATATATACGCTAGATAAATGGATAGATTGATAGATATATACGCTAGATAAATAAATAGATAGATAGATATATATGCTAGATAAATGGATAGATTGATAGATATATACGCTAGATAAATAAATAGATAGATAGATATATACGCTAGATAAATGGATAGATTGATAGATATATACGCCAGACAAATAAATAGATAGATAGATATATACGCTAGATAAATGGATAGATTGATAGATATATACGCTAGATGGATGGACCGATAAATGAATAGAACAAAGCAAACAATCTTACAATCTATCAAACCCGAAAAAAACAAAGAAAAACAACCTTACCTTCATTAACCCCCCCCCCCCAAAAAAAAAACAAAGCCAAGCAAAACAAAGCAAACAACCTTACCATCTATAAAATCGGAACAAAGCAAACAATCTTAATATCTATGAAACCCCAAAAAGAACAAAGCAAACAACCTTACCTGCTATGAAACGCTAAAAAGAACAAAGCAAAAAAACATTATCATTTAACGAAACCCCCCAAAAAACACAAAGCAAAACAACCTTATCATCTATGAAACCCCAAAAGAACAAAGTAAACAACCCCCATCATCTAATAAACACAAAAAATAACAAAGCAAACTTTATCATCTATGAAACCCAAAAATAATAAAGTAAACAACCTTTTCACCTATGAAACCCCAAAAGAACAAAGCAAACAACCTTACCGTCTGTTAACGCCCCCCCCCAAAATAAAATAACAAAAAAAACCCAAAAAAAACAATAACCCAAAGCAAATAACCTTCCCATCTTTGAAACCCAAAAAGAACGAAGCAAACAATATTATCATCTCTAATCTCTTTATTTCCATGAACTATCATTGCATCTCACATTTTCTTATCTCTTTATTTCCATAAACTATCATTGCATCTGACATTTTCTTATCTTTTTTATTTCCACGAACTATCATTGCATCTGACATTTTCTTATCTCTTTATTTCCATGAACTATCATTGCATCTCACATTTTCTTATCTCTTTATTTCCATGAACTACTATCGCATTTCCCATTTTCTTATCTCTTTATTTCCACGAACTATCATCGCATCTCACATTTTCTTATCTCTTTATTTCCACAAACTATCATCGCATCTCATTTTCTTATCTCTTTATTTCCACGAACTATCATCGCATCTGACATTTTCTTATCTCTTTATTTCCACAAACTATCATCGCATCTCACATTTTCTTATCTTTTATTTCCATGAACTACCATCGCATCTCACATTTTCTTATCTCTTTATTTCCATGAACTACCATCACATCTGACATTTTCTTCTTTTCTTTCCATGAACTACCATCGCATCTGACATTTTCTTATCTCTTTATTTATGAACTACCATCGCATCTCACATTTTCTTATCTCTTTATTTCCATGAACTACCATCGCATCTGACATTTTTCTTATCTCTTTATTTCCATGAACTATCATTGCATCTGACATTTTCTTATCTCTTTATTTCCATGAACTACCATCGCATCTCACATTTTCTTATCTCTTTGAATGAACTATCATTGCATCTGACATTTTCTTATCTCTTCATTTCCATGAAATATCATCGCATCTGACATTTTCTTATCTCTTCATTTCCCATAAACTATCATTGCATCCTGACATTTTCTTATCTCTTAATTTCCATGAAATATCATTGCATCTCACATTTTCTTATCTCTTTATTTCCATCTATCATTGCATCTGACATTTCTTATCTCTTTATTTCCATAAACTATCATTGCATCTCACATTTTCTTATCTCTTTATTTCATGAACTATCATTGCATCTCACATTTTCTTATCTCTTTATTTCCACGAACTATCATCGCATCTGAATTTTCTTATCTCTTTATTTCAAAAAATCGCATCTCACATTTCTTATCTCTTTATTTCCATGAACTACCATCGCATCTCATTTTCTTATCTCTTTATTTCCATGAACTACCATCGCATCTGACATTTTCTTATCTCTTTATTTCCATGAACTATCATCGCATCTGACATTTTCTTATCTCTTTATTTCATGAACTACCATCGCATCTCACATTTTCTTATCTCTTTAAGCAAATAACCATCTCCATTTCTTTCCATGAAATATCATCGCATCTGACATTTCTTATCTCTTCATTTCCATAAATCTCAATCAATTTTCTTATCTCTTTATTTCATAAACTATCAATCTGATTTTCTTATCTTTTATTTCCATGAACTATCATTGCATCTGACATTTTCTTATTTTTTCCATAAACTATCATTGCATCTGACATTTTCTTATCTCTTTATTTCCATGAACTTTCTCTTTTCTTATCTCTTTATTTCCGCAACCATCCATCTGACATTTTCTTATCTCTTTATTTCCATGAACTATCATTGCATCTCACATTTTCTTATCTCTTTATTTCCATGAACTATCATTGCATCTCATTTTCTTATCTCTTTATTTCCATGAACTACTATCGCATTTCCCATTTTCTTATCTCTTTATTTCCACGAACTATCATCGCATCTCACATTTTCTTATCTCTTTATTTCCACAAACTATCATCGCAACATTTTCTTATCTGTCAAAGTTTCCCAAACTATCATCCTCTCTTTTAATCTTTTTATTTCCACGAACTATCATCGCATCTGACATTTTCTTATCTCTTTATTTCCACAAACTACCATCGCATCTCACATTTTCTTATCTCTAAGATTTCCATTTACCATCGCTCTCACATTTCTTAACTCTTTATTTCCATGAACTACCATCTCTCGACATTTTCTTCTTTCTTTTCCAAACTACCATCGCATCTGACATTTTCTTATCTCTTTAACTAAACAAAGTCAATCTTCATCTCACATTTTCTTATCTCTTTATTTCCCATGAACTACCATCGCATCTCCATTTTCTTATCTCTTTATTTCCATGAACTATCATTGCATCTGACATTTTCTTTCTCTTTATTTCTATCTATTTCTCTCTCTTATTTCCATGAACTATCATTGCATCTCACATTTTCTTATCTCTTAATTTCCATGAAATATCATTGCATCTGACATTTTCTTATCTCTTCATTTCTAAACTATCATTGCATCTGACATTTTCTTATCTCTTTATTTCCATAAACTATCATTGCATCTGACATTTTCTTATCTTCTTATTTCCTGAACTATCATTGCATCTCACATTTTCTTATCTCTTTATTTCTTTGAACAATCTCGCAACTC
>JAXRKP010000271.1:7500-12500 GCA_037039925.1 Doris montereyensis | reverse complement strand
AGGGACCGTAAAACCAAGATGGCATCGTCCTTTGTACTGTGTCAAAAAAGCGACCAACTCCGCTATCCACTGGAATGCCCACGGACTTCCTTTCCATCTAGGTTTAACCGAGAAGTACGCCGACCGCTACAATGTCAAACACGCCCATGAATACATCAACGAAATACCAAATCACGGCCGCTTTGTAGTATTAATCCATTTATACTTTCACATGACACCGCATCACTACAGCGTGTTTACATCTCAGATAAGAGCTGTCAGAAGATCAGTTGAACAAGTGTTCCGGAGGAACTCTCCGGTCAAGGTCATTTTTCGCGGTCCACATGCTGCCAGCCGTTTTTCTGATTGGTTTGGAATTCGTGGTGGAGATCTGGCGGGACTTCATTACATCGATATAATCAAAAGGGAGTTTAAGGGTTGTACGACAAAGTGTTCTTTGTGTCACCTTGGGATATGACTGTTGCCATAGAAAATGTTGCGTTCCACCCACCTGGCTATGTTAATGAAGCCATCATGAATCTCGTGTTAGAATATGTGTGCAATAGTAGATGACTCCATCATGAATCTCGTGTTAGAATATGTGTGCAATAGTAGATGACTCCATCATGAATCTCGTGTTAGAATATGTGTGCAATAGTAGATGACTCCATCATGAATCTCGTGTTAGAATATGTGTGCAATAGTAGATGACTCCATCATGAATCTCGTGTTAGAATATGTGTGCAATAGTAGATGACTCCATCATGAATCTCGTGTTAGAATATGTGTGCAATAGTAGATGACTCCATCATGAATCTCGTGTTAGAATATGTGTGCAATAGTAGATAACTCCATCATGAATCTCGTGTTAGATTATGTGTGCAATAGTAGATGACTCCATCATGAATCTCGTGTTAGAATATCTGTGCAATAGTACATGACTCCATCATGAATCTCGTGTTAGATTATGTGTGCAATAGTAGATAACTCCATCATGAATCTCGTGTTAGATTATGTGTGCAATAGTAGATGACTCCATCATGAATCTCGTGTTAGAATATCTGTGCAATAGAAGATGACTCCATCATGAATCTCGTGTTAGAATATGTGTGCAATAGTAGATGACTCCATCATGAATCTCGTGTTAGAATATGTGCAATAGTAGATGACTCCATCATGAATCTCGTGTTAGAATATGTGTGCAATAGTAGATGACTCCATCATGAATCTCGTGTTAGAATATGTGTGCAATAGTACATGACTCCATCATGAATCTCGTGTTAGATTATGTGTGCAATAGTAGATGACTCTCATGAATCTCCATAATGAATCTCGTGTTAGATTATGTGTGCAATAGTAGATGACTCCATCATGAATCTCGTGTTAGAATTTCTGTGCAATAGAAGATGACTCCATCATGAATCTCGTGTTAGAATATGTGTGCAATAGTAGATGACTCCATCATGAATCTCGTGTTACAATATGTGTGCAATAGTAGATGACTCCATCATGAATCTCGTGTTAGATTATGTGTCCATCATGCAATAGTAGATGACTCCATCATGAATCTCGTGTTAGAATATGTGTGCAATAGTAGATGCCTCCATCATGAATCTCGTGTTAGAATATGTGTGCAATAGAAGATGACTCCATCATGAATCTCGTGTTAGGATATGTGTGCAATAGTAGATGACTCCATCATGAATCTCGTGTTAGGATATGTGTGCAATAGTAGATGACTCCATCATGAATCTTGTGTTAGGATATGTGTGCAATAGTAGATGACTGAAAAAGCAAATCATCGTTGAGAGAAATTAGATGCTGCAGAATCCAAAAACTATTTAATAAAGGGCGAAAAATATTTCGCCCGGGGAAGTGGACAGGTGCTTGCACCTGTTCGGGGACTAGGCGGCCCTACCTTCCAGAGTCTCATGCTGTCGTACAGGTGGGTCTTGGCTGACCAAAGGTTAAGGAGTAACCTCGGCAGAAAATCAAAACCAAGGCCCGGTAGGAGGTTATAAGATGGCAGCCCCACTAGCTACCTAGCGAACAGTGGGCTAATCACCTGCTTATCCAAAGCCATTTGATTAAAAGAAACGAAGACACCAAATTATCCAGATTAAACTTAAGAAGACGGCCCTGGAAACGAACACGAACTTTGGATTTTGAAACATTGAATGACAGGGCAATAAATGGAAAAGAGTTAGAATTAGCTGGATTATGGGAAACAATTCAAAGTAGATGATTTGGCTATCACAGAAACAACGAAAAAAAAGGACAATGAATAGAAAATGTAGGACCAAATCATACTGCAATATTCTGAGGCGTAGATGTAAAGGATAGAGCTAAAACACACGAATATGCCTCCTAATGCATAAAAGACATGAAAGGGTACTAGAAAGTTGGAAATTCTAAGCCCACAGCCTTAAGAGGAAACCATTAAACCAATTAGAGGAGAAACTAAGAAGAAGAGAAATAAAAACATTGATATCTTATGGACCACACGACGACGTCATCAAAGAAACCAATAAAGACATCTGTGAAAGCAATTTACAAATAGCTGTAGGGAATCTCAAAGGAAAGCAGGAACTCATGGCTTTAGGAGGTTTGAATCAACCACCGGCCAGCCACATGCCTTAGGCTGGGCAAAGAAAAGCTTGTTTAATTGAAATTTACCCTGTCCACCATTGTGGTGATCTCAGGTGAATTAAGAAGAAGCAGTAAGATAAAGAAGTGAAAGAGTGAAAAGAAAGTAGTAGGACCTACCAGCAGGGCCAGCCAAAACCACGCGCGACTAAGAGAAGCTAGAACAAGTTCAAAGATACAGTTACCTAATGGTTAACTCAGAAGGTAAACTAAGAGAAGCTAGAACAAATTCAAAGCTACAGTTATCTAATGATTAACTCAGACGGAAAACTAAGAGAAGCTTAGAACAAGTTCAAAGCTACAGTTATCTAATGATTAACTCAGACGGAAAACTAAGAGTTAGAACAAATTCAAAGCTACAGTTATCTAATGATTAACTCAGACGGAAAACTAAGAGAAGCTAGAACAAGTTCAAAGCTACAGTTACCTAATGATTAACTCAGAGGGAACGCTAAAAGGCTGAACGAGTTCAAAGCTACAGTTACCTAATGGAGAAACGCTAAGAAAGGCTAGAACGAGTTCAAAGCTACAGTTACCTAATGATTAACTCAGAGGGAAAAAGAAAGGCTAGAACGAGTTCAAGCTAGTTACCTCATGATTAAGTCAGAGGAACACTAAGAGAAGCTCGAACAAGTTCAAAACTCAGATCAGAGGGAACACTAAGAGAAGCTCGAACAAGTTCAAAGCTACAGTTACCTAATGATTAACTCAGAGGAAAAGTAAGAGATGAAGTCAGCAATAGAATCCAAAGGGCAATGACAAAATATAGTCAAATAGGAAAGGCATTTATAGGTAAAACAAGACTTGTCAACAAACCAAAATGGCAGTATACAACACAGTTTATTGTCCTGTTCTTCTCTGGCAATGGAACATGGACCTTAGACAGTTGGGAATACAGTAGAGTACAAGCAGGTGGAATGAAATATTCAAGAAGAGTAGAAGGAAAACTAAAGAAGACACAAAATCCGAAACACGACAATAAGAGGTCAAACCATAACAGAAAGCATAAAAACTAAGATATAAATAAATTCAACTATGATGGTTTGGGAATGTAAACAGAATGAATGATTGTAGAAGAGCTAAATCAGTATACAATGCTAAAACCAAGATCAGTATACAGTGCTAAAGTCCAATATCGGTATACAGTGCGAAAGCCTAAGATCAGTATACAGTGCTAAAGCACAAGATCAGTATACAATTCTAAAGCCCAAGATCAGTATGCAGTGCTAAAGCCCAAGATCAGTATACAATGCTAAAGCCAAAGGTCAGTATACAGTGCTAAATCCCAAGATCAGTATACAGTGCTAAAGCCTAAGATCAGTATACAATTCTACAGCCCAAGATCAGTATACAACAGTTAAGTCCAAGATCAGTATACAATGCTAACCCAAGATCAGTATACAGTGCTAAAGCCTAAGATCAGTATACAGTGCTAAAGCCCAAGATCAGTATACAATGTTAAAGTCCAAGATCAGTATACAGTGCTAAAGCCCAAGATCAGCATACAATGCTAAAGCCCAAGATCAGTATACAATGCTAAAGCCCAAGATCAGTATATAATGCTAAAGCCCAAGATCAGTATACAATGCTAAAGCCCAAAATCAGTATACAGTGCTAAAGCCCAAGAAAAGTCCAAATGCTAAAGCCCAAGAAAAGTCAAAATATTAAAGCCCAAGAAAAGCCCAAGTGCTAAAGCCCAAGAAAGTCCATATGCTAAAGCCCAAAGCCCAAGAAAGTCCAAAGCCCAAGAAAAGCCCAAGTGCTAAAGCCCAAGAAAAGTCCAAGAAAAGTGTGCTAAAGCCCAAGAAAAGTCCAAATGCTAAAGAAAAGTCTAAATGCTAACACCCAAGAAAAGTCCATATGTTAAAGCAAGAAAAGTCCATATGCTAAAGCCCAAGAAAAGTCCAAGTGCTAAAGCCCAAGAAAAGTCCAAGTGCTAAAGCCCAAGAAAAGTCCAAATGCTAAAGCCCAAGAAAAGTCCAAATGCTAAAGCCCAAGAAAAGTCCATATGTTAAAGAAAAAAGTCCAAATGCTAAAGCCCAAGAAAAGTCCAAATGCTAAAGCCCAAGAAAAGTCCAAATGCTAAAGCCAAAAGTGCTAAAGCCCAAGAAAAGTCCAAATGCTAAAGCCCAAGAAAAGTTCAAATTCTAAAGCCCAAAGAAAGTCCAAATTCTAAAGCCCAAGAAAAGACCAAAAGGCAGGCCTCGAAGAAAGTGGGAAGAAGATCATTTAAAGAGGCTATAAAACAAAGAAATTTGACTTTCACAGAAGGACGGAAAACAATGTCAGGACAGGGTAGCATGGAGAAAGATCAATTCGGGAATCTAAACCCATACACCGGAGGGGAAGAGAGAGAAAAAAACCATTCTTCATAA
>JAXRKP010000271.1:0-5000 GCA_037039925.1 Doris montereyensis | reverse complement strand
GATTTGATTTGATTGAATTTGATTTGATTTGATTGAATTTGATTGATTTGATTCGATTTGATTGAATGATTCGATTTGATTGAATTTAATTTGATTTGATTGAATTTGGTTTGATTTGATTGAATTTGATTTGATTTGATTGAATTTGGTTTGATTTGATTGAATTTGATTTGATTTGATTGAATTTGGTTTGATTTGAATGAATTTGATTTGATTGAATTTGATTTGATTGAATTTGATTTGATTGAATTTGATTTGATCTCATACACAACTACGAAGATCTCGGGGGTTTCGGTTTTTAATTTTGCCCGTACTGCTCTGGAAACAACCAAGGGATCTTTAACGTCAGCAGGGTATTATAATCTGCACAGGGGACTTCCTTTTTATCTGGCGATCCACCTACCTAGACCAGGATGGGGGGGGGGGGCGGAGGGGGGCGGCGATAGATTTTATTCGAACAAACTCTAAAAAAACATTTTCAACCGTTGGTAGGGCTTGAACCCACGACCTTTGTGTTGAGAGGCTGGCGCCTTGCCTCTGGACTACCGAGTCTTCCTTTTTGTCTCGGATCTCCAAGTTTAAATCTTTGTCCTAAAAACGAAAAAAAAATATGAACATTTATAGCAAAACTCTAAGGAAGAATAATTTAACTTCTTAAGACATGGAAAGTTACCGCATAAGTTCCTAGTGTTTCCTTACAACTACCACATCTCAAAGGCAGAGGTGGAAGACTGAATTGCAAAAGCGATTGAGTCATTGGACATTCTCCATACAAAGGTTGGCTGACCATTATCAAGAAGAGAACACTGAAATAAAGCAGTCGTATTGTAGGATCAACAATTTATATCGAAGAGTAGTACTCAGAGACAAGTCAAATAGTAGTACTCAGAGACAAGTCGAATAGTAGTACTCAGAGACAAGTCAAAAAGTAGTACTCAGAGTCAAGTCAAATAGTAGTACTCAGAGACAAGTCAAATAGTAGTACTCAGAGACAAGTCAAATAGTAGTACTCAGAGACAAGTCAAATAGTAGCACTCAGAGACAAGTCAGATAGTAGTACTCAGAGACAAGTCAAATAGTAGTACTCAGAGACAAGTCAAATAGTAGTACTCAGAGACAAGTCAAAGAGTAGTACTCAGAGACAAGTCAAATAGTAGTACTCAGAGACAAGTCAAATAGTAGTACTCAGAGACAAGTCAAATAGTAGTACTCAGAGACAAGTCAAATAGTAGTACTCAGAGACAAGTCAAATAGTAGTACTCAGAGACAAGTCAAATAGTAGTACTCAGAGACAAGTCAAAGAGTAGTACTCAGAGGCAAGTCAAATAGTAGTACTCAGAGACAAGTCAAATAGTAGTACTCAGAGACAAGTCAAATAGTAGTACTCAGAGATAAGTCAAATAGAAGTACTCAGAGACAAGTCAAATAGTAGTACTTAGAGGCAAGTCAAATAGAAGTACTCAGAGACAAGTCAAATAGTAGTACTTAGAGACAAGTCAAATAGAAGTACTCAGAGACAAGTCAAATAGTAGTACTTAGAGACAAGTCAAATAGAAGTACTCAGAGACAAGTCAAATAGTAGTACTTAGAGACAAGTCAAATAGAAGTACTCAGAGACAAGTCAAAGAGTATCACTCAGAAACAAGTCAAAGAGTAGTACTCAGAGACAAGTCAAATAGAAGTACTCAGAGACAAGTCAAAGAGTAGCACTCAGAGGCAAGTCAAATAGTAGTACTCAGAGACAAGTCAAAGTAGCACTCAGAGACAAGTCAAATAGTAGTACTCAGAGACAACTCAAAAAGTAGTACTCAGATCAGATCAGACAAGTCAAATAGTAGATCAAATAGAAGTGGACTCAAATAGAGACAAGTCAAATAGTAGTACTCAGAGACAAGTCAAAAAGTAGTACTCAGAGTCAAGTCAAATAGTAGTACTCAGAGACAAATCAAAAGTAGTAATCAGATCAGGGACAAGTCAAATAGTAGTACTCAGAGACAAGTCAAATAGTAGTACTCAGAGACAAGTCAAAGAGTAGCACTCAGAGAGGCAAGTCATATAGTAGTACTCAGAGACAAGTCAAAGAGTAGTACTCTGAGACAAGTCAAATAGTAGTACTCAGAGACAACTCAAAAAGTAGTACTCAGATCAGGGACAAGTCAAATAGTAGTACTCAGAGACAAGTGGAAGTGAAAGACAGACCAAGGGATGGAACATCAACTTTGAAGGATGCGATACTCCTGTCAGAAAATATCGAACATGGTCGTGCTTGGCACATGATATGCCGTCGCTGAGAAACGAGAAGGTGATGAGCACCCCGTCCCCTCCCGCTCCCACATACACACACGGGTGCCCCGACAGCGGACAATTGTCTCTTCGGCGAGGCGGAGCAGGTGAGAAGGACAGAGCTGCCTTCCGCTGTTCGGCTACCAGGGCTGAGGGGTATGGTTGTGTCATTAGTACATCGCTGACAAGGGCTCTATCGAAATTCGCAGCTCTCTATACTTTCGATGATAATGATGATGATGGTGATGATGGTGATGATGATGATGATGATGATGATGATGGTGATGATGTTGATGATGAAAGTGAAGATAGAGAGGGTGATGATGAGGAAGATGATGATTATGATGATGATGCTGATAATGGTGATGATGAGGATGATGGTGAGGATCATGATGATTATGATGATGAAGAGGAGGAGAATGATGATGATTATGATGATGATGATGATGATGATGCTGATGATGATGATGATGACAACAAAGATACTATAACATGTATTCTAGTATCAATGATGATAGACATAACTGTTACCTTTCTCCAATCACCTGAGAGAGGGCTGTAGAAAGGCGTGAAGGGGAGCGGAAGATGGTCAATGACTCATCAATGGTAAGACTGTCAGTCGTTAAAGTGAAGTAACAAAGCAACCATTGAAAGCAACGCAGGGCCAAAAATAAAGTAATTATTTTGAAAGCTATACACAGCCAAATTAATGACCCTCTAAATCAGTTTATACTTAACAAGTATGCACGTAGACAGTGATGATTAGGATTACTCTTTTACTACATTCTTGTTTTTCAACGATGAACTACTCAATAGGCTACTGGGTGCAGGGTGACACCAAGTACTGGTGTATTCGATACTTAGGTTAGACAGGCTTTTCAGTGCATATCTAATGACCGGAAATGAAGGAATGAGTAACAATAACAATAACAATTTTCGAGGATCGCAGGCAAAACAATATTTTCATAATGAATTAAAATACTGATTTGACCCAAGAGATTATTCGCTAAGAATATAAAGCAGGCTATTTGAAATCTACCTGTGAATTATGGCGGTTGTGGGTGCAGTGGTTCCTGAAATTAGAGCTGTCAAAATTTGAGATGTACAGTTTTATATGTAATAAAGACAATAGATGACTAAGACTTATCTTTATAATAAAGACAATGGATGTCTATTACTTATCTTTATAATAAAGACAATGGATGTCTATTACTTATCTTTATAATAAAGACAACGGATGCCTATTACTTATCTTTATAATAAAGACAATGGATGTCAATTACTTATCTTTATAATAAAGATAATGGATGTCAATTACTTATCTTTATAATAAAGACAATGGATGTCTATTACTTATCTTTATAATAAAGACAATGGATGTCAATTATTTATCTTTATAATAAAGACAATGGATGTCTATTACTTATCTTTATAATAAAGTCAATGGATGTCTATTACTTATTTTAATAATAAAGACAATGGATGTCTATTACTTATCTTTATAATAGACAAAGGATGTCTATTACTTATCTTTAATAAAGACAATGGATGTCTGTGGTTTATCTTTATAATAAAGACAATGGATCACTATTACTTATCTTTATAATAAAGACAATGAATGACTAAGACGTATCTTTATAATAAAGACAACGGATCACTATTACTTATCTTTATAATAAAGACAATGGATGACTATGACGTATCTTTATAATAAAGACAATGGATGACTATGACGTATCTTTATAATAAAGACAATGGATGACTATGACGTATCTTTATAATAAAGACAATGATGACTATGACGTATCTTTATAATAAAGACAATGGATGACTATCACGTATCTTTATAATAAAGACAATGGATGACTATGACTTATCTTTATAATAAAGACAATGGATGACTATGACGTATCTTTATAATAAAGACAATGGATGTTATGACGTATCTTTATAATAAAGACAATGGATGACTATGACGTATCTTTATAATAAAGACAATGGATGACTATGACTTATCTTTATAATAAAGACAATGGATGACTTTATAATAAAGACGTATCTTTATAATAAAGACAATGGATGACTATGACGTATCTTTATAATAAAGACAATGGATCACTATTACGTATCTTTATAATAAAGACAATGGATGACTATGACGTATCTTTATAATAAAGACAATGGATGACTATGACGTATCTTTATAATAAAGACAATGGATGTCTATGACGTATCTTTATAATAAAGACAATGGATGACTATGACGTATCTTTATAATAAAGACAATGGATGACTATGACGTATCTTTATAATAAAGACAATGGATGACTATGACGTATCTTTATAATAAAGACAATGGATGACTATGACGTATCTTTATAATAAAGACAATGGATGACTATGACGTATCTTTATAAAAGACAATAAAGACGTATCTTTATAATAAAGACAATGGATGTCTATTACGTATCTTTATAATAAAGACAATGGATGACTATGACGTATCTTTATAATAAAGACAATGGATGACTGTGACGTATCTTTATAATAAAGACAATGGATGACTATGACGTATCTTTATAATAAAGACAATGGATGACTATGACGTATCTTTATAATAAAGACAATGGATGTCTATGACGTATCTTTATAATAAAGACAATGGATGACTTATCTTTATAATAAAGACAATGGATGACTATGACGTATCTTTATAA
>JAXRKP010002709.1:0-39213 GCA_037039925.1 Doris montereyensis | reverse complement strand
AAAAAAAACAAGCACAACACGCCCTGCTTGAGTTCAATTATGGTGCTGATTGAACCAAGGGCGGAATTTATGTCGGCCTTTAGGTTAGATTTTTTTTTTCTTTCTTTTAAAGGCTACATTTAGAAATAAATGAAAGCAGGTTTAAATTCTCATTAAAACATACATTTTGATACATGAACACATTATGCCTTGGATGGACCTTGGCAATACAATATTGTCTGATAACTTGTCTCCTCTCGTCCTCAGCTCTTCATCAAGATTAAAAGTGGCGACATCTGCTTGCTTCTCATTACTGTTGTGGTCTCAAGGCATTTGCTTAATTCATTGCATTAGAATGGCTGAATGAAATCACAAGTATTTGTGTATGTGTGTGTATGTATGTGTGTGGTGTGTGTGGTTTCAATGTGTGCGATGTGCGTATATAAGGGTGGTATGTGTAGGTGGATGTGTCTGACAGGGGGTGCATTTGTGTGTGAGTGTGTATATGTTGGGCGGAAGAGGGTATGTGCATGTGTTTTTGCGTGAGCATATTTGATGTTGATTAATTCCTGTGTAAGATGTCATTGTGTATGTATTTTCAAGATTAATTTATGTATTTATTCATCTGAAGACATTGTATGATTTGGCAAACGATGACAAGGGAGATAATAGCTAGAAAAAGAGGGAGAGGGATAGTGAGAGTGAGTGTGTGTGTGTGTGTGTGTGTGTGTGAGAGAGAGAGAGAGAGAGAGAGAGAGAGAGAGAGAGAGAGAGAGAGAGAGAGAGGGAGGGAGGGAGGAGAGAGAGAGAGAGAGAGAGAGAGAGAGAGAGAGAGAGAGAGAGACAGACAGACAGACAGACAGACAGACAGACAGACACACAGAGAGACAAACACGCACAGAGAGAGAGAGAGAGAGAGAGAGAGAGAGAGAGAGAGAGAGAAGGAGAGAGAGAGAGAGAGAGAGAGAGAGAGAGAGAGAGAGAGAGAGAAGGTGGGAGGGGGAGGGAGGAGCGACATATTGGCAGACAGACAAAGAAAGATAGAGACAGAGATAAAAATAATATATATATATATATATATATATATATATATATATATATATATATATATATATATATATATATATATATATATATATACACAGACTGTCTGTGAGACAAATACACAGAGAGACAACGAGATACAGGCAATCTGAATAAGAGAGGCAGAAAAGCTGGTAATAGATAGGTAATAAATGAATAAACAGAGAGAGAGTGAGAAAGACTGACAATACTGACATGTCGACAGACAGACATACAAAAATCAATGAAGAAAAAAATTGACATGAAACATATTCACTGACTGATAGTAATAATAAATCGTAAGTACAAAATGTTTTCTTGATATGAAATATCAATATCAAAACATTGTGAAATATGAAAAACGCCGGTTTATTGAAGATAGAAGAAACGTGAGAATGATCAGAGCTTGTTTGTTTGTTTCATTGAAATTTATTCCGTCTATCATTGCGGTGATCTTACGGTGAATTAAGAAGAAACATCAAGATGAACGATACTGGTAGGTGGAAGAGCAGAAGGAAACAGCATTATGAAAGATAAGTGAAAGAAGGAAAGGAAAGCAGTAAGACTGCCAACCGCCCACTTGAGCAGAGCAAATGATTTGAAAAGCCATGGGCTAAACGAATGGTGTATGAATACAATTCTTGTGAATGCGGTCATGCATTAATGTAAAGAATCGTGTCAGAGTAACTATATTGTATATTCCCAAAGGCCATAATTTTAAATGATTGTTTTATATCACAGTGATATGAACAATAAATGATCTGTATGAGCGATTCAATGCTTGGTGTGCTGGAACAGTGATGTTTGAATTGATCAGAACCAAACTGGTAACACATCAACGTAACATATTTTCTGAACTTGAAACAATTAGCAAAAGGGATAAGACGCACATATATATATATATATATATATATATATATATATATATATATATATATATATATATATATATATATATATATGTATATATATATATATATATATATATAGAGAGAGAGAGAGAGAGAGAGAGAGAGAGAGAGAGAGAGAGAGAGAGAGGGAGGGAGGGAGGAGGGAGGGAGCGCGCGCGCGCGAGAGAGAGAGAGAGAGAGAGAGAGAGAGAGAGAGAGAGAGGGAGGGAGGGAGAGAGGGAGGGAGAGAGAGAGAGAGAGAGAGAGAGAGAGAGAGAGAGAGAGAGAGAGAGAGAGAGAGAGAGAGAGAGAGAGAGAGAGAGAAGAGAGAGAGAGAGAGAGAGAGAGAGGAGAGAGAGAGAGAGAGAGAGAGAGAGAGAGAGAGAGAGAGAGAGAGAGAGAATAGAAATTTACGTTTAGGATTGTACAGTAATATTTAATATTGAATTTGAATGAATATATCACTTAACATTTTTTTTAAACCGACATAAAGACAAGGATAAGCACATAGCGTGACAACCCAGAAATTTATCGAATCAAAGGCAATGGAAGGAATGCGTTTCTGAAAATACAGGCCTTTGCTGAGTGGATAACATATAAGTAACCATTATGGTGTTGATGACGATAATATTATGTTTTGGATCTTAGAAACAATGTGTGTTCTTTGTTTTGTTTGTTCTTGCTTTTGAAGTCTGTTGGATTTATCTGGGATTTTCTAGTGGCCAAGTTCGAGTATGCCATTCTCCCCTCCTCCCCCCCCCCCCACAACTCCCACCTCCCCCCCAACAAAAAACAACAAAAACAATAAGTTAATATCGTTTCAAGACAAAAAAAATTGATGTTCTTTGTATCCTTTAAATCGGTTGCTGGACAGCCTACTTATGTGAACTAAGACTTAAGACCTCCTTAATTTTCTTTTTCAATTTTCCCTGTTTGTTTCTTCTTGTTTTTCTTTTTTGATAATAACTTAATTACCGAATATTACTGTCAACACATACGATTTTGCACAACAATGCACTTTGCAGCAAAATAATTTCTACACAAACACATCTAATGTACCAACAATTTTAATATTGTAAGGCATTAAGAATATTTGTGAAGAAAACAAGACAGTCTACTCACATTGCACAGCCCCAAAATATAAAACCATAAACATGAGATTTGATTGCTTAAAATGGAGTGACTGTGCTGAGATCAAAGATATTGTATTTAGGTACCTGTATGTTCAATGCTCATGTTCTTTCTTGCTCAAATAACAACTTTAATTCGCTTCACTTTATACTCTGTTTCCTGAGACGACAAAACAGTGAGGCAGTGGGTGTGCCGAAACTAACAGATATAGACATGATATTATGACAATGATGCAGCGGTCATAGTCCCATACAGACGAAGTCAGACAAAGACGCGGACATAAAACAGACCAAAAAAATCACGTTATCAGACAGAATGTGACATGTGGCCTTTTACATCGTAACCGATTACTTGAACTTGAGTTTTTGGATCTGACGTTACCGACATCTACAATCAAATGATCTCGGATTAGTAGGTTCGTCCGGATTGCACTGTAAACAGCCACGGTATCTTTAACATCATTTCTGGTATCCGTTTCCGATGTGACAAGGTGTTGATCCACCTCGTCCAACTGTTGAATCTTTACCGAAATACTCGAGAGAAAAAAACGCTTAAACCCGTCGAGGCTAACTAATGACCTTGGTTGAGAACCAACACCTGACCTCTGGACCCTGCCCCGGAGATATCGAACTGAGGTCCATCCTAATGAGATCACTTCTTATTACGTCTTATTTGCCGTACGTGCAATTATTGAAAAGGTAACAAAATGATCATGAAATCAAATCTACCCTTCCTTTGGAATCAACTCTTTTCTACTGTAAGCATAACTAATACCAAATGATACTTTATAGCAAGAAGCAAAACTTGTTATCATGTAATACATGTAGCTGAGAAATTGTACTAAAGATGACTAACTGTCAATCAACAAAGTTTTATGGAAATGTGCAAAAATCGTTTACAATTGAAACGTATATACAGTATATTTACGGGAAGGAATGCATGCTCAAGCTGAATTTCTGAATTGTTGCAAGAGAGTTTCTCTAGCGGTGATAGTTTTCCAAATTGAAGCACATTATATTATATACGTATTACATGAAACACGTTGTTTAGCATATTTATATTTAATAATATTTAATTGACTTTTTGTACATTTTTACTGCTATTCTTTCCATAACATACGAATTACGCTCAAACAGTCTGTGATTGATTGTAACATTAATTCCAGTTTTGCATAACCATGTATTTTTAATATCCTTTATTGTACAACATGAGTGCGATACATGAAACTATGATAGAATTATAATATTAATAATAATATGTCATAATACAGACACAGTGGAGTGAAGTCAAATGCGAAATATGACAATAAGTGACAACTCCACTAATAAAGACAGAACACACACGTGACATTTCGGGTATAACCCTTCGTCAAACAACAAACGAGAAATGTCTAGAATCTAGATCTAAGTACTAGAGGGGTGTGAAGTACTACCTTAGGCATCACAGTCACACAATGTGATGTCCAGAAGAAAAACACAAAGGAGAAAGAAAGAAAGAAAAAGACAGTCATGATAAGAAACGTAGCAGAGGGGGGGGGGTAAAGAATGAGCGTGAGGGACTGGAAGGTTCAGAATCAGATCTAAAATGAAATAAAAATATGAAAATAAGTCAGTAACAAAAAGGTGAGAAATAATATGTCAATTCTTCGAAAATGGTATTGGCTTCATTTCCTTCATTTTCTTGTTTTGTTTTGTTGTTATTGTGGATTGTTGTTGTTTGTTGTTTTTTTTTTGTGTTTTTTTTTGGGGGGTTTGGGGGCGAGGGGAGGGTTGTTGTCTGTTGGGTTTTTTTCTCTCGGTATATTTGTTTTTCTTTGAGTTTTATCTTGTTTGTTGTTGGGGTTTGTTTTGCTTTTGGTGAATTTTTTTCTTTGGTTTTTAGTTTTGTTTCTGTGTAGTAATAATGCATGTTTACATTTACTAATAGTAATATGGTGTAAGTGAAGGTTTTTCTTGGCCGCTACTTTCCATACAGCCGGAGTTTATTTTGATTTCAATAGTATAGAGCGGAAGACATGATCACACATCATCTCCTGAACATGACGCTAGTCTGTGGAAGTGGAAGGTTTAACTTGCCGCCAATGCCAACTGGTGTTTATTGTCTTTCCTAAGGAACAAAACATATGATTTTAAAATATAGCTTCTTTTTTTTTTTACTGTGCATTTTATATAATCTGTATTGTGTCAATAATATTTTACTGTAAAGCGCCATCAATCAAGGATTTCGGTGGATGAGAGGTGCTCAACAAATGCATTATTATTATTATTATTATTATTATTATTATTATTATTATTATATTATTATTATTATTATTATTATTATTATTATTATTATTATTATTATTATTATTATTATTATTATTATTATTATCAAGCCGAGCAGAGTTTTCATGGCAAGTCAAAATTGCAAAAGGAGCCAAAGTTTGAGTGGAGATAAAATAACCTTATTTGTTCGATTGGAAATTACCCCATACGCTATATGTGGTAAGTGACCTCCATGGCCGAGTAGTTAGGTGCCGGACTGGGGAACATGAGGTCCCGGGTTCGAATCCTGACAAAGCCAGGCCCGACATTATGTTCCTTGGGAAAGACACCACGCATTTACCCACTCGACCCATGCAAAATGGGTACAATCACTAGATTGGGAGTAAAAACCTGCGTCAAACTAGAGTCCTGTCCAGGAGGTGATTATAATCATATGCTCCACTTCACGCTATAGAAACCGGGATATGCTCCGGCTCTATGGGCCATAATGCCCTTGAAGGAACCTTACTTTAATACATTGTATATACGGTGATTGCAAGGTGAATTTAGAATGAAGAGTAAGAAGGGAAAACAGCAAAAGGAGCAATGTGTAAAAGAGCAAAAGGGAAGAAGTAGGACCTACCCAATACTAGGCAGTGCTCAAATTTTACGCCAATGTGTGGATTTGTGTTTTGTGTGTATATATTATATTCCGAGTAATTTACCTTGTGTCTCCCATATAGAATGATCTCAGCGTGAATTAAGATTAAGAGGAGACAGCAAGAGAAAATATATGAAAGACTGGAAGGAAAGATGTAGGGCCTTCCATCAGCGCCCGCCAACATCCCACATTTTTCAAGCATATTTATTTTATTATTTATTTGCTTTGATTTGCCCACACCCACAGCATGATCTCGGAGTTTTTTTATGGATTTTTAATTTTGCCCGGACAGTCCTGATAATAGCCAATGGATCTTAAACTTGCACTGAGTGTTGTTATCTGCACACGGGCCCTCCTGTTTATCGTCCGTTTCCGATGGGACTAGTATCGATCCACCTACCTGGACCAGGGGAGTAGATTTTACTAAAAAAAACTGGAGAAACTTTTCGACCGTTGGCGGAGCTCGAACCCACTATCTTTTGGTTCAGATGCCGACACCTTGCCACTGAACTACCGAGCCCCCCTTTTTGATACATTTTTTAAAGAAAAGTATTGAAGATTTGAAACTTTGCTATTTTTTTTATTTTGCACTTTTAGTTTTGAAAATTAAAAAGCGGAAAAAGCAGGGTATTTTTGGGATCACCTGGTGAAATAATAATATTTGTACATGCACTGATGCTAGAAACTTGTGACGTTTGGAATCCTCGTTTCTTGTTTCAGTGTGTGAGAACGATGTGGAGGTTCAAGCCACAGTGAGAGGCGGAAGTTTAATAATTGAATCATTTGTTCAGATTCATCGCAATGGATGCATTTTGCATTTTCTACATTACACGTTTTAGTTTCTTTGTTTTAATTAAATATACCCTGTCTTCCATATGCGGTGCTCTCATGATGAATTCAGAGGGAAAAAACAAGATGAAGGATAATTCAAAGAGGGAAAGGAAAGAAGTGGATGGACCTACCAGCAGCGCCCGCCAATCGCCCACGACACAGATGGAGAAGGGAAAATCTTGAGAAAATAAGACTTTGTTGACATTGCCCACTATAGGCGGTGATCTCAGAGCGAATTTAGAGGTAATAGCCAGATGAAAGATAATTGAAAGAGTGAAAGAAGTAAAACCTACCGGCAGCTCCCACCAAATGATCACAATATAAGTGACGAGGATTTTCAACTGTCCCATGGGAAGTTATCCCGTCCACCAATCAACATGATGTGCTGGGTAAGTTTGAAAAAACAGCAAGTTGAAAAGAAGATGGATAGAAATTAATGACATGCAAATCATAATGCCTCTCTCTCTAACTCGCAACAGCAGTTTTTTGTTGTTGTTGATTGGTTTGTTTCATTACAAAACAACGCCATCCACCATATGCAGTGATCTGAGGTTTAAAAAAAATTGATTTGGTTTTATTCACATCTATATTTTTGGTAATATATGGTGATCTTGGGGTTTTTGGTAGGATTTAAGATGTGTCCTCAGACTGCCCTGTAAACAGCCAAGGGATCTGTAAAGTGCACAGAGTGTCTCTGATGGGACTAGGTGTCGATCCACCTACCTGGACCGAGGGAAATATGTCCTGTCCATCATAGTCGGTGATCTCAATGAAAATTCAGAAGAAACAGTAAGATGAAAGATAAAGGAAAGAAGTAGGACACCTTACCGCAGCGCCCGCAAACCCCTCACATCCACCATATTAGGTGATCTCAGGGTGAATTTAGAGGAAACAGCTAGATGAAAGATAAGGGAATGAAAGAAGTGGAAGGAAAGAAGTAGGATCTACAAGTCAGCAGCATCCCACACCCACCTTATGCGGTGATCTCAGAGTGAATTTAAAGGAAACAGCAAAATGGAAGAAAAGGGAGTGAAAAGGGGGGGGGGGGGGGATAGGACCTACCAGTCAATTTGTTTTTTCATTGAAACGTAACCCGTCCCATTGCGGCATTTCCAGGGTGAATTAAGAGGAAACAGCTAGATGAAAGATAAGTGAAAGAAGGAAGAAATAGGGACCTACCAGTAGTACCCACCAACCACCCACCCTACCTATCAGCAGTTCCCACAACTGCCAACAGGTCAAAGAAAAGTGCTATTGACTTGGTCCATCAAAAATAAGTACATGTAAACGTCTACAATTTGCAAAACCAAAGTTATTCAGACCTCTCAATAAAATTCAAACAAAGACAAACAAAAAGGACACCCACAGTATCCATTGAATAACAATAACAAAACAAAATTCCATCCTGCAAAAGACTATAGATCAGGCTGTCAACACATACATGGTATCTTCCAAACCATCTTCAAACATTGATTGACACCTGCACTTTGTACTATTACCCTAGGGCACAGCAAAACTGTGGAACAAACTGTCGTCAGAAATTAAAGTCAGTAGAAGAAGAAAAAGAAAAGAACAAAAAGAAAAGAACAAAACCAAAGTGGTCATCAATGCTTCAGAATTTATTTTATATCAACACAATACAAGTATGAGTATGACTGCTGGAACAAATTCAATGCTTCACTAAATTCATAGTTAGAACTCATGCACACACTCACCCACACATAGTTATTAAATCTCAACAGTGATGACTATGATAACATTCTCAATCACACAAAAGCACACATGCATGATTCTTAGATTCCCACATTGATAACATTCACACCTACACACATGATTTTTTGATCCCCACATTGATAATATTCTTACACTCTACACACATGATTTTTTGATCCTCACATTGATATTATAATGATAAAATTCACACTTACACTCGTGATTTTTAGATTCCCACATTGATAACATTCACACCTACACACATAATTCTTAGATTCCCACATTGATAACATTTACACCTACACTCATGATTTTTAGTTTCCCACATTGATAACATTCACACCTACACACACATGATTTTTAGATTCCATATTGATAACATCCACATCTAAACACATGATTTTTTAGATTCCCACATTGATAACATTCACACTTATACACACGATTTTTAGATCCCCACATTGATAACATTCTGATTTACACCTAAACACATGATTTTTAGATTCCTATATTGATAACATTCACACCTAAACACATGATTTTTAGATTCCCATATTGATAACATTCACACCTAAACACATGATTCTTAAATTCCCACATTGACAACATTCACACTTACACTTACAGGTCCACCAGGGAGGATGTAAATGGCAAATGAAAAAAATCTGAAAGTCTCTGAAATGTGAAACTTTCAGACACTGAACACCTGTATTTAATCTCAAATAACAGCACCATGCAAAGTCATCTTTCCCAACCTTTTCATATAACTAGAAAGAAATTCATCCTTACAATATTTAGTTGACAGCCATTCCCACCTGAATTTGTTCTTAGAAGTTAGATTAATCATATTAGTGGGGCATAATAATGTTAATCATATTAATGTAACAAATTTTCAGTCATATCGTGCACTTCCGCAAAGAAGCATGAAAATATGCACCTGTTTTTTTGTTTTGAGTATGTTGAATTCAAAAATGGCGGGAACCAAATTGTATCTGGAGAATTTCCCGCCAAAAATTAAATGTTCAAAATGGCCGCCATCAAAATTGGATTTGCCTGTAATGTAGTTACAAATGCACCGATTTCAATAATTTTGTAAACATTTTACAGTTTATGAGGTCAAGGAATACAATAAAATGTATTTCAAATGCATTATATTAATTATTTCCGACAAAACTTAAGAAACTCACAAAATGGCAACTTACAAAACGGAGTTTCGGCATAACCTGAAACGTGTTTTTATTGACTCTAAACTTCTCAGAAAACCTAAAGGTGCACTAACATATTTCTTTCCAGAAGATAAGCCATAAGTGTAACAATTATGTTTTTCTTTTCCCCCAGAAACTGAGGACCTAAGCAGCGAACATCATCCATAGTTAACCATGTCCAGCAAAAAACTGACTGGCTCCTCACACGTGCCCAACATCAGTACAGCCAATTAAGTGGGATCTCTGTATTCTGTGCCAAGAACACGGTGGGAAACTTATAAGTCCAACGGAAGAAGGACACACGTCACTGACCAAAAATCTATCTTCCCTTCATGAACTTAACAGTTTGCCATCAAACATTGATATATCCAAACTGACGATGGTGATGGTGTGGAGGAAGCTCTAATACCCATTCTGCTAAATGGCATAAAGCTTATACGTCCTTGTAATGCGGGTAAAGTAGAACGAGCCAGAAAGCGAAAGAACAGTTTTCCCAAGAACTCCTCATTTACCAATGAAACAGCACCTGCGCAGCATAAGCACTCCTTCATGTTCTTCTATGAAAACAGATACAATTACAAGAGATGAGCCGGCTTGTTTTTTCTGTGACAACACCACCGGTGATCTTTGCAAGGTTGAGACTATGTCCCTGATACTCGATCCGATAAATCGCTGAAGAACTCCGAGATACCAAACTGCTCGCCAAGTTATCAGCTGGGGATATGATCGCTCTTGATGCTCAGTATCATTTGAAGTGTTTGATAGCATTCTATAATAGAAAAGATCTTGGAAAAACGCTTAAATGAAACACTGCATCGTATCAACGCAGAGTCACTTGCATTTGCTAAAGGTGGTGTCTTACATAGAAGAATATGGACAGTTAGGTGGAGACCTAAATCATGTCTTCAAACTCTCTGATATTAAGAAACTGTATTGTGACTACCTGCAACAAATTCGTGGCGACTCAACAGGACATATTCATTCCACCAGACTTGCACAAAAACTTTAAGAACATGTTTCAGCACTTGAATCTCATAACAGCAAGTCTGGTACAATCCTGGCATTCAAGAAAGATGTTGGTAATGCTTTACTTGATGCATGCAATTTCGATCCTGAGGATGAAGCTATCATGCTAATGAGAGTAGCGAAATTAGTCCGTAAAGAGACTTTTGAGACAAACTATCACTTCAATGGTTCCTTATGTGATGAACAATATAATTGTCTACCATCATCCCTATCTGCATTAGTGAGCATGATTTTAGTTGACTCAAATACAAAACAGTGCACCTATGACAAAGAAATCAGCACAGCTGCCTCATCCATCACACAGCTGCTAGTCTTCAATGCTATCAAACGAGGTAGGGCAGATTATGTAGCAGTGAGGCACAATTTAGACTGTGAAACTGCTCTTCCATTGTATCTTGGCCTACTCATCCACAACAAAACACGCAAACGGGATCTCATTAACAATTTATTTGAGAAAGACCTGTCAGTGTCATATGACAGCGTGCTGCAACTCTCCACGGAAGAAGCCAATACAGTCGTTGCCAAATATGAGAATGAAGGCTGTGTCTGTCCTTCAACCCTAAAAGGCAAGCTTTTCACCACCGGAAACCTTGACAATATAGATAGATCACAATCCTTCATCTACCTTGAGTCAAGATTCTTTTCATGGCACTGCAATATCCATCACACAACATGTCACTAATGATAACCCTGGTGTTGTTTGAGTTTTCCCAGAGATTCCAGATAACATAGCAAATCAACAGTTGAAATCAATCAGGTCATTACCAAAATCGTGCATCGATGTGTCACCAGTGTCACTTTCAAATCATGTAACTCCACCAATAGCGGGTCAGCAACTACATGCACTGCCTGCTGAGAAGAATGACGATCAAAGACACAAGATGTGGCTGGAACATGTCATAGCAGAACTGGCTAGAGAGCGAACAGAAGATCAGGTGAATATGAATATACCATGATCTGCCTTCATTGCTACATTGCAGTCATCTGTACCCAAACTGCCTGCAATTATTTTCCTACTACCCCTGTTTCGGAATTGTGCACATTCACCTGCCATGGTCAAACATGGAATGCATATCATCAGAGAGATTACACATCATGTCAATCCAGGACAGATTCCAGTGCTCACTGTTGATCAATCACTATATGGTTTAGCTAAAGAATTCAATGGAAATGGCCAGATGAGTATGGGGATCGACAGTATGTTATACTTATACTGATGGGCGATCTCCATATAAAAATGGCTATGTTGAAAGTGATTGGTGACTGGTTGGACATATCTGATGATTTCAGGCAATGTGACCACTGAAGGGCGTGCAGCTAGTGTACAGAAGGGATCACACATATCCAGAGAGCAATGGGCGCATCAAGTAACATCAGCGGTTTTATACATTCTTCTGCATAGGCATATGCTGAGTACCAAATCAGCACACCAGAGAGTGAGCAGCTACACTTTGATGCCTGGTGTAAACAGATGAGTTCCAACTATCCTCAGTTCTATTACTGGTAACAAGTTTGGATGGTGGTTCATGTCAGTGACCTACTTGCCCTGCAGACAAAGTGCCCTACAATCCATGCAGAATTTCACAAAGGCAACTTCGTGACACAAAAATCCAAACACAAATTTTCAGCAATAGCCCATGGTCAAGTTCATGAACAGCTAAATGCAATGGTAAAGGGAGATGGCGGCATAATAGGGATAACTGAAAATGATGCAGCGTTGAGAAGGTGGATGATAGCAGGGCCAGAAACGGCTAGACTATTAATGGAGTACTACCAGTCCATGAAGAAAAATGACACTGAACGTCACCATGAACAAATACGTAGTGTGCAAAAGACATTCCTGTTTCATGTTAAGAATGTCACTGAAGTAATGGAGGAACTTGGCAACCGATTTTCTAATACAAGCACAGACCTGTACTCACTTGAAACCCAACAAATAATGTCTGAGATGGTGGTAGAAGCTGTGAGGTCTGCAGAAGACGGGGAAAATGCAGTATCAGCAATTTCTTGAGGACCGTATCAGTAGCAGTGCAACTGCATTCATTTACACAATACGTAAGAACAATATTCCTCTGCTGAACTCCATTTCTGTGAAGAAATCCAATACCACTACTAAGATTTCAATCTTCAGAATAATGTCCAGCTCTTCTCCCGTATGTATATATCATGCCAAGCTCGGGACAGTGATATGGATGCCTTCTTTGCTCATGAAAATCATGCCTGGCCTCCTTCATTGGCATCAAATGGAATAATGCACCATACAAGCAAATCAGATTTATTGGAATGTTTGGAGCCATTAGTACCGCAACCAGAATCCATTCCAAAAGTTGATGTCAAAATGATTGATGGTGCTGCCCTTGTGCACATGCTTGATCCACATAAATCAAGTCAACCTATTAGGACATTCAAGGACTATTCAGTTGGTGTTCTTGTCCTATATAAAGCATATGCTGCAAGACGTTTTCTGCGTTGATATTGTCTGGGATATTTACAAGGAGAACAGCCTAAAGACACAAACACGACAGGACCGTGGAAATGGTAATCATCTCCGGGTTGATAACACCACTAAGATTCCTACAAACTGGAAGAACTTTCTTCGCTGTGGTGATGCAAACAAAGACAACTTCTTGAAACTCTTAGTTAGTGCATTACAAAAGTTTGAACAGAAGCAAGTGATCAGTACACATGGCCAGAATGCTGTATCATCTCCTATAGTTGATATGTTTTGTACACAAGAAGAAGCAAATACTAGACTCTTGTTCTATGCTTCTCATTCATTCCATCATGGTTTCAACAAGGCAATGATACATGCAACAGATACTGATGTGGTGGTTATCACAGTAGCAGTATCAAGTGTTTTCCAGAACTGTGAAATTTGGGTAGCATTCGGACATGGTAATAAGCTACGTTACATCCTATGCCACCTACTAGCAAGTGAATTATGAAAGGTGCCTTGCGGATTTCTTTTTCCATGCTGTCAGGATGTGATACTGTCTCAGCATTCCGTGGAATTGGAAAGAAGACAGCATGGGCTATTTGGCGCATTATGCCTCACCTAGATCAGGTCTTTGCTCGGTTATCCCAAGCAACAAGCCAAATACTCCCAGAAGACTTAAAGCAGATGGAGAGATTCGTTGTTATTTTGTATCAGCGCACTTCCCCTCTCAGCAGGGTAAATGATGCCAGAAAGCAGATGTTTACTCAAAATCGAGAATGGACAACATTCCACCAACCCTGGAACAGCATGTGAAAAGGGCTGTGTACCAAGCGGGGCACATCTGAGGACAATCACTTGTAGGAAACCCTGAACTCACACCACCACATATGTGGGGTTGGCAGACAGAAACGGATGATTCTACATGGACCCCATACTGGACCACTGTTCCAGAAGCAGCCAATGCATGTCAGAACTATTGAAATGTGGATGCAAAAAGTCTTGTACAAACAGATGCAAGTGCGTTAAATCAAATCTCCAGTGTACTTTGCTGTGCACCTCTTCAGGGCAGCGTAATAGACAAATTTGAACCATAGCACAGCATGGATTGTTAACACTGTCAGTGTAACAACTATTCTTTTTCTTCCCAAGTTCTAAGCAGAAACGGTTTCACAAGGAAGAGAGCAGCTCCAGTGGTCAATTGAGATTTTTTAACATTGTAAATGTAATGTGTTTTTTTTAATATTTTGGTAGGAAACTTTTGAAGTAATACACTTGAAATATGTTTTATTGTCCACCAAAATCACTGAAATCGGGTCATTTATAACTAAATAACAGGAAAAGCCAATTTTTAACGGCGGCCATTTTGAATATTTAATATTTGGCGGGAAATTCTAGAGCTACAAGTCGGTTCCCGCCATTTTTTAATTCAGCATACTCAAAAACCCCAGATGCAAAATTTCCATGCTTCTTTCCGGAAGTGCACGCCAAAATCACATATCCGCCCCACTAGTACACCACTAGCAATTTACGATCAATAAAACTTACTTTTGACAGGTAAACCCAATTTATTAAATTGTCTAGATCTAGATTCTGGAGCTAGTTTACCTTTAACCTAGATCTAAATCTAAAATTGTTTTGAAGATTTGCTTGTTATCATAACATTTAGGCCTATAGCAAAATTCTCAATCAATCCTGATTCTATTAACTAGGCTATAAAGTGAAGGAGATCTAGAAATATAATTCTAGCTCTACTAAACTTATTGAAAAAAATGGGTGCCATACATTGTAGTTGTAGACTTTGAAATAGAAATCTACTCGTAGTTTCTAGGCCTCTAGATAACAATTAGACTCAAAATATCTAGTTCTTATTAGATTGGACCCAGATCTATCATAAAATAGCTTGTCTGTCAAGAATCTAAATCTAGATGAATCTAAATCAACCACGTGAGCTTCTTTTCAAGAGCTCTCTATCCGACTAGAATCTAGATCTAGATCTCAATTTCTCTGGAACGCCGAGCAAGAAATAATTTTAATTTTAACAACTAAATCTATTTATACTCTGATAATGATAAATTACTGATATACGAACCCAAGAATTCTGCGTAGCCCAAAAGCTATGGCCTAGGGCTGTCAGGTCTTCATTTTAAAAATCTAGATCTAGAATCTAGGTCACTTCACTCAAGCAGATCGATCTTTATCTTATTTAGCTCTAAATCTAGATTCGACTATTAAATCACAATAACCCACAAATAGGATAAAATAAATTGCAAATAACGCAATAGGAAATGTAAAATAACTTAGCTTCGATTTTCCTGGAACGAAATAATGAAAAATCAACGACCGCAGACCACATTCACAACTGAATCGTACAACTGCAGAGAGGCAAGATCTGCATCTCAGCATTGATAGTATAGGCCATCCTAATTTAGACTAAATCTACCCAAAGAGCCTCTTTCCACAAGAAATAGATTTCAGACTAAAACATTTGACAAATCTGAAAGGACCTAAAGAAGGTTCCCATTTTTTTATTTGAAATCTTCTCGTATGAGTAGGAAGGCCTCACAGATCAGTTCGTCATGAAAGTCAAAGTGAACGTGAAATGAAGCAGCGTGCTTCCGCTTATGATAAGTATGAAAATCGGCGACGGTTCTGGGGTCGGGAATCGTATGTATCCATCTCACCTATTCATAACAATAACAGCGAACATAGAAGTAAAAATGGACTATTTCGTGAGCAAAACTTAGGTTGCGCGAATCTCAGGAACGACAATGATTTCAAACGTCAAATTGCACATCGAGTTAGAGAATCGATGTGGAATCAATAATGGCATATCTTTACTCCTGCCATTTGAGTCTTGAATTATGTATACGAATGAAGGCAGCCATGGAGACTTCGAAGCCTTGTTGCTACCAAACGACCGTAGTAAATACATGAAAGGAAGTCAATGTAATTATACCAGTTTGAGTCATTTAGCGCCAAATGCCTGTACCTTATAATATTTGACGATTTTGGTGATTGGGTTTTTGCAGCCCTAATCCTTTCAAATTCATCATTCTATAACCTCATAAATGCATTTAGTGGTTTAAAGTGCTGCTACGAAGAGACATTAAATACTTGGGACACCATTTTGGTCATTTTTTTCAAAGAATTTTGGCCGTACATTTAGTAAAATACTGTCATCTAATAGATCTGTAAGTAAACCAAGACCAATGTGATTCACACGTTCATAGTCTTCGCCCGCTAGCCCATGTTTGTGTAAATTACTAGCCTATTGTAACTGTATTCTTGATGGTAAGCGAAAGCAAAGGCCTTAGCTACCATTAAAAGTACCATACTCGAAATGCCAAGCGAAAACGAAAGGTACAGTCAAATTCTTGGGTAACAATGATGACAATGACGTAGATCTAGACTCAAGGCCAGATTTAGCTCTAGATAATGATAGATCTAGAAGCAAGAGCAAAGCGAAAACGCGAGTTTCTGTCAACTTCACGTTACAGTGTTGACAATGACGTAGATCTAGAATCTAGATCAGATCTAGATAATACATGTAACACAGAAGCAAGAGCAGATTCTCTAGATCTAGACCAATACCCAGTCCAATCTCTGCATGAGGTAGGCTTCGAAATACGCTGTTATAGGAATGAGGCTTTGATTAAAGACCAAAAATACCTTTCAATGAGAAACTGTTTTCACCCATCGATTTCTAACTATTCATAGATTTGGATTCAAATAGATCTCTAGCATTGTTTATCCGTTTTGTAAACGGGTTACTGCACTAGTTTTAGTAAAAGGGAAGAAAAAGAAACAAAAGAGAAAAATATATTAAAAGTAGAATACCTCAAATAATCTGAAATCAGAGGAAATGTGAAAGATTTACATCCCTGCTACACATACTATCTTTAGATTCCCACATTGATAGTGATAACATTCACACCTACACACATAAAATATCTCCCTTAAAGAGGGGGGGGGGGGCGGCACCTGGACTGGCGAGTTTTGGACCAAAAGGTTGATTTTCTGTTTTTTTGCAAATTCAGGTAGAACGATCATTTATCTACAAGACAAGTTCATGGCACAAAAATGTCCATATGACGTATAATTTTATTTTTTTTACAAAATAATAGGTAAAAACAATAAATTGTGACGTAAATTACTCTAACACTGACTGAGAAAATGGCAGTAAAAACCTGTATATTGGCGGTAATCGCCAAATGTGGCAACACACGACTCTGGCCTCGTTCGGCCGTCACCGATAGACGCGTCGGCCCATCGGTGTGTGATATAAGAGACGTTGCGCATCAGTGTGTATGTAAACACGCGCACAAGCGTAAGAAAAAACACAAAAAAACTTCATTTCGACGTCTGTTTTAACAACAGTGCACATCTAAATCTAGATTTATAATCCTATTTACAAAAGCAACAATGCCAGAGACTATTATTATACTTTTATATACAGACACTTTTAAAACTTTTTTAAACGTATCATTGATTGTGGGGGTTGGTACCTGAAATTTGTGTGTGTTTGCGTGTGGTTTGAGGGTGTGGGTGTGTGCGTGCGTGTATAGGGCCATCTTGTAATTAGCAGATATCAGCGTTTTTGTACTGTTTATCTTAATTGTAACATTCTTCATGTATGCAAGTGTTATGATTTTAATTTATAGTAATCGTAAATATTGATTACATTATGTAAGCTATTTTATGATATATGTCTTGGCCTTTGTAGAGCACAACTGAGCATGATACTCATGGATAGGGCCGCAATATAAATTTTGCATTATTATTATTATTATTAGCAGTAAAACCTGTGATAGATTAGCATCCTATCGAGGTGGTAATGTTTTCCCCCCCCATGTTTCACACATTTAAAGGATCTAAAGGGGATTTTATTTGCAATACTAATAATACATCTTTTTCCTCAAATGATTCCTTTCATTGTAATTTTCCTGTTCACCCTATGCAGTAGTACCAGGGTGAATTAAGAGGAAACAGCATAATACTA
This sequence comes from Doris montereyensis, assembly GCA_037039925.1. Classification (NCBI taxonomy): domain Eukaryota; kingdom Metazoa; phylum Mollusca; class Gastropoda; order Nudibranchia; family Dorididae; genus Doris; species Doris montereyensis. Next base: position 21,036 of record JAXRKP010002709.1, on the reverse strand, counting down.
ATAATAGAAGACATATGAGAAAGAGAAAGGAAAGAAGTAGGACCAACCAGTAGCGATTGCCAATTGTCCAGTTTCCTCAAGTAAGCTTTTGTTTTCTTCACTTTAAAAAGAGTTTGTCCCATTTCTTTGTTACAAAAAAAAAACCATGTCGATGTCATTGCGTGAAAACAGACAATTCTCTAAGATGCAAAGAAACATCCTTCACTTTGTATTGCAAAAAGAATTTAACAGACAAGAATGAGAGAGAGAGTGTAGTTCGCCTGACAGGCTGTGTTTACGTTCAGTGTGATATTTCGTGGATTTAACTGTGATACAAAGCATTGATTCACTAAATTTTTATGTACAATTATATGTGAATGTGCCCTTTATTCTGTTGTGTTAATATTACGGATTCTTACGTTTTTAGCGAAATTTTAGTCTATAGTGATCTAGTTTTTACCATGAATCTCCAAGACCCCGCCATTTTCCCATATTCTTACCTGCTATCACCATGTGTCAGCATAACAGTTATTTTTATAACAGAAGACTTCAGCGTGGTGGGACGAGAAAACAAAAACAAATCAAAGTCCAAATCGGTCACCGACCAGACCCCCATCAAACACATCACCCCGCCCGCCCACGCAACTTGACCGTAATTAATACCATTCACACACCGGACCATTCAAAACATAACGTACCCCCGCCACCACCCTACACCAAGGACAAGAAACATCCGGCACCGAAATTAGAAATACGCTCTATAGTAATCAATTTCCAAAGCATCCTACCGAAAAGAGCAGAATTTTGGCACATTTTATCGACAATGAAACCAGACATCATTATAGGTTGCGAAACATGGTTGAAACCAGATGTAAATAATGCAGAAATTATCCCCCCCCCCAACTTGAGTATAACGTGTTTAGAAAAAGACAGACACGACAGCTACGGTGGAGTACTTGTTGCTACGAAAGCACAACTCATCGCCCATGAACTATCCCACGTACCACCGGATACTGAGACAGTGTTTGTCAAAATTAACACCGGCAGAAACACAAAACCCCTAGTTGTAGGTGCTGTATATAGAACACCCACGAACACGTCACTTGACCAAATGACCAAATTAACCCAAAGCCTTGACAGTCTCAACAAAAACGACATACTATGGATAGGTGGAGACTTCAATTTGCCAGATATTGATTGGCGAAGCGAAAGCATAAATGGACACCAATATACCCTTTCTATTACCACCATGTTTCTTGATAAAATACGTGACATTGGCTTAACCCAGACGAACAAAATGCCAACAATAGGGGATAAAGTTCTAGACCTCTTCTTCACTTATAGACCAAACCTGACCATGAAATCAGAAACCATCCCATGACTGAGTGACCATGACATCGTTATAACCGAAAACAGACTTAAAGCCAGTAAAATCAAACCGGTACCTCACAAAGTGACCATATGGAAAAAAGCCAACATCACTGCAATACTTAAGGACACAAAGGCTTTTACCACTAGAATAATGCCTCAAGAATCCCATGATGTCGAAACCCTTTGGACCCTAATAAGTAACCATTTACAAACCATATAAGCGAGCACGTCCCAACCAAAGCCTGCTCATCGAGATTCCATCAGCCATGGATTACCAACGATCTAAAAAGACTATCCGGACTATCCCGGCGAAAACAAAGAGCATGGAGCAAAGCCAAACAATCGAATAGCCCCAATGACTGGGAAAGATACAAACTACTGAAAAAGGAAGCAAGATGTGAAAATCGGAGCGGATACCAAAATTATGTAAACAACCTAATTGATGACAAATCAACCAAAAAACTGTGGAAATTCGTCAAGAGCAGGAAATGTGACACAGTCGGAGTAGCTCCCTTGACTAAATGCAACAAAACACAAACAACGAACAAAGACAAGGCTACCACCCTGAACGACCAGTTTTGTTCTGTATTCACACAAGAGGATTGCAACCCCCACCAAGAGACAAACACAGACGACTGTCCAATAATGCCTGATATTACAATAAATGTAAAAGGTGTGCAAAAACTTCTTGAAGATCTCGATCCAACTAAAGCAGCAGGTCCTGACGAAATACCTTCGCCTTCTGCGGATGGTTGCAACGGAGATAGCCCCAGCCTTAACTGTAACTAAACTGTTCCAAATTTCCATTGAAACAAGCGAAATACCCCTAATTTGGAAACACGCCCTTGTTCAACCAGTCTTCAAGAAAGGGGACAGAAGCAACGCTGCAAATTACAGGCCGATCTCTCTAACATGCATATGCTAAACTCATGGAACATATTGTGAGGTCTGCAATCATAGAGCACATCGAGACAAATAACCTAATTACAGATGCTCAACATGGTTTCCGCAAACAAAGATCCTGCGAGACCCAACTGATATTCCTAACCCATGACATAGCCACAGAACTGAACAAACGAGGACAGACAGATGTAATCCTACTGGACTTCTCAAAAGCCTTTGATAAAGTGCCACACCAACGTCTTCTATCGAAACTCCATGCAAGCGGTATTAGAAACAGTCTTTCATTGGATCAAAGCATTCCTCGATAGCCTCACACAAGAGGTCGTGGTCGGAGGAGAAAAGTCAGGCAGTGGCTTAGTGACATCTGGTGTATCCCAAGGCTCTGTCCTTGGACCGACATTGTTCCTGATTTACATCAATGATCTTGGCAACAACATCAAATCCAAAATTCGACTTTTTGTTGATGATACAATACTATACCAGCACATCTCCACCCCAACAGACTGTCATAGCTTAAACCAAGACCTGCAAAAACTCCAAGAAGGGGAAGAGAAATGGCTAATGGAGTTTAATGCCTCTAAATGTCAAGCCATGACGATAACAAACAAAAAGAACCCAATAACATTCGATTACACACTACACGGACATCGACTAAAACGCGTTAACTCCGCAAAATACCTTGGAGTCGAATTGTCATCAGACCTGAAGTGGGGCAAGCATATTTCCCGAACCGTAACAAAGGCCAACCAAACGAGTACCTTCATCACCAGGAACCTTGAAGGATGTCCCCTGGCAACCCAAGCACTCTGCTTCAAAGCCTTGGTTTGGCCCATCCTCGAGTACGGCAATGTCATCTGGGACCCCCACCAACAACACCTCATACATTCATTAGAGATATTCCAGAGGAGGGCAGAAAGAAGAATGCACCATGACTTCTCACTTCTCTCCTATAATCGGCCCCTATCCTGAGCTAAGTCCATGTTTTTATTTGTTTTTATCTGTTTTTATTTGTTTTTTATCTGTTCTTGTTTTCATTCTTTTACTTTTTTATCTTCTCTTTGTGTCTTGTCAATATCGCGTATGTATCTACATGTAGACTGGTCCTCCTCCACGGAGGTTACCACAATATCAAGAAGAAGAAGAAGATATGATTGGACATAGAGTGAAAGGCACTTATGTTAAGCGAATGTACCACAAATTATTGTCTTTATCTTGCTGAAGTGACACATCCCAAAAGAAAACAAATCATGCTTCACCAAGCACACTAGAAAAACATGGCAGGAGAAAAAACAAAGCCCATTTATCACATTCAATTAAGTATGCACATCACAAAATACTGACACTAACATTATTTTTAAACTGCCATACTGTATCAAAATGAATGGGAAAATGTTTTTGTTTTATTTGTACAGCATCAAGCACACTACTACACTGCGAAAGGACAGAGAAGAAAATACAGAAAAGGACAAATCATGTCCAGTCAAACACATCACAAAACAGCCTGGAAAATCTGTTTCAATATTCCTCCAGCATCAAACACACAGCAAAATACATGGCATGGGAATGGGTTTTATTCAAACTGCATCAAATATACTACAAATACAAAATAGTAGAAAAAAATTAAAATAAAGTATAATTATAATACCTCCGCCACAATGTGCAATCCTTGTCTGGGTGTGGTGCTTGCATGCCTCAGCAACCCGGAGAGTTATGCCAGTAGGAGCTTAAGCTCCTTGCAGGATCACCCAAGCTGGACAGATCGAAGGGTAGAGGTCAGACTAATACTAGTAATATATGGACACATTGGGTAGACAAGACTCGGCAAGCTCAGGACGGCAACCTGTCTAGAGTTAATCTCCAAATTTCAATCTTAGCCTCCAGGATGGAGGTTGGCGAAGGGCTAACAACCCTCCCATAAAACAAGTACATTACAGAAATGCCAAAAGGAAAAACACAAATGCCAAGTCTTGGGAAAGGTAGGCAGTCCACTAGGACTAAGTATGAAGCATTCCAGTGAAAGCCGAAAGGAAGCTGGCGTGCCGATGGCTCTACTCTCACCCAGGACAAACACAAAGCTGGGCACGTGGAACGTGTGAACGATGTTCGAAGGGAAAGACGGCTCATATAGCCTCAGAAATGCGGTCATACAACCTAGCAGTTTTGGGCCTTTGTGAAACGAAATGGACTGAGACAGGGCAACTTCACCTCATCACAGGAGAATTTCTCATTTACCCGGACACCAACACGACGGTGCCTCCTACACTGAGGAAGTGGGTATAAGGATTTCACCAGCAGCAGAATCAATGTTAAAATGGAATGTCATATCCTCCAGAATAATCACTGCTAAATTCTTCACAAAATCCCGTAAAATTTTGGTGATCTAATGTTATGCACCAATGAATGAAGCAGAGGAAAACAGAAAGAAGAATTTTATAATCAGTTACAAAATGTGATAAATCAAAAGGCAAAGAAAGATGTCTTGATCCTGATGGGCGACCTAAATGCTAAAATCGGGAAGCGACAACACTGGCAGAGAGCATTGTTTAGGCAAAGAAGGTCTTGGAGTAAGAAATGAAAATGGAAAATTATTTAGTGACTTTTGCATGGACTTGTGGTTGGGGGAAGCATCTTCCCACATAAAAGAGTCCACAAGGTTACCTGGGTGACTCCAGATCATCAGACCGAGAATCACTTATCACATCTGCATTGACAGCAGATTTAGAAGATCCATGCTAGATGTTCAAAACAAGAGAGGTGCAGACGTTGGTTCTGATCATCATTTATTAGTAAAGACCTTTCGTTTTGAAGAAATGAAATTTGATAAAATTGGTTTTAAATACAACACTGAGCTATTACAGAACCCACAGACTAAGAAAGTGTTCCAAATACAACTGAAAAAACCATTACACACCATTAGCAAACCTTATCCAAGAGGACTTTTCGGTAGGACAGGCTGGGAAACTACTTGCAATGAAATACAGGGCAAAAAAACAAGACAACACAAAGACTGGATAACAAATAATAACATTAGAAACAATGCAAACGATAAAATTTAGAAAGGACTTAAAATTAAAGGTAAAAAGCAAGACGAGAGCATCAAAAGCTAAGATACAGGAAGAATATTATATGGCTCATAAAGAAGTAAGAAAAAGCGTGAAGCAGGACAAGAAAAACTCTTGTTTTCCTACCATTGACATCAATTTTCGCCCATTTCCGACTTGAGTATGAAAAATCTGACATATTTCCAATTTTCCGACCTTGCTGGATACCCTGATGCCTTTGAAACATGGCGCACCACTAAAACATCCACAAGAAGACTTCAAAATTTAATAACAGATACCTGAGACAAATCCTACACATCAAATGGTTTGATAAAACTACAAACAAAGAACCTTGGGAAAAGACATCAAGTACCGATAAAAGTACAAATTAAGAGAAGGAAATGGGGATGGCTTGGGCACACCTTTAGAAAATCATCAGAGAACATAACGCATCAGGCCTTAAAATGGAATCCACAGGGAAGATAGGTCGAGGGAGTCCCTAGAACCTGCAGCTTTCACAAGCTTTCGATGATGAGGGAGACCAAAGACAACACGGCATCTGGGTTTTTCCTGGAACGAGACAGAGATGCTGGCGCAGGACAGAGTGAAGTGGAGAGACCTCATGGGCGACCTCTGCCCCACCCGGGTAAGTCATAATTATAACCTCACCCAATAAAACATAAATTACAGAATAGAAAATTTTAAGCAACATTTACACATCGCCATGCACACAAAATGGGACAAAATAAAAATTAAAGTGAACTAACTTAAAATAAACTTTTCATACTCCACCAAATATGAGATATATGGATGGAGTGAACACAACAAAAAACATAATAAAACCTTCACATTATTATCTGAATTTTCAAGCATAATCTTATCAGTTATATAAATATATATATTATTTGTATATCCTTTTCATTCTGAGACCATTTCAATGCCAGCATCAGCAAAAGAGTACCATTACATTTACATTCATTTACACATTTAGTCACTGGAGAACATCAGGCATGGCATTTTAAGATCCAGCAACTGGTATAGCAACTAGATGTCTAATGATAAGCCGCCCCGGGCATTGCTTTGATGAGTCATAGCTCAACAGAATTCAGGTTACAGCAGGCATATTTTTATTACATTGCAATTAGCCCCGTTCATCGTATGATCTTCAGGGGTGCATTAAGAAAAATGAGAAGGATGAAAGACAGGTGAAAGAGCAGAAGGAAAGAGGTTTTCCTACCAAGAACTGACGGGCCCCACTCCGTAGTCCTTACCAATTTCCCGCCAAGATCCTAAATGCAGAACAATCCACCTCTACTCCATAAATAGAGTCAAGCGATTTTAGGAAGTGAGATCTTGTGAAACTTTTACCTTCTATAATATACATTGTACATTTATACATTTATTTTTAAGTCTGCCATAGGTTTTTTCTAGTCTTAATTTTGACTTTGATATCCTCGATTTAATAGGAATAGATTCTAATTACAAAATCCTAACTACATATAAGTTACAAAAATTTCCTTTAACTGAAACGATTCCAGCACTGTATGTTGACTTTTTAATCTGCTTATTCTATTAACTTATTACATAAACAACATAAATAATTAGTGAGTTATTATTTCGCTACCAGCTGCCTAAATAGAGAGGACTGTGGTGGTTTCACTTGTTCAGGCAACTCATAAAGAAATCGAGAAATACCTGTATGTCTAGAGATATGGCTGCTTAAACACAAAAAATGACGCCTGTCTTGCGTATATTTAGTTGCCTATATAAAGGTGGCCAAAAAATTAATTAGTGGGACACTTTGAAACATCCAAATATACACAGACACCCTGTACAGCAGAAAAATGGCACTAACAGAATGGCTTATAACAGAAACGAAAGTGTTTATCAAATGAATGCTTATATTATGTTTGCACTATAATATTATTATTACTTTCATTATTGGGGTTATTGTTTCTTCTAACTATTCTGATGGGTCTTGCCGTCCAGTTTGGGCCAAATGCTTGGTGATGTCCACCCAGTCCCATCCCCGTGGCCGGTCATTGTTGGCTCCAAAACGGTCAAACATTCTCCTTTTCTGTGACTTAGTCATGTGCTCTTTCTTCTCTTTGACAACTTTGGTGTCATTAGAGTCCACGATGCTTTCTTTCCCACCGCCAACCTGATATATCAAGAACAGTTATCAAAATACAAAGCCTTCAAAATACTAAAATCAATCAAACCATTTTTGTTTTGTTTTAACTCAGGAAGGGATTGACAAACTCTGCAAAAATTGTTTGTAATTCAATTCAATAACACAAAGACAATGTTAACCATTTAACAGTCACTAATTTCAAGTCTATCTGCAGTTTGAATAATTATAGTGACTTTTTTGATAGGGGTATAGTAGTCATCGCTAATGGTTCAGCTGTACGATGTGACCGGAAGGCCTTGGGATGTTGAGCTCTGTTACAATCGCGAACCCCCCCCCCTTAACCTAACCTAACCTTGCAGAAATGTTCTTTTTTAAACTATAACCTGAAAAGTTTTACACCTTGGATTTGTTACATCTACATCTAGTTTAGATCTAACGAGTGCTACAAAATTCTGTTAACTGTGTTGACAAAATGACATTGCGGTAGGAAAACAAGTCAAGAATTTCTTACTAGGTCAGAAAAAATGGCATAAATAGTATGTTATTGATAGATAGTCAATAAAATGCAGGTTTTATGACTTCTCAAAATAAATTTACAGCTCAGTGACGCAGATTGGATTTTCATACTGGTTCCCTACTTCAGAGCCCCTCCCCTAGATCCATGTAAAGTCTGTTTCGCATCGTTTTTGATGCTGATCTGATCTGTAGACGGGACGTTTCTTTTATCTTCCATCTAGAATGGGACTACATGTTGATCCACCTACCTGGAGCAGGGGTGGGTTTTACTCGAAGAGACTTGAGAAAATGTTCAACTATAAGGGCATTCAAAACATGTGATGTTTTACATATAAATGTGTAACAAGCAGTTGAATTCAAACTATGAGGTCCAGGGTTCAAACTCCATGCTCACTGGACAAAGCCTGTGGAAGACTAGCATCTTTCTAGTCAATGATCCTGTAGGGCTAGACCTGGCGGAAACTGTTTTTTACTTAAATTTATATGATAAAAGCATACAGCAAAACGTATTGTAAAAATTGTGTCAAATCTTACTGGCTGGATGGCTGGCATGGGGGTGTCAGGTTGTTTTGCAAGGAGCTCATCAGCATTATCCTTGACCCATTCAAACAGAGTGAAAGTCATTGACATGCCTAAAAGATCGTTTGCCTTTATACAGGCGGATGAGACAAAAGGAGGCATTTGAGCAAATGCAAGAAAGACCTTAAAACATGTAAGAATGCCAACACTATTCTTCGTTTTTGTTTTCATCATTTCTATCATATTGTTACTATAAATATGATTATCATCATACAAATTCATACCTCAATTATTGTAACATGTTCTTCTACATCTAATTTAATTACAGTAGAACCTCTCTAATCGGGAAATCTCAGTGGATCATAATAATATCCTGATTTGCAACGTTTGTCTGATGAGTCTGGCTTATGATCATCATGAACTGGCACCTCAAAAATTGTCCCGATTAGCGGGGACCTAAGGATTTTGCTTCTCTCTCTCCCACTGTTTATCAGTCTGTCTGAATGTCTGCTTCTCTCTGCCCATCTCTTGTCTGTGTGTCTCTCTCACACACATACACACACTCTTTGTCTGTGTATCTCTCTCTTTTTGTCTGTCTGTGTATCTCTCTCTCTCTTTGTCTGTCTGTCTCTCTCGACAAGAATGCATTGGGAATCGTTAAATCTCCTTGTGGGTCCATCCTTGTGAGGCTATGACAGGGCAACAGTGCTCTGTAAGCGCTGCCTCAAGTCAACACCATACCGTATTGTTAACTTGGCGATCAAGGCCTGATTTCACACTTTTGTAATGGATCTTTGGTGTGTCTGGCTTATGGTCATCATGAACTGGCACCTCAAAAATTGTCCCGATTAGCAGGGGACCCTGGATAATCTTAATCCTTGCAAGATACTTTATATCACAGCACAGATGAAATGAAGCTGGCATCATAGTCTTATTTATAGACTTTACATTACATACATAGGACTAGCAAAATGTTCGTACTGACAAGTAGTGTCACAACATGACGATAGAACACACTCTTTCTTTTACTTCTACTTCTACATCTTTATGAACTTATGTAGTCATCTCCAGTAATGAAGGACCAATATACAGTTCACCAACAATTTTTTTTAATGTTACAAAGCGACAGAGCCAACATTTACACACAACCTGACCAGAAATAATTAAAAGCCAGGTACAACAGCAGTGTATTGGCATCAAAATTCTACATTGGTTTGTTACATGAGAATAAGTTTCAGTTAACTAAATAATAATAATAAAAATAATAATAATACTAAGGCATTTGTATTGTGCTATTTGTATTGGCAAGTTTGGGACCAAATTGTTGACTTTCCGTTCTTTGTATATTCGGGTAGAACGATCATGTATCTTCAAGTAAGCTTATGGCCAAAAAATGTACATATGATGTATAGTTCTATTTTTTTACAAAATATTATGTAGGCGTAGGGTAGGTAAAACTAGTCAAAATTTTGACGTTAATTACCCTAACTCTGACTGAGAAGATCGGCACTGAAAACCCTCTAGCGACAGCTAATCGCTAATGTGGCAACACAGTTCTTTTGCATGGCTTTCGGGAAGACAGTGCATTGATCGGCCGAGCGCTTTGTGACATAAGAGGTGACGGCCAGCACCACTTGTACGTAAACACGTGCACAAGTAAAGGGATAGAGGAAAAAAATAAAAAACTGGTCATTTTGATGGCTGTTTTCACAGCAATGCACATCTAAACCTAGTTTTACAATCATCTTTACATTAATAACAATGCCAGAGACTATCAAAAGAGTAAGGGGGTTGCTACAAGAAGGGCAACCCGTCTGAAGCGTTTACTTTTAAGTTATTTTCTTGTCCTTTTTTACTTGCATTTACTTCGAAATGTAGTTTTTCACACTAAAATTCCATCTCCTCCATCATTTACCTACCGATATGTGAAATATTTTGCACACAACTGCCTTTCGTCAATGTTAAGTCTGATTTTGTTACCGGCCTAGATATAAAGGTTGGTAGTGTATTTAAGGGCTCAAACCCATTACCTTCTGGTTGAGAGGCAGACACCTTGCCTCTGGACTACAGTCCCCCTAGTTTAGTACTAAAGCATCGGTTTGTTCTCTCTTATAAGGCACCGATGCTATGTCTTAGATTATGGAAATAAGCTGCGGTTCACATAATCAACATTTGCAAAATACAAGTCAATTGTTGAGCCTTTGTGATAAGACGGTTGTTTTCAAGGTGTTCAGTTATTGCATATCCCACAAGGCATTCCAGACATTCGCAGCATTATGCAGGAAAAAGATATTGGTCTGCAATTTACAGCTGTACTGCTGTACTGATTCTGTTACCGTCCTAGATATAAAGGTTGGTAGTGTAGTGTATTTAACTGTGAAGATCGAACAGAATTGATCATTAAGTGATAAGCCTTTTCTTTGTTGGTGATGTAAACCTCACTTCCTTTTGTCATGTGGAGGAGGGGGAGGCTCATACTTCGTTGAAATTTCTACTCTTTATGGATTTCCACAGGCTTTTTGGTTGACTCTTCAGTGAGCAAGTCTTTGACATTGTTTTGACACGCATTTCTTTTTATATTTCATACTTACTTCATAAAGGATTTATTGATCTTTTTTATATTATAATTAAAGCTCTGCTTAGCTCATTTACAAACAAACACAGAAAGCATTAAGGACATTCTATCAACTGACAAATCTCACCTGTTCTAATAAACCTTCTTTAGCAGCTTCTTTTAAGGAGGGATCCCTGAAGAAAGCAAAAGGAAACTATAAATATACTTTATGTTCATTGAAACAATGAAAAAGTAATCTATCTTTCAGAAAATTGTTCAACTATTAGCGTGCCTCAAACCCATTAGCTTTGGGGTTGAGAGGCCGACCTGACACTGTGCCTATGGACTACCGAGTCCCCTCCATATGAAGTCATTGGAATTCAAAAACACTCCTTAAAAAATATAAAAATGCTCACATGGAAGTTAAATGGTTTTCATGGGAATTGTAACCAATTCCTTAAACGAATGCATAATTAATAAGTAAATGTAACACTAACAGAGTATCAAAAAATAATCAAGGAATTTGAAAATCAATACAATTTAAAGTGTAATTCATCAAGACTATATGATTAAATGATAAGATGAAAATGTCTGGATAGTAAATATCAATGGTTTCCATCACAAAATGCGATACTCACCAACGGGTTAAAAGAATGAGTTACTGCCCCTGTGATATTTCATTTTGAAATCTATACTGAGTAACAGTTTCCTTTTTTCTTCGATTGTGAAATAACATGGACTAAAATATCTATGGCACAGGGAGACCTTCACGTGGGTTGTTTTTATAGAAAACCATCTAGCGGAGTTGACGTGATGGAACAACTACATGAATCTTTAAGGAAGCTCCATAGCCAAGGAACGCACATCCCAAACATTCTTTTAGGCGGCGATTTTAATCTTCCAGACATCATATGGGAAGCACAAGAAGTTAGACCAAATCCCCAATATAGCAGACACATAAATGAAAAAATGATTGAAATTGTCACTGAATTCAACCTGACGCAAGTAACTCACGAACCAACATGAGGTGAAAACATACTTGATATCATCTTGACAACAAATCCTGACCTTGTGGAAACAAGTGTTGTCCCTGGTATGAGTGACCACAGCGCAGTTTTATGCAGCGTAAAATGAAAACGAAAATAAAGAAAAAACCTCCTCGATCAACTTTCCTGTACCCCAAAGGCGACATCAATGCTATTAAAGAAGACCTACGAGATAACTACGAAACATTCGAAAGAAATGCAGAGACAAAAACTGTAAATGAAAATTGGACAATATTCAAAGAACTTGTCACACATTCCATGAACATACATATACCCAAGAAAACAATTAGCGGCAAAGCACACTTACCGTGGATAACTAAACAGATCAAACGGTTGATAAGACAAAAGCAGAGGAGATATAATGCTGCAAAATGCCACAACAAATCAAAGGACTGGCAAAAATATCGAAAAATCAGAACAATAATTCATCAGGAATTACGGAAACAACACCTCAAATACATAAACCAACTACTTGAAATTGACGATGAGAATCCAGACCCTGACAACGCTCGCATAACCAAAAAGATTCTGGTCTTACATCAAATCAAAGCGAAAGACATATCAGGAATAAGCGTCCTTCAACGACCAGACGGCACAGAAACAACAGATTCCAAAGAACAAGCAAAAATTCTTAACGATCAATATCAAAGTGTGTTCACCCGGGAGGACCCAAACTTACCAATCATTGAAAGTAGCGAAATTTCTGAAATCAAACAAATTAGTATCACTGTACCAGGGGTTATAAAACAACTTAAACAACTAGACTCGCATAAGGCAACAGGACAAGATGACATCCCCTCTAAAATCCTCAAAGAAACAGCAAATGAGATCGCGCAATATCTTTGCACAATATTCCAACAATGAATAAATACCAGATTTGTGCCAGAAGATTAGAAAATAGCAAACATCACAGCTGTTTATAAAAAGGAAGACGTGACATTGCTTCGAACTACCGCCCAGTATCCCTAACTTCAATTTCTTGCAAAGTACTGGAGCATATCATAGCACACACGATAATGAATCACCTGGAAGAAAACAACGTACTGGTAGACTACCAATATGGATTCCGTAAGCACCATTCCTGTGAAACACAACTTATATCAACACTAGAGTCGATAGCTAAATCAATAGATGACAAAACAGGTTGACCTACTAATCCTTGATTTTAGTAAGGCTTTTGACACTGTACCCCACCAACGCCTCCTCCAAAAACTAGAGAATTATGGAATAAGAAACACCAACGATATATCCGATAATGAAACAAACAACCAACAGCTCCTGAAATGGTTTGAAAGTTGGCTCCGTGGTAGGACACAAAGAGTAATCCTAGAAGGAAAATCAAGCGAACCTTGTCATGTCCTATCTGGAGTCCCCCAGGGCACAGTCCTTGGACCTCTCTGTTTTTTAATATTCATAAATGATCTTGGGAAAAATCTGTCCCCTGATACAAATCTTAAACTGTTTGCGGACGACAGCCTGTTGTTTCGAGAAATAACAAACAAAGCCAGTGCAGAAAACCTTCAAAGAGATCTGTCAACCCTTGAAAAATGGACTGAAGAGTGGCATATGAAATTCCATCCATCAAAGTGCTATGTGATGAACATTACACCAAAACGAAAGCCAGTCATATATGATTATACCCTCATGAACGAGCATCTGGAACACGTTCAAAGCATACCATATCTGGGAGTCCGCCTCAACAACAAACTCCAATGGGATGATCATATAAATGAAATCACATCAAAAGCAAATAGATGCCTTGGGTTTATCCACCAAAACCTGCGTCAATGCCCCATGCAAATTAAATCTCAGGCATACACAGCACTTGTTAGGCCGACGCTAGAATACGCTAGTGCTGCATGGGATCCACACCACCAATACCAAATTGACCAAATTGAAAAGGTACAGAGACGGGCAGCGCGAGTTGTAAAAAAATGCTGGTCAAGAGAACAAGGATGCGTGACTCAAGCATTACAGGAACTTAACTGGTCTTCTCTGAAACCCGCCGAAAACACTCTCGCCTCACACATATTTACAAAGCAATAAACACAGACACATCAACCGTGAAAATCCCAACTTATTTTTCTCAACGCAACAATGAATATACTCGCTCAACAAGAAATCATCACCAGCAAAAATTCATCAACCCATATACCCGGACCAACATTTACAAACACAGCTTTTTCCCTTGAACCATCTGCGAGTGGAATGCCCTGCCAAATAGAGTCATCAACAGCTTATCTGTTGACCAATGTAAACGTGTGCTTGGACGTGAAAATGTGTGAATATGAACTGTGAAGTGTAACACTATATTCGCATTCATGGGCAAAATGCCTTTGCGAATTCAATTCTGATTCTGATTCTGATTCACAAAACGCAATATATCTTATTTGTTTTAGTTTGACAATTAAACGTCTCGTTACAAAACACGATATATATCAATGATTGTTTTTCACAAAACGTGATACATGCATTCTCAGCCAATCAGAAATCGTCAAAGGACCAATGTCCGGCCACACCCACAGCCCAGCTGTGCCAGTTTTATTCAATAGCAGACATTATCCTTGCCTGCTTTTAACATTTTGAATCATTGTTTGGGATTTTTTTTTTTCACTTTTAGTCACCCAAAACACCATGAATGTATTTGCTGATTAATTTGACGTTTGTTTTTTTTCTTCCTTGTAATTTTCATTTAACCTTTTAGCGTTTAAATCAACAAAAACAACATGTGCGAAATACCCGCTGAAAGTTCAAAGCGACAGAATCCGACATCTGCCAATACAGGCCCACATTGTTCAAGCCGACAGAAACTGACAAGTGACACACACTCTTTTTTGTTAGCTCTAATTGGTCACATAAATGATGCTATTATTCTAAATTTAGAATAGAATACAGTAGTGACTGCCTAAATGCCCAGTACTTGGGAAACAGACAAAACGGGCATTTAGGCGAAAGTAGGTCAGGGGCAACAATTTGAGGGTAGACCTATTTCTGTGGTTGGGTTTCCTAGTGACTTGCCAACTTCGCCAAGGATTTGAAGCTTCTTTTGGTAAATCATTTCCTGGTTTATTCTTTTTTCTCAAGATGTAGATCTGTATGTAGCTGTGCAAAATTCAAGTTGTTACTATGGAGGCTAAGAGATAAAGGACCTGATCCAATGTTTGCTTCCTCAGTAACTGGCACAACCCACACTATAATCACGTAACTTATTTAATCATGAGACCTATGACTTTTTTTTTAAAAAGTAGTTACACAAATTTGGATGAGAAAAATTGGATAAAGAAAAGCCTCATCCAATGGGACCAATGTGTGAATAAATTAACATGAATCTTACGACTCCTTCTATTTATAATCCTCATGTTAAAATGAAGACAACAGACAGACAAGGATAAAGATTCGTAACCAGATCATTTGTTTTTGGAAAAGTAATCAGCTGTACGAAAAATATATTGTGAGAAAAAAGGAAACCTGGAAACCATTACGCTTTTAATGCTGAAGTAGTGAGCGCTCGGATGGGTTGGCTGCCTCTCGCCATGGAGACCCAAAGTCACATTGGATACGGCCAATACGGCAGTAAAACTGTTCACACCGTGTCCCTCGATCGCTGATGCCACTTACGACATCAGGAAAGAGATGTGGCGGAGTCAAAAGACCGTTCAATTCTAATTGCCCGATGACAAACCAGTTTAGTCAAAGTTTAGTACATTAGGTTCTACAATGGATAGGCAATGAAGGGTAGTTGCAATGCATGGCACAGTGTTGACGGGCATAAGCCCTATAAGATTAGCAATCGGATTACATGTAAGATAAAGAAAAACAGAATATTTAATCAATTACGGACGTATTTTATGATACTTTGAAGAAAAAGATAACTGCAGTTGTCGTTGGAGACCGGGCATTTAGTAGATCACGTTTTTGAAAAACGCAGATGTCACAAGCTTTAATTGTGAGAAAAATACATACCGGTATGTCTGATTTAAGTAGTTATCACTGTTAAACATTCTTTATGTCTGTGACACGTTAAGGTCAGAATTATTTTATGGCTGACTGACAGGGCAAATTTGATATTAAATTTTAAGCAAGTGAAAATCTAATGAAATAAAGAACAAGTTAACAATATTTTACAATGTCCATACACCGAAGGTAGAATGGGAGCTGATAAAGAAAGACAGAAAGAAAGAATTTTTAAAAACTGTTCTTTTATCTTAATAAGAAAGAAAGAGAGAGAGAGAGAGAGAGAGAGAGAGAGAGAGAGAGAGAGAGAGAGAAAGAGAGTGGAGGGAGGGAGGGAGAGAGAGAGAGAGAGAGAGAGAGAGAGAGAGAGAGAGAGAGAGAGAGAGAGAGAGAGAGAGAGAGAGAGAGAGAGAGAGAGAGAGGGAGAGAGGGAGAGAGAGAGACAGGCCGACAGACACAGACAGTAACGGAGAGAAACAAGAGAGAGTGTGAATGTGAGACGTGCAACACAAAAATGATAACCAGTGCAACTGTGTCCATAAAAAAGATAATTCTGTCAAAGATTGCATACTATGGCTCCCTACAAACTGTGATTTACTTTGAATAAAGCCATTTTTAAGAAACAGTGTTGAGGTTTTAATTTGATTTTTTATTTGATTTTACCCACATCCACAGCCAAGGTGATATACAGGTTTTTGGTAGGATTTTTTAAATATTTTGCCCACACTGCCCTGTAAATGGTCAAAGGATCTTTAATGTGCAGTGTTGTGACTAGCACACAGGACCTCCTTTTTTATTGTCCATCTGGACTAGATGTCGATCCACCTAGCTGGATCAGGGGACGAATTTGAGAAAATTGTTCAACCTATCGGGCAAGAACCCACAGCCTTTTAGTTGAGAGGCTAACACCTTGCCTCTGGACCACCGTCCCCAGTGTTGAGTCTGAACATTATATTTCATGGAACAAAGAAAACAAAAGAAACTCACACATGCTTATTATAAAATAAATCAAAATTAATTTGTGGTAATTCTTCTGGGTATTTCTCATGCCAAGATATTTCAGTGATGAAAGATTTATTTGCTTCATCTTGTCCAACCTGAAAGAGAAAAATATAAAGAAATAATGGGTACTAATTAAATAAAAACAACCTACTAAAAACTGGTTCACATTCCATCAAACGTCATTTGAATATTTTCTGTAAAGATTATCTAGTCAATCAGAGACATGAAGATAATTTAAATCCTTTTATATCTTTAATGCTTTTATACAATCAACTAGGTAAAAAACAACAATGTCCATCTTATGAGATATTAATCAGAAATTTTCAGTCATTACAAAAATTGTTAGAGGATTTTCTGGATGTTATCAACTCTTATAAAAGAATTGTAACCAAGTTCTATTTCTAATAAATCGGTTACAAATGTTGATAAAATAATATTTTCGATAAGAATATGTTGACCTTATATACATCACACCTGGGGGCACCTGGATTGACGACTCTGGGACTAAAATGTTGACTTTCTGTTTTTTGCATATTTAAATCATTTATCTACAAGCCAGTAGTAAAAAATGTCCATATGACGTATATTAATTTTTTACAAAATATTTGTAGGTGAGGGTAGGTAAAACCAGTCAAAATTTTGACGTCAATTACACTAACACTGACTGAGAAGATTGGCACTGAAATTGTGAAAACCCTCTAACGACAGTTAATCGCCAACGTGGCAACACAGTTGTTTAAGTTTGCTTGAACACTGCATGCCGACCGCCATTCTTTAGATATTGAATGGAAAAGACGATCTGCACAGGTTTTGAGTGATTTTATTCATAACTAAGAGAGAAATAGATTTTGAAAATTGGGTCAAAATCCAAGATCGCGTTTCCTTGGCAACCAAGGATGCTACAAATTGTTCAATGATATAAGATGACTATATTTTGACTGTTACTCATATATACTATAATCAAAAAACCGTAATTCAAAAACAAAAAAGAAATGAATTCAAGAGCCCCCCCCTCTTTAAAAACTTGTTTATAATAAAATTGCAACAGTAATATGTATGGAAAATTCAGAATGAAATCACCTTGTTTTAAGATTCCTTGATTGATTCATTGAAATTTGCCCGTCCATGTGGTGGTCTCAGAGTAAACAGTAAGACGAAAGATGTAAAAGAGTGAAAGGAAAGAAGTAGGACCTGCCACAAGTCCTTGCCGACTGCCAACTCTTATTTTGAGAAGCAAGTGAACAAATTGCTATTCCTCCTTACCTTGTACTGAAAGACGGTATCACTGATTTGTTTGAATGCAACATCTCCATCATAAATTGAGAAAAGAACTTCCCGCTCTTCTGTACAACAGCAAAAAAGGAAAGTTTTTTTAACGTAAATAAGAAAGAAAACACTAAGAAATATCACAAATTCTGTGCCTTCAGTTGTGTTGACAAAACAAGAAGAACGATATAAACAATAAAAAACCTTAATCAAGATGCAATAACATTATAACAAAACTTCCACTTTGAAAATGAAAGGCAATGAATTATAAATGAAAATTTTAATTACCACAAGAGGTAGAGATGTCATTTATAAATAATATCTATGAGAGTCTAGTAGAGAGAGTGGACTAGTTCCAAACTCTTGGTTATAGATTACATTAACACTTTGAGCTCGAGTAAAGAGTTAATCTCAACAAAGTGAACGAGCAGCCACAGCAAGATTGAATGAATAACAATGCAAAATAACTTCAAGACGATCTCCTACAATAATTGTTCTTTCATTTCAAAGCATTAGGGCTTATAGGGGATCTCTGTATTGGGGAGAAATTATATTGTAAACAATGAGTGGCGCTGATTTAGATTGTTGAAAACTGTTTTTGACTGATGAAGCCATGGTTTCATTATTGGACAATAATTTAAAAAGTAGATTATCCCTTGAAACTGGAACTTTACCAGATTGAAGTCTGATATCTGATGATGATGAACTGAAATAACCCTATCACCAGTTTCTGGATTTTTTTTATGGCAAGGAATGTAAAATCACAACAATTCAAGAAATTTATCTCAAAGCGGCAGTCGCACCAGCTACCTAGGGTACAGTGGGCTAAACACCCGCTTGCCCAAACTAATCAGATTTAGATACCAAAAATGTGAAAATAGGTTAATTTACAAATTTAATAAAATTTATATTCAAACTCATTATAATATTAATAGCAAACATCATTCATCAAATCATGTAGAGTGGTCTAATGTCAGTATGGCTACTTAAAGACCAGAAGTAGAGGTCATGTAAAGAAAGCAATCTATTTGTGTCAATAAATCATGCTATGGCGCTTGAAGATATCTAAAAAATAGTCCATCTTGTAATAAATATGACCCATTTTATAAACTATGCATTTTGATTGGTTGATGCCAAGGAATGTCTCAAAATTCCCTTATTAAATAACATCAACAGGGCCACTGTAACATCAGCTTAGCTACATTTAACAGCAAAATGCCTGAAGACAAAATACCATCAAGGCAGATTCTTGTTAGTTATTGTATGGAGGCGGAAAACACTCAGAAGTAGGAAAATGCATTTATTGCCTTCTCAATGTGATTGTAATAAAATGAGAAGATACAAGTGCATGTAAAAAATTATATCTCATTGAGGAAAAACAATACACGTCGACTTATTTACCTATAGAAAAAAAATTACTTTTATTATATAACGATAAACACGTAACTTTCCCCTGCTAACGCCATGACTACAAAATGCCCTGCTCTACACAGTGCTAGGCTGGCTAGTGACTGCAGGACCAGAAGTCAATCATCCGGTCAGACCCAGTCTTACCTCCGCTTTACGTTAAATGACAGGGGCACGGTTGCCCGGGTGGAGACGGCAGGGCTACAAGATGCGTGCTCCGTGGGGTTATTACTTAACATGACCGGATAAAATACGAACCTTTCCTGCCACTGCCTTGACTAAGACATTTATGCTAACTGTACAGCGCTTTAGCTAGAAAAAAGGGGTACAATCATAAGGTCAAAATGTCCAGTGCTGGAAGCGATCGGGGCTACAAGCTGCATTTTTCTTGGGTTGAGGAAAAGGTTTTCTTCATTTCTTGCACCCCAAAATTATCTTCCTTGTTCCTTTATGTTAATGTAACACATTAGGCCTACTATGACTTATTTTATGCTTTTATGAGCAACTTGAAGTTACAAGTGAGTTCTGAAAGTACTAAACCAAGTCATTGTCATAAAAATCATGAAAGGAAGCAATTACATCTGAGAGCTCTATTAATTTTACAGAAATCAGGGGGTGACTGTCCTGAACTAAGCATCCACTGCCCTTGTAAATTTTCTATTTGGAATATATTTTAAGCTAAATTTTGATATCAAATTTGGTATTATTTTTTTCAATTTAAAAATTCTGCCAAATTCAATATGGGTCCCAAAGGAACCAAGAAAACCAGCTCCAAATGTTTTCCACCTGGAACAAACCTTTACTTTGATTGAAAACACTTTTTAAAAAAAAAATAAAGACACAGAAAACTGTTAACAGACACATCAATCAGAACTTATCTAGATTTAGATATATCTATCTAGCTGTTTTACTCTACAGTCAATTATTATCTAGGCCTAGTCACATAGATTTCTAGATTTCTAGTAGTGTTATGACCGTGCTGATGTTACACCACTTTTAGCCCTACCTAAACTGAAACAAAACTTTAAAATATCGGAGTGATTATTTTCACCCCGGCTGAAAATAAAATCTGATCTTATTTTCAGCCGGTTTTTCCCCTCACCGGATCTCGCCCTATAGACGAGATCTAGAGACGAGATTCTCGCAGTTATCGGATCTTATTTTCAGCCGGTTTTTTTCTCTCATCTCTCTCTCTCTCTCTGTTTTCTTCCATCCTCTCTCTCCTCTTCTCACTCTCCCTCTTTCTCTGTGTGTGTTTTCTTCCATCCTCTCACTCTTTCTCCCTCTCACTCTTTCTCTGTGTGTGTTTTCTTCCATTCTCTCTCTCTCCCTCCCTCCCCCTCG
>JAXRKP010002708.1:22500-25000 GCA_037039925.1 Doris montereyensis | reverse complement strand
GCAATCAACCTACACGTCAAAGATGGATAATAAATGTGCAATCAACCTAAATGTCTAGATGGATAATAAATGTACAATCAACCTACACGTCTAGATGGATAATAAATGTACAATCAACCTACACGTCTAGATAGATAATAAATGTGCAATCAACCTACACGTCTAGATGGATAATAAATGTGCAATCAACCTACACGTCTAGATAGATAATAAATGTGCAATCAACCTACACGTCTAGATAGATAATAAATGTGCAATCAACCTACACGTCTAGATAGATAATAAATGTGCAATCAACCTACACGTCTAGATGGTTAATAAATGTGCAATCAACCTAAATGTCTAGATGGATAATAAATGTACAATCAACCTACAGGTCTAGATGGATAATAAATGTGCAATCAACCTACACGTCTAGATGGATAATAAATGTGCAATCAACCTACACGTCTAGATGGATAATAAATGTGCAATCAACCTACACGTCTAGATGGATAATAAATGTGCAATCAACCTACACGTCTAGATGGATAATAAATGTGCAATCAACCTACACGTCTAGATGGTTCATGGGCACAGACAGCTGACTGCTTGCCGATAGAGTGGCGTCGCAGGTGAGCAGGCTGGTGTAGGGGCTACTAGAACTCATCCCACCAGGGCACACATGAGTGTAGCTGTTGATGTTGCTGCTACCTGACGAAGGAAAACGTGGTTGGGGTAGAGGAGAAAGTTAAGGGTGAGAGAGAGAGAGAGGGGTTGGAGAGGGTGATTGGTGAGAGTTTCAAGTGATGTGCAAAGTGATCATAAGGGTTTCGATATGACTTTTGAATGTAGGAGGTAAGTCTTTCAAACTGTTAAAGAAACAGTCTTTACAGATAGGATACACAAAGTATCGTATTAATATGAATTTATTGTGCGCATCCCTGCAAAAAGTAAAGGCTCAGCGACTGTACATCAAGCATACACGTTTTCATGCTAGACCATAATCTTAGATCTTGTACATGGCACGACAATTGGGTCTATTCAAACTCGACGAAAAAGTGTCGACGTGGAAAACAATGGCAAACTACCACAGCATGCAGTATGCCTAGAAAAAACAAAGACTCTACTCCTGATTACCATACTTTCTACTCTGAGTATGAGACTTACTTTAATTTTTTTTACGTGAAGTAACTTCGGGAGTCTGCTTGAAACATGCGATAGTGATAGAACTAGTCACCACATTTGTACTGACCTGCAAGCCGGTAATTAGCCTTATGGGGTGGGGGTGGGGCTTGGGGGGGGGGGATGGAGGGGGTAAAATCATCAGCCGATTTAATTTTTTCTTCAGTGAAAAGGGGCGCCATCGACCTTTCCCCTCCCTTCTTCTTCTTCTTCTTCTTCTTCTTCTTCTTCTTCTTCTTCTTCTTCTTCTTCTTCTTCTTCTTCTTCTTCTTCTTCTTCTTCTTCTTCTTCTTCTTCTTCTTCTTCTTCTTCTTCTTCTTCTTCTTCTTCTTCTTCTTCTTCTTCTTCTTCTTCTTCTTCTTCTTCTTCTTCTTCTTCTTCTTCTTCTTCTTCTTCTTCTTCTTCTTCTTCTTCTTCTTCTTCTTCTTCTTCTTCTTCTTCTTCTTCTTCTTCTTCTTCTTCTTCTTCTTCTTCTTCTTCTTCTCTTCTTCTTCTTCTTCTTCTTCTTCTTCTTCTTCTTCTTCTTCTTCTTCTTCTTCTTCTTCTTCTTCTTCTTCTTCTTTCTTCTTCTTCTTCTTCTTCTTCTTCTTCTTCTTCTTCTTCTTCTTCTTCTTCTTCTTCTTCTTCTTCTTCTTCTTCTTCTTCTTCTTATCCTCTTCTGAATGATGATGATGATGATGATAATGAGGATGATGATAATGATGATGATGATAACGATGATGATAATGAAAATGGTGATGATAATAATGATGGTGAGGATGATAATGATGATGATGATAATGATGATGATCATGTGAAGATGATGTTGAAGGTGTAACATAATTGTCATTATTTTTTAAATGAAGAAATGATAAAGGGTAGGATCATTTAGACAGAAATAATATCTGATAGGCATGCTATACATTGTACAAACGTGACTGCTTACTTCTGGTTTGGGTAATGTAAAACCTGGCCCCTGAGATACCAACGCTGAAACCTGTGACGTAGTTGTGGTAAGATGGAGCAGAGACCGTGTAACTGGTTTGGAACCTTTGGGAATTAAAGAGAAGATGGAAATTCAAGATCAAATCAATTATGGTAAACGCCACTTTAAGATGGTGCCGTGGTATAGCCGGTTTGACAGAGCTTTGTTGAGGAACGGAGTAGAGAGGAAGAGAGAGAGAGAGAGAGAGAAAGAGAGAGAGAGAGAGAGAAGAGAGAGAGAGAGAGAGAGAGAGAGAGAGAGAGAGAGAGAGAGGAGAGAGAGAGAGAGAGAGAGAGAGAGAGAGAGAGAGAGAGAGAGAGAGAGAGAGAGAGAGAGAGAGAGAGAGAGAGAGAGAGAGAGAGAGAGAGAGAG
>JAXRKP010002708.1:0-17500 GCA_037039925.1 Doris montereyensis | reverse complement strand
CAAATAATAAGAGGAACTCTTCATTGCAAATAATAGTGTTCATTTGAGTGCAGAACTCTTCATTGCAAATAATAATTCATTGTAATAAGTGCAGGAACTCTTCATTGCAAATAATAACTGTAGAGACTCTTCATTGCAAATAATAAGTGCAGGAACTCTTCATTGCAAATAATGACTGCAGGGAATGTTCATTACAAATAATAACTGCAGAGATCTATTCATAAGGACTGCAGAGAATGTTCATTGCAAATAATAAGTGCAGGAACTCTTCATTGCAAATAATAACTGGAGATCGTTCATTGCAAATAAGGACTGCAGAGATCGTTCATTGCAAATAAGGACTGCAGAGAATGTTCATTGCAAATAATAAGTGCAGGAACTCTTCATTGCAAATAATGACTGCAGGGAATGTTCATTGCAAATAATAACTGCAGGAACTCTTCATTGCAAATAATGACTGCAGGGAATGTTCATTGCAAATAATAAGTGCAGGAACTCTTCATTGCAAATAATAAGTGCAGGCTCTTCATTGCAAATAATAACTGCAGGAACTCTTCATTGCAAATAATAAGTGTAGGAACTCTTCATTGCAAATAATAAGTGCAGGAACTTTCATTGCAAATAATGACTGCAGGGAATGTTCATTGCAAATAATAAGTGCAGGAACTCTTCATTGCAAATAATGACTGCAGGGAATGTTCATTGCAAATAATAACTGCAGGATCGTTCATTGCAAATAAGGACTGCAGAGAATGTTCATTGCAAATAATAAGTGCAGGAACTCTTCATTGCAAATAATAACTGCATAGGACTGTTCATTGCAAATAATGACAGCAGAGACTGTTAATTGCAAATAATAACTGCAGAGACTGTTCATTGCAAATAATAAGTGCAGCAACTCTTCATTGCAAATAATAACTGCATAGACTGTTCATTGCAAATAATGACAGCAGAGACTGTTAATTGCAAATAATGACTGCAGAGACTGTTCATTGCAAATAATGACAGCAGAGACTGTGCATTGCAAATAATGACTGGAGAGACTGTGCATTGCAAATAATGACTGCAGAGACCGTTCATTGCAAATAATGACTGCAGAGACTGTTCATTGCAAATAATGACTGCAGAGACTGTTCATTGCAAATAATGACTGCGTAGACGACTCATTGCAAATAATAACTGCAGGGACTTCATTGCAAATAATAAGTGCATGGACTCTTCATTGCAAATAATAACTGCGTAGACTATTCATTGCAAATAATAACTGCAGAGACTATTCATTCCGAATAATGACAGCAGAGACTTCATTGCAAATAATAAGGGCAGGGACTCTTCATTCCAAATAATGACAGCAGAGACTTCATTGCAAATAATAAGTGCAGAGACTATTCATTCCAAATAATGACAGCAGAGACTTCATTGCAAATAATAAGTGCAGAGACTATTCATTCCAAATAATGACAGCAGAGACTTCATTGCAAATAATAACTGCAGAGACTATTCATTCCAAATAATGACAGCAGAGACTTCATTGCAAATAATAAGTGCAGGGACTTTCACAAAATAATAACTGCGTAGACTATTCATTGCAAATAATAAGTGCAGGATTATTCATTGCAAGTAATGACTGCAGGGACTATCATAGCAGATATTTACTGCAAAGACTGTTCATTGTAGATATTGACTGCAGAGACTGTTTATTGTAAATATTGACTGCAGAGATTGTCCATTGCAAATATTTACTGCAGGGACTGCCGATTGCAAATATTGACTGGAGACTGTCGATTGCAAATATTGGATTCGAGAGATTGTCCATTGCAAATATTGACTGCAGGGATTTTCATTGTAGATATTCATTGCAAAGAATGTCCATTACAAATATTGACTGAGAGTTTCCTTGCAAATAATCGCTATATGGACTGCAAAATATTGGCTGCAGGGACTATTCATTGTAAATATTGACTGCTGAGACTGTTCATTGTAGATATGGACTACCGAGACTGTTCATCGTAGATATTGACTGCAGAGACTGTTCATGTAAATAATAAGTGCAGGGACTGTCTATGCAAATATTGACTGCAGAGACTGTTCCTTGCAAATAATAAGTGCAGAGACTGTTCATTGTAGATATTGACTGCAGAGACTGTTCATTGCAGATGTTTACTGCAGAGACTGTTCATTGTAGATATTGACTGCAGAGACTGTTCATTGCAGATGTTTACTGTAGAAATCCGTTCATTGTAGATATCGACTATACTGAGACTGTTCATTGCAGATGTTTACTGCAGAGACTGTTCATTATAGCTATTCACTGCCGGGACTGTTCATTGCAAATAATAACTGCAGAGAATGTCCGTTGTAGATATCGACTGCAAGGACTGTCATTGCAGATATTGGCTTCAAGGACTGTTATTGCAGATATTGACTTCAAGGTACTGTCTATTACAGATATTGACTGCAAGGGCTGTCATTGCAGATATTGACTGCAGGGACTGTCCATTGCAGATATTGACTCGCAAGGACGTCATTGCAGATATTGGCTTCAAGGACTGTCATTGCAGATATTGACTTCAGGGACTGTCTATTGCAGGTATTGACTGCAAGGGCTGTCATTGCAGATATTGACGGGGGACTGTCCATTGCAGATATTGACTGCAAGGACTGTCATTGCAGATATTGACTTCATGGGCTGTCTATTACACATATTGACTTCAAGGACAGTCTATTGCAGATATTGACTTCAAGGACTGTCATTGCAGATATTGACTTCAGGGACTGTCTATTGCAGATATTGACTGCAAGGGCTGTCATTGCAGATATTGACGGTGGACTGTCCATTGCAGATATTGACTGCAAGGACTGTCATTGCAGATATTGACTTCATGGGCTGTCTATTGCAATATTGACTTCAAGGACAGTCTATTGCAGATATTGACTTCAAGGACTGTCATTGCAGATATTGACTTCAGGGACTGGTTATTGCAGATATTGACTGCAAGAACCGTCATTGCAGATATTGACTGCAAGGACTGTCATTGCAGATATTAACTTAAATGACCATCATTGCAGATATTGATTCCAGGACTGTCTATTGCAGATAATGACTTGTGGGACTGTCTATTGCAGATAATGACTTCAGGTACTGTCTATTACAAATAATGCCTTCAGGGACTGTCATTGCAGATAATGACTTCAGGACTGTCATTGCAGATATTGACTCAAGGACTGTCATTGCAGATATTGACTTCAGGGACTGTCTATTGCAGATATTGACTGCAAGAACCGTCATTGCAGATATTGACTTCAAGGACTGTCTAACTTGACCATCATTGCAGATATTGATTCCAGGGACTGTCTATTGCAGATAATGACTTGGGACTATCTATTGCAGATAATGACTTCAGGTACTGTCTATTACAAATAATGCCTTGCAGGACTGTCATTGCAGATAATGACTTCAGGACTGTCATTGCAGATATTGACTTCAAGGACTGTCATTGCAGATATTGACTAGGACTGTCTATTGCAGATATTGATTTCAGAGACTATCTATTGCAGATACTGATTTCAGGGACTATCTATTGCAGATATTGGATTTCAGACTATCTGTTGCAGATATTGATTTCAGACCATCTATTGTAGATATTGAGTTCAGGGACTATCTATCAGATATTCATTTCAGACTATCTATTGCAGATATTGATTTCCAGGACTATCTATTGTGCAGATATGGACTTGTGGGACTGTCTATTATAGATAATGACTTCAGGGACTGTCTATAACAGATATTGAAGCTCAAGGACTGTCATTACAGATATTGACTTTAGGGATTGTCTATTGCAGATAATGACTTCAGGGACTGTCAATTACAGATACCGACTTCAGGGACTGTCTATTGTAGATAAAGACTCAGGACTGTCATTACAGATATTGACTTCAGGTACTGTCTATTACATATATTGACTCTCAGTGACTGTCTATTGTAGATAAAGACTTCAGGTACTGTCTATTACAGATATTGACTTCAGGTACTGTCTATTACAGATAAAGACTTCAGTGACTGTCTATTGTAGATAAAGACTTCAGGGACTGTCTATTACAGATAAAAACTTCAGGGACTGTCTATTACAGATGAAAACTTCAGGGACTGTCTATTACAGATGAAGATTTCAGGTACTGTCTATTACAGATAAAGACGTCAGGTACTGTCTATTACAGATAAAGACGTCAGGGACTGTCTATTACAGATAAAGACTTCATGGACTGTCTATTGGAGATATTGAGTTCAGGGACTGTCTATTGAGATATTGACTTCAGACTGTCTATTGGAGATATTGACTTCAGGGACTGTCTATTGAGATATTGACTTCAGGGACTGTCTATTGGAGATATTGACTGCATGGACTGTTCATTGCAGATATTGACTGCACAGAGTCTTCATTGCAATTAATAAGTGCAGTGACTGTCCATTGCAATTATTGACTGCAGAGGTGCCACATTTTAGTATGACTGTCAGTGCGCATGGTTTTGGAGTTAATCATAAACTGTTTATCCAATTGGGATTGTAAAGGATGGAATTGATTTTATTTTTGGTCTTTAGTGTCAGTACTTGGCTTAATTTCTAGTGGCAATCATTCCACAGCTTTACTGTACTAAGTTAAAATGAGTTAAAATGGAGTTGCTGTCGAAACTGTTAGTGTTGTGATCTTTGTAATCACGACGACACTGTTCCAAACCCCATGACTCTCACAAATATGTACTCTTAGGAAAGGGGCACTTTCACTCTGCTTTCCTCATTTGACTCTGGTGTGAATGAGTACGCAGCTATAGATAGAGAAATATCTTGTCAAAGTGTCAGTGCGCAGCGCCTAACAAACTGCTGTACAATATGCCCCCCACCTCCCCAGGGAGTTGAGAAGGACATTGAATGAAATGACTTGGTTGAGGGATAAAATGATATACAATCGGTGAGCCTGCACATATGCGGATATGGCCTCATAACCATGTTTATGGTAGGAAGACTGTTTTTTTAATTGTCAATGTCTCTAAATAAAAAAAGAAGATTTTTCGAAAAAAGAAAGATCATATTGCTCTGATAGTTATAAAAGAAAAAAAGTAGATTTTGTTATTCATACACGTACCTAGGATTAAATATTGATATTTGATTGAAATGGCATGTTTGTGTTGAAAATCCTTAAAATCTTCAAATGAAAGATTGTTCTTTTTAAGAAAATTGATTTTTCTCGTCGTCAGGGATATATTTTGAAAATGTTTCACTCATCCATAATTGAAGAACGTTTGGAATTACTTGGTGTGGAGCAAATCTCACTCAAAATCAAATTAAAAACATTGATTGATAGGCGTACCAAAAAGTCATCAAACATAATGAAACACAAATTACCATCTTTTGTTGAACTTCTTGAAAAGTCGATAGTTATGAAAGCTATGTCTATTATAGAAGATCCAATTCATTCATTACGCCAATAATTTAGCTTATCAGAAAGAAGTAATAGATTTGTTATTTAAAAGAAGAAAGAAAGAAAGATACATAAATGCATTTATTCCATAGGCAATAATATTGTTGCAACTGAACAGACAATGAAAGTTGTCCTCCTTTCTTTACCTACATTATGAAAATTGTTCTCCTTTCTACCTACATTATGAAAATTGTTCTCCTTTCTACCTACATTATGAAAATTGTTCTCCTTTCTACCACATTATGAAAATTGTTCTCCTTTCTACCTATTATGAAAATTGTCCTCCTTTCTACCTACATTTATGAAAATTGTCCTTCTTTCTACCTTTACATTTATGAAAATTGTCCTCCTTTCTACCTACATTTATGTACATGACTTGTATTCTTCTATGTTATGTTAGAATGTCTGAATCATTTTGAATGTGTATTTTGTTTGTCTACGGTCGAGTAATTTGTTTCCATTCTTCCACTCCCCTGACCCACTTTCCCCTTTATGTAACTATTCTAGTTATGTTTCAATATTTACATAGAAATTTATTTGTAGCGTTGTAAAATTGTATCATGTGACCAACAATTTTTCTTATATGAGATCAATAAAATTATCACATCTTATCGTATCTTTTTCTTTATCTTTAAATAAATGCAGGTGACAATCGATGTTTGGTGATAGATCATAATTATATTATGTTTAACAGCCTGATCCAGTTGTTCTTGTAGTAAGTTTAAAGTGATCTTATGCGATAAATAATTGGCCATTTATAGCTTTTTTTTCATTGCTGAATCTACTTTTTCCTTATGTGTTAATTCTGTCTACCATAACTTACGTCCATTTTGAAAGAATGAAACACACTTAGATCAGTTGGGCTGGTTTCGATTTTTAACAGTGACCTCCCCGACCTACGTGACGTCAGTGGCGGAACGGTTAGGCTGCTGGACTGGGGATCATAAAATCCCGGATTCGAACCCTAGCAAACTTTAAGGTAGGTCCGACTTTGTGTTCCATGGGGAAAGACGCTTAACACGCATCCCCCTCCCCCGCTCTACCCAGGTGCAAATGGGTACGATCCCAAACTAGGAAGTAAAAACATGTGTCACACTAGCGGCCTGGCCAGAGGTGATTATTATCACCTGTTCCGCTTCACGCTTTGAAACCCGGACAAACTCCGGCTCTATGGGCCGCAATGCCCTTGAATGAACTATACTTTACCCGACCTACGTACATTATGTTGAACACTTCCATCAGCATATTTTTGTGATGAACAAAGTGGTGGCTGTGGGCAAGAGTCTGTGGAGTCGATACAAGTTCATGTTTGATTTGATTTGATTTGATTTGATTTGATTGGATTGGATTTACCTACATCTCGGGGTTATTCAATTGATTTTGCCAGACTGCCCTGTAAACAGCCAAGGGATCTTTAACGCACAGAGCGTTGAGATTTGCACACGGTACCTCCTTTATATCATCCGTCTCCGGTGGGACTATGTGTCGATCCATCTACCTGGACCAGGGGACTAAGTTTTACTCGTAAAAAAACGTCGAGAAAACGTTTTCAACCTGCCGCGCCTGGGCTTGAACCCACGACCTTGTAGTTGAGAGGCCGACACCTACCTCTGACTACCCTGTCCTCCTGCAAGTTCACGTAACATAGCTCTCAGTGTCACCGGCTCGTGCTATTTTGGCTTGTATCAAACATTCTAGAGAGGCAAACTATGTAACAGGAGGCACAACAAGAGTGGAGTGGAGGGGGGGGAGGATGGATGGGCCATGGGGGACAAAGATCGTATGTTTTTTTTCATTTCATGTCAAGGTCGAGGAATTTCCACGTGAAAGTCACAGTTCAAGCCGGTCGTGATTGTATCGAGAATCTGGTTTTTATTAAGATTCTCATGTTTGGACTTCAGTTGATTCTGTTTGATTGGGATTGTTACATAACGTATCTTGTTTGTCTGTTTGTGTGTATGACCCAAGAAGGGTAGGAAAAATGTAGAGTACATACAAAAAAAAAAAAGTCCTAAGAAGAAGCAGGCCAGACTTACTTCCGCAAGTTCCCCCCGGGGAATAAAAGCCAGCCTTGATGCATGAGCAGGAATTTGGGTTGACACAGGAACCATCGCTGTAATGCTGCGTGTTACTGCGATCGTATATGATTGTAGAGCTGCTGAAATAGTTATTGCATGCGCCATTCAGGTTGGTTAAGCCGCTACATATGGCTGAAATCAGATGAATAGAGATAATCATTATAATTATTGTAAAATCATCAAAAAGTAAATAGTATGAATCGATAAAAGTATAGTTTATACTAAAGAAAATAAAATATTGTTTTTATCTCTTTACAACTTTCTAGTATATCGATAAAAACATGAAGATAAAAGCGTACTTTTAACAGATATTATTTAGACTTGGATATAGTTACAGACATCGACACGTCCCATGCTATAGGTATATGGATGTACAGTGCAGGTGTTACAATATTCACGTAATAGATGTCCTCCTGTATAGTCGTGTAACTTTTTTATCTAGAATATCGTATGCAACGGAGTTCCTTCGGCTGAGGGAGCTTCTAGTGTTCCTTTTCTCTGTCTGCTCCTTCTAGTCTCTCTTGTCACCAGTTAATAAGGTATAATATTCTACTAAGGTATAATATGTCACAGCTACGTAGCTTCACCTTTCTGATTAAGCACTGAAGATGTTAAAAAATAAGCCGTTGAAATAAAGACTAAAGAGAGTGTAGGATGTCACAGAGACGTAGAAATCACCTTTGACTACCCAGACTGTAGATGTTATAAAAATAAGCCGTTGACTACCCAGAGAGTGTAGATGTTATAAAAATAAGCCGTTGACTACCCAGAGAGTGTAGATGTTATAAAAAAAGCCGTTGACTACCCAGAGTGTAGATGTTATAAAAATAAGCTTGACCACCCAGAGAGTGTAGATGTTATAAAAATAAGCCGTTGACTACACAGAGAGCAGATGAGCATTGACTACCCAGATAGATGTTATAAAAATAAGCCGTTGACTACTCAGAGAGTGTAGATGTTATAAAAATAAGCATTTGACTACCAGAGAGTGTAGATGTTATGTGCATAAGCTTGACTACCAGAGAGTGTAGATGTTATAAAAATAAGCCGTTGACTACCCAGAGAGTGTAGATGTTATAAAAATAAGCCGTTGACTACCCAGAGAGTAGATGTTATATAAGCATTTGACTACTCAGAGAGTGTATGTTATAAAAATAAGCCGTTGACTACTCAGAGAGTGTAGATGTTATAAAATAAGCCGTTGACTACCCAGAGAGTGTGTAGATGTTATAAAAATAAGCCGTTGACTACCCAGAGAGTGTAGATGTTATAAAAATAAGCATTTGACTACCCAGAGAGTGTAGATGTTATAAAAATAAGCCGTTGACTACACAGAAAGTGTAGATGTTATAAAAATAAGCCGTTGACTACTCAGAGAGTGTAGATGTTATAAAAATAAGCCTTTGACTACACAGAGAGTGTAGATGTTATAAAATAAAAACTCAGAGACCTTCGACTAAGAGAGCGTAGATGTTATGAAAAAAGCCTTTGACTACAGAGAGTGTAGATGTTATAAAAATATGCTTCACTACTCAGAGAGTGTAGATGTTATAAAAATAAGCATTTGACTACTCAGAGAGTGTAGATGTTATAAAAATAAGCCTTTGACTACCAGAGAGTGTTATAGATGTTACTAATCAGAAAGTAAGATATTATTGACTACCCAGAGAGTGTAGATGTTATGAAAATAAGCCTTGACTACTCAGAGAGTGTAGATGTTATAAAAACTAAGCCTTGACTACGAGTTGATGTTTTAAAAATAAGCCTTTGACTGCTCAGAAAGTTTAGATGTTATAAAATTAAGATGTTAGATGTTATAAAATAAGCCTTTAACTACTCAGAGAGTGTTGATGTTATAAAAAAAGCCTTTGACTAAGAAAGCTTAGATGTTATAAAATTAAGCCTTAACTAAGAGAGTGTAGATGTTATAAAATTAAGCCTTAACTAAGAGGGTGTAGATGTTAAAAATAAGCCTTTGACTAAGAGAGTGTAGATGTTATAAAATAAGCCAGAGAGTGTAGATGTTATAAAATAAGCCGTTGACCACCCAGAGACTGTAGATGTTATAAAAATAAGCCGTTGACTACCCAGAGAGTAGATGTTATAAAAATAAGCCGTTGACTACCCAGAGAGTGTAGATACTCAGTTATGTTAAAAAATAAGCCGTTGACTACCCAGAGAGTGTAGATGTTATAAAAATAAGCCGTTGACTACCCAGAGAGTTAGATGTTATAAAAATAAGAGAGAGTGTAGATGTTATAAAAATAAGAGAGTGTAGATGTTATAAAAATAAGCGTTGACTACACAGAGAGTGTAGATGTTATAAAAATAAGCCTACCCAGTTGACTACCCAGAGAGTGTAGATGTTATAAAAATAAGCCGTTGACTACCCAGAGAGTGTAGATGTTAGATACCCAGTTAGATGTTAAAAATAAGCATTTGACTACTCAGAGAGTGTAGATGTTATAAAAATAAGCCGTTGACTACACAGAAAGTGTAGATGTTATAAAAATAAGCCGTTGACTACTCAGAGAGTGTAGATGTTATAAAGATAAGCCTTTGACTACTCAGAGACTGTAGATGTTATAAAAAAAAGCCTTTGACTACTCAGAGAGTGTAGATATTATAAAAATAAGCCTTCGACTAAGAGAGCGTAGATGTTATGAAAATAAGCCTTCGACTACTCAGAGAGTGTAGATGTTATAAAAATAAGCCTTTGACTACTCAGAGAGTGTAGATGTTATAAAAATAAGCATTTGACTACTCAGAGAGTGTAGATGTCATAAAATAAGCATTTGACTACTCAGAGACTGTAGATGTTATAAAAAAGCCTTTGACTAATCAGAGAGTGTAGATATTATAAAAATAAGCCTTCGACTAAGAGAGTGTAGATGTTATGAAAATAAGCCTTTGACTACTCAGAGAGTGTAGATGTTATAAAACTAAGCCTTTGACTACGCAGAGAGTATTGATGTTTTAAAAATAAGCCTTTGACTACTCAGAAAGTGTAGATGTTATAAAATTAAGCATTTGACTACTCAGAAAGTGTAGATGTTATAAAATAAGCCTTCGACTACTCAGAGAGTGTTGATGTTATAAAATTAAGCCTTTGACTACTCAGAAAGTTTAGATGTTATAAAATTAAGCCTTTAACTAAGAGGGTGTAGATGTTATAAAATTAAGCCTTTAACTAAGAGGGTGTAGATGTTAGAAAAAAGCCTTTGACTAAGAGAGTGTAGATGTTATAAAATAAGCCTTCGACTCAGAGAGTGTAGATGTTATAAAAATAAGCTTTCGACTCAGAAAGTGTAGATGTTAAAAAAATAAGCCTTCGACTAAGAGAGTATAGATGTTATAAAATAAGCCTTCGACTAAGAGAGTGTAGATGTTATAAAAATAAGCCGTTGACTACCCAGAGAGTGTAGATGTTATAAAAATAAGCCGTTGACTACCCAGAGAGTGTAGATGTTATAAAAAAATAAGCTGTTGACTACACAGAGAGTGTAGATGTTATAAAAATAAGCTACTCAGTTGACTACCCAGAGAGTGTAGATGTTATAAAATAAGCCGTTGACTACCGAGAGAGTGTAGATGTTATAAAAATAAGCCGTTGACTACCCAGAGAGTGTAGATGTTATAAAAATAAGCCTTTGACTACTCAGAGAGTGTAGATGTTATAAAAATAAGCTGTTGACTACACAGAGAGTGTAGATGTTATAAAAATAAGCCGTTGACTACTCAGAGAGTGTAGATGTTATAAAAATAAGCCTTTGACTACTCAGAGACTGTAGATGTTATAAAAAGCCTTTGACTACTCAGAGAGTGTAGATATTATAAAAAATAAGCCTTCGACTAAGAGAGTGTAGATGTTATGAAAATAAGCCTTGACTACTCAGAGAGTGTAGATGTTATAAAAATAAGCCTTTGACTACTCAGAGAGTGTAGATGTTATAAAAATAAGCCGTTGACTACTCAGAGACTGTAGATGTTATAAAAAGCCTTGACTAATCAGAGAGTGTAGATATTATAAAATAAGCCTTCGACTAAGAGAGTGTAGATGTTATGAAAATAAGCCTTTGACTACTCAGAGAGTGTAGATGTTATAAAACTAAGCCTTTGACTACGCAGAGAGTATTGATGTTTTAAAATAAGCCTTTGACTACTCAGAGAGTGTTGATGTTATAAAATTAAGCCTTGACTACTCAGAAAGTTTAGATGTTATAAAATTAAGCCTTTAACTAAGAGAGTGTAGATGTTATAAAATAAGCCTTTGACTAAGAGAGTGTAGATGTTATAAAATAAGCCTTTGACTAAGAGAGTATAGATGTTATAAAATAAACCTTTGACTAAGAGAGTGTAGATGTTATAAAAATAAGCCTTTGACTACTCAGAGAGTGTAGATGTTATAAAAATAAGCTTTCGACTCAGAAAATGTAGATGTTAAAAAATAAGCCTTCGACTAAGAGAGTGTAGATGTTATAAAAATAAGCCTTCGACTAAGAGAGAGTATATGTTATAAAAATAAGGCTTCGACTCAGAAAGTGTAGATGTTAAAAAAATAAGCCTTTGACTAAGAGAGTATAAATGTTATAAAATAAGCCTTCGACTAAGTGAGTGTAGATGTTATAAAAATATGTCTTCGACTCAGAGAGTATAGATGTTATAAAAAATGCCTTCTGACTCAGAGAGTGTAGATGTTATAAAATAAGTCTTCGACTCAGAGAGTATAGATGTTGTAAAAAAAAAAATGCCTTCGACTAAGAGAGAGTAGATGTTATAAAATAAGCTTCGACTCAGGGACCCTAAGGTAATAGCAGAATGTAGTATACAAGAGGTGACAAATTCTTTAATATGGCATTTAATAGCCATTGAGGCTATTGTGAGCTTAGAGTCATCGTTAGTCTCGTGGGTGATAGCTGTACTCGAGGCCAAAATCCGTGGATTCGAAACCTTACTTGTCTGAGTCAGACACTGTGTCACAAAGAGCGAGATTATATTTTCATCCTGTTTATTTTAAAATTCTTTTACTTACTCACAGCCACAACTAATGTAATCGTGTTTTTGTTGTTGGTAGGGTTGTTAATTTTGCCCAGACTGCCCTGTAAACAACCAAGGGATTCTTTAACGTGTGCAGAATGTTGTGGATCTGCACATGGGACCTCTTGTTTATTGTCCGTCTCCGATAGGAATAGGTGTTGGTCCGTCTACCTGGACCACGGGGGTAGTAGATTTTACTCGACAAAAACTCGAACATTTTTGTCAACCACTGTCGAGGCTTGAACCCACGACCTTTTGGTTGAGAGGCTAACACCCTGCCTCTGAATTACCGAGTCCTCCCTGCCCTGTTACAAAGAGCGATATTTTACATTTCCACTTCGATGCAAGGAGTAACAACTGCCAGAGTGAGTTTTGTTCAAAGAGTGATCTTGAGTCACCTCTTGCACATAGAACTAACAAAAAGCCCCAACACCAACCACTGAAAGCTGCAGCTATATATGCCTCAAGCCCCTGTCCTGCAAATTTGCCTCTATCTTTCTATTCATTTAGAACACAGGAGAGAGTGGTGTACACATACCGTAGCTGCAATGCACGTTGTCATTTGAATGCCATCCACTGTAGCAAGCATAGTACTCATAATACACAGTTCTGAAATGATTTAAACACAGTTTCTTTTCTTAAAGTATATTCATTTTGTCTCCCTTCTCCATGATATCAATTTTTCTTATTGAATATACCCCCCCCATAGGTCTCAGATTAAAAAATCTGGGGCAGCTGTGCTCTAAGTTAAAAAAAAGATGAGGCAACGAGATTTGTTAATACCTTCATTATCATCGACAGTTATATTTCAACTCGCTTTTTTTTCTCTACTTTCTTCGTATCATTTTCCTTCTTCTTCCTGTTCCACTAGATAAGGCTGTCAAACAACTAATTGTCCCATCTTCATCTGCACCTATTTCATCTAAGTACATGTACATAAGAACTGTTCCACAAACTCACAACAGAGATTGAAGTCATCAATAGCACTGATGACTGGTGATTGAAAGAAAAAAGGACAACGCTTGAAAGCCAAGATTTTGGGTTGAATATTCATTATTAATTTCGAAACCATTTGGGCTGACAGATTTACTAAACAATTTTTAAATCGAATATATTACTCTGAAAAAAGAAGACGAAGAAGACGAAGAAGACGAAGAAGAAGAAGAAGAAGAAGAAGAAGAAAGAAGAAGAAGAAGAAGAAGAAGAAGAAGAAGAAGAAGAAGAAGAAGAAGAAGAAGAAGAAGAAGAAGAAGAAGAAGAAGAAGAAGAAGAAAAAGAAGAAGAAGAAGAAGAAGAAGAAGAAGAAGAAGAAGAAGAAGAAGAAGAAGAAGAAGAAGAAGAAGAAGAAGAAGAAGAAAAAGAAGAAGAAGAAGAAGAAGAAGAAGAAGAAGAAGAAGAAGAAGAAGAAGAAGAAGAAGAAGAAGAAGAAGAAGAAGAAGAAGAAGAAGAAGAAGAAGAAGAAGAAGAAGAAGAAGAAGAAGAAGACAAAGAAGAAGACAAAGAAGAAGAAGAAGAAGAAGAAGAAGAAGAAGAAGAAGAAGAAGAAGAAGAAGAAGAAGAAGAAGAAGAAGAAGAAGAAGAAGAAGAAGAAGAAGAAGAAGAAGAAGAAGAAGAAGAAGAAGAAGAAGAAGAAGAAGAAGAAGAAGAAGAAGAAGAAGAAGAAGAAGAAGAAGAAGAAGAAGAAGAAGAAGAAGAAGAAGAAGAAGAAGAAGAAGAAGAAGAAGAAGAAGACGAAGAAGAAGAAGGAAGAGACGAAGAATAAGATGAGAACGAAAAGGAAGAAATGTGCACATGTTCAATTTTAGACCCCAAAATAAAGAAGTGATGAGCATGAGTTGGTGGTGTACATTCACACGAATTTCTGATATTTTGTTTTCCGTATAAAAACATGTCGTTCGTGTAAATAGAAAATTCATTTTTGGTATGATTTCACACGCAACGTTGGCAGAATAGGCCTCTGTAAATGTATTAGATAAGTTTTATAGATATATTTCTGCTTTCGTTACAATCAAAACAAGATATAATACTACTACTACTAATAAGAATGATAATAATATTCATACTACTAATAATAAAAAACCAATTATGATAATAATGATAATAATAATGATAATAATAATAACACTAATAATAATAAAAATATAAATAATAATAATAATAATAATAATAAAGATAATAATAATAATAATAATAGTAATAATAACAATAATAATAATGATAATAAATAATAATAACAATAGATAATTATAATACTTATCATAATAATGATAATAAGGAATTTATTGAGCGCCAATCTTCATTACCAGAAGGCTCAAAGGCGCTTTACAATATGGACAACGAAAAATCTAAAAACAAATTCACACATACAATAAATGTACATACATACACACATACATGCACATACTTCCAGATACTCAGGGTAGCTCACAGTACCGATAGATTAGAAATATTTTCATGATCTAAACTTATATAATATACGCTATTTTAGAAAGTTCTGTTTTTTAATCTTTCCCCCCCCCCCAAAAAAAAAAAAAATGTGGGCTGTTTATAGTGTGGAGACTCCGAGACCTCCAGTCAGCTGGAGTAGAGTGGGAAAAGATGAGCTAGTGAATTGAGATCTTGGGATGGTTATTTTATGTTGAATTGATGATCCAGAGCGTAATGATCTATTTGGATGGTACATATTTGATGATAATAACTTAAGATAATATATCCTTTAATGATCCTTAAACAGGAAATTACATTATGTTTATTGACATAATACTCACAATAAATAATCATAATAGAAGAATTAATTAACAGATACACAATTAAATTTATACTCTCTCCTCTCTCTCTCTCTCTCTCTCTCTCTCTCTCTCTCTCTCTCTCTCTCTCTCTCTCTCTCTCATTCACTCATAGACCTGGCTTCTCACTCTCGTAATGTTAAAAGACGTCATGATACATGAATACAATAAAGTGAAATGTTAACTTTTTTGATATATAGATAAAATCACAATTTTGTAGCACGAAAGCGAGAAATTATTTAAAAACTACGTCAAGATGGGTTTTAAAAAATGTAAAAATCTCCGATTCAAAATATTTGTCTGGATTTGAAAATTAAAAGACATGACACTCATCCTGTGTCATTTTGTAATTTTGTTTACCCAAGGTAAAAGACCAAAAGGCAGACCTCAGAAAGTGGAAAGAAGATATAAAAAAGCATTAAAGCATATCAATTTAACTTTTTTGGAAGGAAAACAGAAAATGCGGGACACGGCATCCTGAGACAGATCGTCTCTACATCTGAACCCATATACCGCAAGGTAGAATGCGAACTGATAAAGAAAGAACGAGTTACATACGTATTTATAAAAAATAAAGCATAAAAAACCCAGTTCATTGTCCTAGTATTTTAGAAGCATTTTTTTAAAGCCCTATTGCATTTTTCCTTGTCACCCTCTCTATTATTGCCTCCCATGCAGTCACACAAAAAGTTAAAACAGTCATTATGCGTGTATTAAAAAACAAAGACACCAATGTGGTATCAATGTGTACAATGTGCAATGCCTGCATGAAATCCATACTCAGCATACTACTACTACTACTACTACTACTACTACTACTACTACTACTACTACTACTACTACTACTACTACTACTACTACTACTACTACTACTACTACTACTACTACTACTACTACTACTACTACTGCTACTACTACTACTACTACTACTATTACTACTACTGCTACTTCTACTACTACTACTACTGCTACTACTACTACTACTACTACTATTACTATTACCACTACTAATACTACTACTACTGCTACTACTACTACTACTACTACTATTACTACTACTACTACTACTACTACTACTATTACTACTACAACTACATTACTACTATTACTACTACTACTACTACTACTACTACTACTACTACTACTACTACTACTACTACTACTACTACTACTACTACTACTAATCAAACATGGATAAACATTATAAATCAAGACATATGCATATATAATTTATACACACAAAGGCAATATACACGTTACGCATAACAAACATATTTCAAAGCATGGGATGATAATACAAATGACAGTTGACATAATCGAACTATATTTATGACAGCAGTGAGAAATATCAATCTGAGTGGTTTTGTTGCTGTGTTGAAAACATATGGGTTATAAGTTTTTTTCTTAAATGTCTCAGTTGATTTTATTTCTCTTAAGTATTTGGGGAGAGAATTCAAAACTTTTGGGGTGCAAAACGGAAACGACTTTTCACCAACTGTTTTAAGGAACTTTACTTTTTTTGTATCGGCTGAACATCTAAGCTACCGATTTGGAACGTATGGGGTGATCATGTCAGATAGGCAGATGGGGGCATTATAGTGTATGCATTTGTGACAGAGGGTCATCAGTTTAAAGATAATTTTTTTTCTACAGGGAGCCGATGAAGGGTGTGGAGGAGGGGTGTTGCATAATCTTTTTGCTTTTCTGAAGAACTTATCTTCCGGCATTGTTTTGGGCAATTTGACGTTTTGACAATCATCGTTGCGTAACGCCAAACACTAATAATGTACTCTTACCTATACCTCGTAGTACAGAACAAACTGATGATAAATGTGGACCAACAGGATTCGTACGACTGTGTGTACGAGCTGACAATCGTCTGCACGTTGGCTCTGTTACAAAGAAAATCAACAAATCATATTTATTACAAATGCTTTATCCATGGTCTCAAAAAGCGCTTAATATTATATGTATTTCGATTTTCACAACAAGGCTTGTTCTCAAGTTTCCATTGGATGGCCGAAATTAAAAAAAAAGAAATATATATATATATATATATATATATATATATATATATATATATATATATATATATATATATATATATATATAAAGAAAAAGA
>JAXRKP010002707.1:27500-35000 GCA_037039925.1 Doris montereyensis | reverse complement strand
GACTGCAAGATACGACTTCGTAGAATAGCATACTGTTATTTATAATATACTTAATTAAAATGTTTCTAGAAAATATTGGATTTAGCTTGATTTTGCTATGCTACTCAAATGATATTGGGTGCTCCCACCCCCACCCACCCCCACTTCATAGACTATTTTGTACCAGTACCCTGCGTTCAAAGAATAGTTTGTTCTTTGTGTAGACAGCCACATGCAGACATGCGTTTTGGTGGTCACACAGTGAAGTCAATGATATGAAGGTCTCATTCTTAGTTCTTTTTTATTTTATTTCCTTTTCCTTTAACCTCTTATTTACGACCATATATCAACATTTTGTTCACACGCTTGAATAGATAATGTATCAAAACCTTTTTCAAATGGTGTATCAGTCTATGATAAACATGTCTCATTGATAATGTGATTTATTGAAACTGGGCCCCATTCTTCAGTAGTATAATAAAATCTTACATTATATGAATATATTGCTATCTACCAGGTCTGGGTGGATGCGGGAACACAAATTTACTTCTCTTGGTCAATCGCCGCAGGATCTACGGTCACCTTAGGAAGCTACAATAAATTTAAACACAACTCGCTCAGGTTTGTTACTAATATATTTTAAATAAGAATTAAACGTGTGTAACTTCAACAATAGTTTTTCTTAATACTATGATATGTTTCTCCAATATATACCCTTCTCCCCAGAAAGCAGCCGGCTTTTTTGTAATAAATTCCTGCACGTCACTCCTGTCCGCTTCATTGTGTTCACTATTCTTGGATTTATGGCCAAACAACAGAATGTTCTTGTCTCTGATGTGGCAGAGTCAGGTTGGTGTCATGCCATAAAGTAGCTTTAAAGCAATACAGCACACTACAATACAGTGCTATACAATACTGCATAATCCAATCCAATTCAATACAATACAAGCAATACAATACAATGCAATACAATGCAAAGCAATACGATACTATACAATACAATTCTACACAATACAATAAGTACAATAATATACAATACTATACAATACACCTACATACAAGACAATCCGATACGATACAATACAATACCATTCAAAGACTTAAGAAAGTAGGCCTGTGTTGTGCCCTCTGTTACCCTGTCCAATTATGCATACAAGATCTTAAGGGGAACATAAGGATACTAATCATGATCGTGGTGTCAATATCTTAAGGGTGTACTTAATAAAAGTAATAATAATCATAATTGTATTGTAACTTTACTGACGCTAAAACTTGGAAACTTGTCGTGTTTAGTCTACTAATTCAGGTATTTTCATTTCCGATAGTGGGCAGGTGTTGATAACCTCTGCTGGCAAATGCAACATCTTGCCTCTATCTTTCATCTTGCTGCCTTCTAATCCTTAACATCAATTTGATGCTGCATGTCATGGACGTGGAAATTTCAATGAAAACAAAAAGTCAATCTGTGATGAATTCGGATTGGAGAAAAAAAAAGAGAGAAGAAAATGTTTTTTTTTTAGATACTAATTTTTATTATAAGCCTAGTATAATGAAGATGAAAAAAGAAGTAATTAGAAAAACAAACAAAAAAGAAAAAACAAACCCAAATCAATTGAGGTTACTTTCAAGCAAAACTAGACCTTCCAAACGCATTAAATTTCCAGCCCTGTTTTGTTTTGACAACAGGTCCAGGGCTGGCATTCATTGCATACCCTAAAGCCGTTGCTCAGTTACCCCTGTCACCACTGTGGTCTGTGCTCTTCTTTGTTATGTTGATTTTGCTGGGACTGGACACTCAGGTAGGTTCCTCTAGATTGTATCAAAATCTAATACATGTACTTTCTATGTCGTCATTATATCAAATAGAAAATAAAGCACACATAATGTTCATGGTTGCTCATGTTCTACGTTATTATCAGCATAATTACTTCTTACGAAATTCAAGGTTGCTTATGTTCTACGTTATTATCAGCATAATTTCTTCTTACGAAATTCATGGTTGCATGTTTACTTATGTTCTACGTTATAATTACTTCTTTACCAAATTCAAGGTTGCTTATGTTCTACGTTATTATCAGCATAATTTCTTCTTACGAAATTCAAGGTTGCTATTTTCTAGGTTTTTATCAAAAGCATTTACTTATTATGACATTCAAGGTTGCTATTTTCTAGGTTTTCAGCTTATTTACTTATTATGACATTCAAGGTTGCTAAAGGTTCTTATCAGCTTATTACTTATTATGACATTCAAGGTTGCTAATGTCCAGGTTTTTATCAGCATACGTATTTGTTATGACAGAGATGCTCATTTCTAGGTTTTTTATATTACTCATTACGACATTAAAGGTTGCTCATTAGTAGGTTTTTATCAGCATGATTACTAGTTACAGTATTCAAAGGTGCTCAAATCTAGTATTTTGACACCACAATCATATGTTAAAACTTTCAAAGTTGCTCATGTCTAGGCTTTAATCAGCATAATTATTTGTTATAACATTCAAGGTTGCTCATTTTTAGATTTTTGTCATCACAATTACTTGCTACAACATTCAAGGTAACTCATTTCTGGGTTTTATCAGCAAAGCATTCAAGTTGTTCAGGGTTTTTATCAGCATAATTAGTTGTTAACGACATTCAACGTTGCTCATTTCTAATCTTTCATCAACATAATTACTTGTAATTACTTTCAAAGTGGCTCCATTTCTATGCTTTTAAAGCATAGTTATGATTACAACAAACACATGATTGTAAGTTGTATGTGTATAACATTATGTATGTACAAGCATATCGGAGTTTTACTTTTTTTCCTTGATAGAAAAGCATATCGATTTAGGCCATTCAGGGTCCGATTTGGTATGTTTTGACAAGGTTTATCGGAGTTTACCTATAATCGAATGGATATGTACAAGCATATCGGAGTTTTTTGATATCGGAGTCAAGCACGATTTTATTATGTACAACAATGATTTGGTATGTATCAGCATATCGGAGTTTACCATAGAACACGATTTGATATGTACAAGCATATCGGAGTTTCATAGAACACGATTTGGTAATGTACAGCATATCGGAGTTTACCTTACATACACTTTTGAATGTATCAGCATATCGGAGTTTACCTCCCGATTTGGTATGCCTACAAGCATTATCAAGAATATTTACTTTGATATGTACAAGCATATCGGAGTTTACCTTAGAATCCATTTGGTATGTACAAGCATATCGGAGTTTAACAATCGAGCCGTACCCACAATCCGATTTGATATGTACAAGCATATCAGCGGTTTTCGTCTGGAAGAAATCAACATCCGATTTGATATGTACAAGCATATCGGAGTTTACCTTACAATCCGATTTGATATGTACAAGCATATCGGAGTTTACCTTCCAGAATCAAGCGATTTGGTATGTACAAGCATATCGGAGTTTACCTTAGAATCGCATTTGATATGTAAACATATCGGAGTTTACCTTACAATCGATTTGAGATGCAAGCATATCGGAGTTCACCTTAGAATCGATTTGGTATGTACAAGCATATCCGGAGTTTACCTTAGAATCGCATTTGGTATGTACAAGCATATCGGAGTTTACCTTAGAACCCCTAAATCCGTTGTTTATGTCTCCGTACACCATTGTACCTAGACTCTTATTATATTTCTAGAGCTTGACCTAGATTTAGATCGCATCTAGATTTACATCTGTCTAATCATAATATATCAAGTAAATCTATTATCTAGATCTAGATTAGATCTCGATTTTTTTTGTTTACATAAATATATCCTCATTATAATGCATTATACATATAAGTAGATCCCTGGCTAAATCTAGCTGTAGATTTAGATCTAGTTCTAGGTCTAGGTCTCACCCTAGAACTAAGAATTAAAAAAGAGATAACGTACATCTAGAATCTACATCGGATGTGATCTATCAATCTATAGCTTAAT
The DNA here is from genome assembly GCA_037039925.1 of Doris montereyensis. Classification (NCBI taxonomy): domain Eukaryota; kingdom Metazoa; phylum Mollusca; class Gastropoda; order Nudibranchia; family Dorididae; genus Doris; species Doris montereyensis. The sequence goes on along the minus strand of JAXRKP010002707.1, from coordinate 31,074 downwards.
CTAGGTTACTTTAAAAAAACTCGAGTTCAAATCTGTACCTATGCTATTAGATTTCTAGATCTATATCAGTGTCCGTAGAAACCGAAACAATGATCATATCTAGAGTGTCAGGTGAGGATTAAAACCCTAGAATGGATTGGAGATTTCTCCAGAGTTATATTGGCTTGGGGAAGTCAGAAGTGAATATCGAATCTTTACCAATAATTGTCGACAAAGGTTTTCTACCGAAAATAAAAAACGTCATCTGCAAATACAACTTGATGAAAGAAAAAGCTAATACATATAGGTGTGTGCCTTTAGAAAACGAATCACCGGGCAGTGGACACGTAAGCACCTGTACGGGGAGTAGATGATCCCGCCCTCCACTAGTCTCCTGCTGCCTTGCAGGCGGGTCTTGGTTAAAGGAGTTAATCCTGACAGAAAATAACAACCTGTTGCCTTGCAGGCTGGTCTTGAATAACCAAACGCTAAGGAAGTTAACCCTGACAGAAAATAACAAGGCCTAGTAGAGGGCCTCGAGGTGGCATCCATCTACTTAGGACACAGTGGGCTAATCCCCTGCTTATCCAAAACCAAACACATTCAGAGAATAAATATAATATACCGGCTTGATCTTTCGACAACGAACTTGGAAACGAATATGGACTGTGATTTTTGGAACATGGAGCGTTAGGGCAATAAATGGAAAAGAGTCAGAATTAGTTGAAGAAATGGAAACATTCAAAGTAAATATTTTGGCCATTATAGAAACAAAGAAAAAAGGACAAGGAATAGAAAATGTAGGACGAATCATATTTTAATCTTCTCATGAGTAGATGTCAAAGATAGAGCTAGAGCAGGAATAGGCGTCATAGTGCATAAAAGGTATGAAAAGCTACTAGAAAGTTGGAAATTTATAAGCCCACGGCTATTAGAGGTAAATATTAAAACATAAGGACGAGAAATTAAATTAATAATAGCTTATGGACAAAACGAAGACGCAACTAAAGAAGAAAAAGATATCTTCGAAAACTATTTACAATTAGCTGCAGAGAATGTTAAACCCAAACAGGAACTAACGCTTTTAGGAGATTTAAACGCTAGAGTAGGCAACAATGTAGAAACGTCAGGAGGAGTAATAGGTAAAGAAGGAGATACAACAACTTCTCCAAATGGAGAGAGACTAATAGATGTTTGCCTAAAGAATAACATGAAAATAGCCAACACCTTTTTTCCTCATAAAGATATCCACAAATATACAAGAGTAAATGAAGACAGGTGAAAAGTCAATGATAGACTACATAATAGTTATTAACTCCCTTTTTTACAGTACATTGGATGCAAAAGTAAACAGAGGAGCAGAAATATTTAGTGATCATCACTTAGTGATTGCCAAAATAAGATTACTGACTGAAGAAAACAAACAGAAAAGGAAAGAGAAGAAAGATAATAAACTCAAAATAGAGGAACTAAATAAAGTAGTAGTAAAACAGGTATACAAATCTAGGATAAAAATATTTATCTGTGAAAGACAGATGGATCTGAATGATAGCACAATAGAAGAAAAGTGGCAAATGTATAAGAAATACTTCTCAGTTGTACGGAAGAGGTATGTGGGAAAAAAATGAAAGGAGATAGGAAAAGAACAGCATGGTGGAATGAGATTGTCAAGACTAAGATCAAAGAAAAGAAGAATGCCTGGAAGAAATATTTGCAAACAAAGAGACCAGATGATAGGATAGATTATGTGAATAAAAAAACTACCGCCAAAGATGAAGTGAGGAAAGCTAAACAGGAGCAATGGAAAGTTTGGACAAACTTCAAGAAAGCTATCAAGGAAATCAAAAAGCTGTTCTGGGGGCAATGAAGAGCATGAGAAAGATCAAAGCATGCCCAATACGACAAATTAAGAATGCAAAGGAGAAATAATGAAAGAAGACAGCGAAATCATAGAAACATGGAGAAAGCATTTTCACCAATTATATAAACCAGAACATATGAAACAAGGGTAAAGATCAATAAGTAAGAGTAACAAGTAATCCAGAGGATACAACTGAAAGATGTAAATATATCAATGGAAAAGAAATCCAAGAGCTATAAGAAGAGTAGAAATAAGGAAAAAACACAGGAGCAGATCAAGTTTATCCAGAAAAGATTAAAAACCAAGGGAGAGGCAGACAAACTACTAAATGCAATAAGCCAACAAACATGGAAGTCCAAACAGGTGGCAGACGGCTGGAAAAAGGGAACAATAGTACCAATATATAAGAAAGGATCAACTATGGAATGCTCAAACATGGAGGATATCACTACTTAGCATTCCAGTAAAAGAATATGCCAGGATACTGGAAATCAGACTAAGGAAAAGAGTAGAGAATCAAATTGAAGAACATCAGAGTAGATTTAGACCAGGAAGAAGTGTACAAGACCACATATTTACAATTAGACAAATAATAGAAAAATTCCTTTATTGACTTAGAAAAGGCATTTGACACCGTGAGGAGGGACGAACTATGGCATTCCTTAAAAGAACACAATGTAGAGCAAAATTTGATAGAAGCCATTAATTCTTTTTACAATAAACCAACATATGCAGTGACAGTTGCTGGAAACATACTTGAAGAATTTGATGTTGATATAGGAATAAGACAGGGGTTGTACGCTTAGTCCTCTTTGTTTATCACATTCATGGATTCAGTCGCAAATGCATCCTCAAAAATGAAGAAAAATGAGTCTTGGTATGTGGAAGTTCAAACCAGTAAATGTATCAATGCTTTCATTTGCCGATGATTTAGTTCTGTTTTGAAAATCAGAAAGTGACCTTCAGTCGAATATCAACATTATGAACAATGAACTAAATAAAAGAGGAATGAGAGTAAATGCAAAGAAAACCAAAACAATGCTAGTAACTAGGGAGCTAAAATACACAATCTCAAATTGGGCAGGGAGAATTTAGAACAAGTTCAAAGCTACAATTACCTAGGAGTAATGATTAACTAAGAGAAGAAATCAGCCAGAGAATCCAAAAGGCAAGTGCAATATATAACCATCTAGGAAAGGCATTTTTAGATAAGCAAGAATTGTCAACAAAAACCAAAATGGCAATATACAATACAATTTATTGTCCTACTCTCCTCTATCGCAGCGAAATCCTGAACCTTAGACAGTAGAGAATACAGTAGAGTACAGGCAGCTGAAATGAAATATCTAAGAAGAGTAGTAGGGAAAACTAAAAGAGACAAAATCAGAAACACAACAATAAGAGATCAAACCAAAGGAGATGGCATAAAAACTAAGACAAAAACAAAGCAATTGAGATGGTTTGGGCATGTAAACAGAATGAATGACAATAGAATAGCTAAATCAGTATACAATACTAAAGTCCAAGGTAAAAGACCAAAAGGCTGACCTCGGAGAAATCAGGAAGAAGATATAAAAGAGGCATTGAAAGCATAGAAATTTGTCTTTTTTGGGAAGAAACAGAAAATGGCAGGACAGGGCATCATGGAGAAAGATCATGTCGGGCATCTGAACCTATACACCGAAAGGTAGAATGGGAACTGATAAAGAAAAAAAGAAAGAAAGAAAGAAAACG
>JAXRKP010002707.1:0-22500 GCA_037039925.1 Doris montereyensis | reverse complement strand
TGCAGATAGATGGATAGATAGATAGATAGGTCTAGATAGATAGATAGGTAGATATATATATATATATATATATATATATATATATATATATATATATATATAGAGAGAGAGAGAGAGAGAGAGAGAGAGAGAGAGAGAGAGAGAGAGAGAGAGAGAGAGAGAGAGAGAGAGAGAGATGTAGATAGATAGATGGATAGATAGATAGATAGATAGATAGATAGATAGATAGATAGAAGATAGATAGATACTAGATAGATAGAAAAGAAAAGTAGATAGATAGATAGATAGATAGATCAATTGATATATGGATAGATTATATACATATATATATATATAATGCATAGATGGATAATTAGACAGACTGTAGAGTGCTAGATAGCTATCAATTTGAATAAGTAGAGAGATACATAGGCATGAATAGAACAGGTAGATAGATAAATAGATACACAGACAACGTGTAGATTGACAGATGGGTAGATACCTATCTTTTACATCTCCCATTCATTAAGTTGTTATCAAGTACAGGCATTGTTTTATAAGCTTATAGTCATTGTCGGTATCTAATGTTGACATGCAGGTATTTTGTTGATTTAGCAGATTATGACCATGGTTTTATCACAGAAAGTCCAAATGTAGGTTCTGCTCTGATAGGAAATGAACGTAGAATTTGCAGGTCCAGTGGAAAACCAAGCAAACTGAGCATATTTTTGTCGACATATTATTATGTGTAAGCCGATACTTAAGCTTGGGAACTGCTGCACAAAAGATCTAGTGACGGATGAATAGGAATGAACTGATTATTACACATAAACAATGAAGGGACATGGGTGTAAAATGGTTTGAGAAAGCTAGCAAAAGATAGATGAATGGTTTTAGAAAGTATATGTGATCACACCAATACAACTATTGGCATCACATTGTTTCCATGCAAAGATTTTTAATACTGAGGTTGCATTATAAATAAATATTTCTTAAGATTTATGCTCGAACAAGAAAGAAATTGGAAGGCTGCCATGATCTTTTAAATGATATTATCATTATTACATATGTGATTTATTCCTTGTAGAAATGTATTTTGCGAATGTGTATAGCAAAGTGTTTTATAGCTTTCTAAGATCAGTAATACCATTGACATTCGTAATGTTGTTTTGGGTCAGTGTGGTATGCTTGTATGTTTGATTGTAAAGCGCCTTGAAACTTCGATATAAGGCACTATATAAACTTTATTATAATTAATATTATTATTAGTAGTAGTAGTAGTAGTAGTAGTAGTAGTAGTAGTAGTAGTAGTAGTAGTAGTAGTAGTAGTAGTAGTAGTAGTAGTAGTAGTAGTATTAGTAGTAGTAGTAGTAGTAGTAGTAGTAGTAGTAGTAGTAGTAGTAGTAGTAGTAGTAATAGTAGTAGTAATAGTAGTATTAGTATTGTTATTGTTAATAATATTATTATTTTTATTATTGTTATTATTACTATTATTATTATTGGTATTATTGTTATTATTATCATCATCATTATCATTATTATTCTTATTCTTATTATTCTTAGTATTCTCATTCTTCTTCTGATTTGGAAGTTTCGGGTATCCCTTGTCTGATATTGAAGTCTGTATATTTACATCTGCTTTGCACGGGATACCCGAAACTTGAAGATGAGAATCAATGAAATCACTCAGAATATGAGCAACATAAAATATCAGCATTGTTAAGTTCAAATTCCTGCCAGATGATTCCAATTCGCGTTCGTTCATAATGTCTCTATCTCTTCGTGAAGATGCAATAAATAAATTGCTGTCCGTTTGCCATCTCCGCAAAAAATGAACTTATTTCTGTAGGTTTGTAATTTTAGCATGATGCAATATAGTTCTAGTGTATGGTTGATAGGAGAAGGAAATGGATATTAAGGAGATATGGCGATGGCGGTGACAAAGGTTATGATGATGACAATAATGATAAGGAGGAGGAAAAGGATGGAGAGTACGAGAAGGAAGACAACAAGGAGATAGTAGTAAAAGCAGCAGAAGTAGTACCAGTGGTAGTGATAACAGCAATAGCAAAAGTGGTAGCGGTCAGCAGTGGTGGTGGTGGTGGTAGTGGTAGTATGGTACGGTGTTCAGTAAAGTTCTTGTGATGAGCATGTATCCATTAATGCGTGCTCTTCGCGCTTGACAAAGGTTCTTCCAACAAGCCTTTTCCAACCATGATACTATCTCAACTCCAAGGAGCATACACGGGAGCTGCTATTTGTACATAGCATACTGACAAGATTCTTCCAATTCAATATTTTGGTATTCATTTTATACCTGATTGGAGTACGTATAATGTGTAAAGAGAATTTTCCATGAACTCAGCAAATCATAAATAGGGGCTCGAGCTTCTAACATAATGATCAACTAAACGTCCTACCCATAGGCCACTGCACCAGCAAAATGGTAGATCGAGCAATGATTAAAGGTCATCCAGTTAATAGTTATATGCGCATGTATTGTGTACAAATTCTTAATTCTTACGCTTATTTTATGAGGCATTGTTGCTGAATCGTAGTGTTGTGAGCTTGTTACAACGACGACACTGGTTCAAGCCTTATGGCTAGCACAGGTGAATGTGTTTTCACAACGTTATATTCTTAAGAAAAGGTACTTCATTCTACTTTCCTCACTTGGCTCAGGTGTAAATGAGTATCCAGCTATAGGTAAAGAAAGATCTTGTCAGAGTGTAAGTATGAAGGACGTAACCTGATGGTGTACTGTATGCTCCCCCTAGAGTCGAAAAGGACTGAATGAAATAACCTGCTGGGAGATAAATGAGGTACAGCCAGTAAGCCTGCACCAGTGCGGGGATACGAACTATAAATCCATCTTTATCAATCCATCTCTACACTTGTTGTAGACCGAATAAAATTACAAATAGTTAAAGAATTTTAATCAAAGTCTCACAGAAAAACTCAATCTGAATATTTCATGCTTATAAAGTTTAAATGTTGTTGACAAGAGCGCAAGTCAGTTAGAACAAGTACAATGACTGCTTAAGAGGTCATCCAGGTGGTTTGGGTAGGAAACAACTACAAAAAACAAATACGACCTTGAGGGTGGTGTATCACAATCACACAAGTAAAATAACTCCAGTGCAACACTCCTGTATCCCTATATGTACTTATTCAAGCAAAAGATTGTATTTAAACAAAAATTAGATGAACAATACTGTAAGTGTAGATGCAGGATTGTGTCGCTGAACACTATCGAGCACAAGCCGTTAACCACCTTAACAAGGTTGTTCATCTTAAAACGTCCGTTATAAGTTAAAGTACGAATGTTGAATGTTGAGCTTGTTTATTGAACTACGGGTCTAAAGTTTTGACTCAAAATGCGCCATGTTAAATGTCATAGCAAAATGCAACAACAACAAAAACACTTTTTGAGAAATAGTGGGCTACATAGTTGTACCCAGGCGACGATTTAATTCATGTCCTTATGCGTCGGCATGTGTAACTTAGTTCAGTCATAAAGGGAATGAGGCAAACCCATGCTTATTGTCGATAATCGTGTAATCCAGAGTGGAGTAAATGATTTACAAAATTAACAAGAGCAGCAAGCCCTTCTCTCCCCCCACCCCACCTCTCTTGGCAAATCTTTATGCTACATAAAATAGCTGTCTTTTGTTATTGATTGAAATAAGAACACAGAGTGAGTAAAAGATGTTTATTCTACATAGATCGCCAAGGAGTGTGATTTTTCTCATATTTCTTTTTTTCCAGGGAGGACTGTACGTGTTTCAGATATTCGACTATTATAGTTATGCTCGCAGTTTGCCCTTTGTGGCTTTCACTGAGGTCATTGCGATATGCTATTTCTATGGTAAGTAGTATTGACATATTTTAATCTTTTATAGAAATCTTAATTTATATTTCCTATTTAAACTCATTGTATTTACGTATTGTTAATTGTTAAGTCGCCATTTAAACATTCAATTTTCTTCTTTACAATAAACTTTTTGTTGTTTTATTACATTTTCATTCAAACTAGCTTTCATATTTGCTCGGGGTATTAAAAGATATTGTTGCTCTTGATTGGATTTTTACAACGTGATTTATACAGTTCAACACCCCCCCCCCCCCCAATTGAATGACCCCACTCTCACAGGTTTGTCACGTTTTGTTGACAACATACGCATGATGACAGGCAATACATGGATGCTTTGTCTCCTTCCATACTGCAAATTATCTTGGACTATTCTCAGCCCAGTTTTTAGCCTGGTGAGTAATGGTGCTTTATGAAGATCTCGGCTCTTGTGGGGGGGTCTGATTCATAAGGGTCTGTCGACGTTGCTACGCATCCTTAATATGACAATGGGCTAATCGTCAGAAACTGTGTTCCTGAAATTAAATAGATACTATTTCATGTTGCATTTTAAGCAAAGCAAGATGCGCGCCATTAGATCGTTGATAATGGTTTATTATTAGGCCTAGCGTTGTCCTATATAAAAACAAAAGATACTACAGCAGTAGCATAAAGGATATAGGTTACATGACTGAAGAAAAGAAACCTTAGTGGAACAGGACCAGAAGTCGCGAAGTGTTCAATATAGAGCCGTGGCAGACCGCCAAATCGTGTGCTCTAATGGGGACTGGCTTCTTTCTTCAACACGTTCAGCGCGTGTGTCATGTTTGAATTGATTTACTCACATCCCTAACTAAGATGATCTCGGTGGGGTTTTTTTATAGGATTTTTTATTCTGCACGGACTGCCTTGTAAACAGCCAAGGGACCATTAACGTGCACAGAGTGTTGTGATCAGAACACGGGAGCTCCTTTTTATCGTCCCTCTCCAATGGGATTAGGGTTTCGATCCACCTACCTTTTGGCAGTTTGTCCACAGTCTTATAGTACCGCTCTGGGGTTATCTGTTAGATGACTTATAGGTGTCATTGTTTGATGATGGCAATACGAATGTTTGAGAACCTGATTTAATTATATTCATGGCTGACAACAAGTATATAAAAAACGTATTAAGTACGTGTTTTTGTCTTTAAGTCTGTACTTACCTTGAAAAGTACGTATATGAGGCTTAGTTGTATTTTGTTTTTAAAGAAACACTTAGTTATCGACAGAAATTCGAGGTATTTCGGTGAAAGTCGCCATTCTAACTTTGCCAGATTACCTCCAGGCCAGCGATCAGCATATATTATTTTGCTAGTTACCTTAAAGGAGGTTACATAAAGTCAAATTACCAATGTTTTATGGAATATTACGGCCCCGTTGTACGAGTTAGAGTCTGCTTTTCGATTTGAAAAGGTCCGCAGCTATGTATATTATTTTGCATTATGTTGAAGGTGATCTAATGAGATACACATTTGGCCTTTCTTTTCAGCTTTAAAAACATGTTATTTTCTGTATTTTCGACTTTATGTTATTCTATGATTACGTGGCAGTCACTATCAAGATTATCTTCTACAGACCATTTTTATAATGAGCATGTTGAGTTACTCAGATTTGACACACCAGCGTCCATATGCCCCAACCTACACCTACCCTCCATGGGCTGTGGCCTTTGGATGGGCACTGGCTGCTATGTCGTTAATGTGGATACCAATCGTGGCTATCTACAGAGTGTTAAGACTACTTTGGATGGGCGGCAGTCTTACAAAAGGGGTAAGGCTTACTTTCATCTTACTGGAAATCAAATTAATGAACAACCCATAATAGGTAGCCTGTGTGAAGAGACTCCTACATGTAACTTGAAAACGATTAAGAGTCAGGGTCAAGTTGTACACTAATCATGGATGTGAATACGCGGTATTGACATTTTGATAACTACACCAGTGAAATTGCGTGAATGAGGTACAGTCTATAGAAAATCGAACTAATTTTTTTTTAAATTATGTATATATAAAGCTAGACCTGGAACTAAGAATCTAAAAGAAAAAGCTAGAGCTAGGTCTCAAGCTAAAGCTAGATAGATATAAGATTTACATCGCATGTATATCTAGAGCTAAATCTAGATTATTTTTAAAAAAGCATCTATTCTTAACTCTAGTACGATTCTAGATGTACTGATCTAGCTCTAGATCTTGACATACAAAATAATTGTTTATAGAATCTAGCTCTAGATTTACATTTGGATTTAGACTTCTAGACCTTGAAGAAGATCGAGTCAAGTTGGAGACAATCAGATCTAGATCTAGATCTAGATCTAGCTACAACTAGCCCGCTTTAGTTCGATCGATATATTGTAAATTCTCACACTGGTTACTCACTTTGGAATTCCTCCCTCAGATTAGATACTCAAAACTTACAATTGTGACACTAAAAAGGTATTCGTAGACACTGAAACAATTATAATATCTAGAATGTAGGTGGAGATCTAGATTATTTCGTCTACATATCCTCTTTATAATGTATTCTAAGTAGATCTAGATCTAGCTCTATCTCCGGATCTAGTTCTAGATTTATATCTAGATTCTGAGAATTTAAAAAAACGGCTAGATCTAGAGGTAGATGTATAATCTACATTGGATATAGATCTAGAGCTAAATCTAGATTATTTTGAAAAAGCCCCGAATCTCAAATCTAGTTACGTTCTCAATCTTGAGATCTAGCTATATATCAAGGCATACAAAATAACTGTTTATAGAATTTAGCTCTAGATCTAGATTTATATTCCTAGACCTTGAAGAACCTCGATTCAATTCGGAGCCAGTAAGATCTATGTAGATCTAGATCTAGCTAGAGATATCTAACAGTCTTTATTCTTATGTTACTGATATTCAACTGGAATCAAACACCTCCTCTTATATTAAAGACATACCGCTGAGTAGCAACTCAACTATCGCCAACTCCCATTTTGCAAATTTTACAGGATGAAGATCAAATTGATTTACTGCGTGACTATTAACTTAAAACATACGAACGAAACTTTGGTTTGATATTATGAATCATACTACTCAACTGATCGTTGTTATTTTACGTTTCGATATATATATATTGAGATAATTAAAGGTACAATAGTTGGCACTTCTAGAATGGACTGCCACGTATGGTAACTCATACCTACCACAGTTGAGGAGCAGCCAACAAAGTCATGCAGCTGCAGTGGTAAAACATTGTAACTCAAAGATACAATACATGAGCAGCCGTATTAACACGCGTTTTGTTATATTAATTGAAAACTTGCATTAGACATATCATTTTGTCAAACAAATGCTTTATTGGAGAAAACAAGAATATACTATTGTGAAAATGCAATAGTGTACTTCAATGAGTAATATTGATAGGCCTATATTATTGCATCTTAACATTTCCCCCTATTGATATACAATCATTTATGATGAAGTGAATTCTTATAATGTTAGGAAGACCGTTCTCAAGGACTCGTTGCATGGACTAGAACCAAAAATGTAAAAATCCAAATAACTTAAAATTTAAAATCAAGACAAACGTTTGCTTAAATATTGCATCCAGATTATGTTTCCTTGTGCTTTATGTGAGTATCTGGTTTTCTATAGCAAGGGGAGGGGTGAGAGTTGTTCGACACAAATGCTTTCTCTTCAGGATAAAAGCCACCGAGGTGTGCATTACCTAAGTACACAGAAGATACTCATCTGCTCCCAATTGGATATATAAATCCATCCACATGAGGATTTTATTTCATGGGGTTGAATTGTCCCGTTATTGCTAATAACATCTATTTAAGTGAATGAATTACCCCAGGTCACCCCAAGCCACGACGCCACATTGAAATGTAATCAAAATAATACGAGACGCCATTCACCATACCTCATCTATAACAATGACAACTTAAAACATTATTTCAATTTGTATTCCTATCTGTATATTTAACTTGAATTATCAATGGTACGTTGACTGGTAATTGGTTTCTTTATAGATGGTCAACAGTGGCCATGTTGTATCTTTAAAATACTAAAAATAAACAATGGATTAAAAGGAAGCATTCAACTGCATCAAGAACAGGGTATTTTTGAATATTCGCAATGCATTCGGTATAGTTTTTGTTTATTCAAATTGCTTTTGAGCCGTTCTTTCTTTGTGCCTTTCTTTGTGTTATGTCCATCTATCTGTGAAAAGAAGTCAATGAACTGCCTGATTGCTTCCTTCTTCATCTCAATCTCCTGTGCTCTCGGTCCATATCTACTTCCTAGTTCTTTGCCTACTGCATTGGCATCGACCACTTTGCGTAGAGTTATTTGTTCTCTCAAGAGTTTGAGGAGAGAGCAAATCAAAGATAATTGGAGACGTCATTATTCAACAAAAGTCCCGTTGATGTGTAAGGTCTCCAAATTCCCCAAAACACATAGAAACCCAAAATCCAGGCGTTCTTTCCCTGTGAACGTCTGTTAACAGTCTGTTAACAGTTGAATCCACATGACTGCCCACAACCATACTTCATACTTTTCGCCTCTTCTCATTCAGTGGCTTTATTTATTTTCCTTTTCCCCAACATTTTCTGTTTGGCTCTACCCGTTGCTTCGTGGTCAGTTTGGATGTTTTGAATATCTGCCTCGATGGAGTACGACATTGATGGATAATCAGTTAATCCAGATTTAAGAATTTTAAATGAAGTAGAAGTGTCAGTGATCGGAGAAAGACAATCAACGTCCTGTTTTGACAATATCAGCTTAGCTAATGGCGGTCATGTTTCTGAAGCAAACGAATCTTCATTTTGAGTGATGTCTTTAAATTGCCGAAAGTTTCCGAATCAGACGATCCAATATCCTCTTCCCCAACTCAAACCACAAGAAAGAGCTTGGTTCAGAGTAAGTACTCATTTTAGGAACCGGAGACGTTCGACTCAGTGGGGCATCAACCAAAGGACAGATGCAGGCAGACTGCCGATTTCTCATGTAGAAAACTTCATCATGCAACCTGTTCAAACGATGTAGAATTAAAGCGACCTCAGGGGAAAACATGATCTGTTATGTCGCGTAGCAGCAACCTTATACAAAACTCAAAACGAATGTCGTCTGCGCATTGAGCACAAGTTGAACCAGCCTGTTAACCCCCCCTCCCCGAAAGTTTATCGTCCGTGATAACCATTTGAATCCACAGAACACATTAGACTCAAATGGCGCCACTCTCATTGAAAGGGAAGAAGACATTGGCAAGCCAATGACTTGGCTCGGTGGGTTGATGTATTTTAAAAAGCTGCACATAGTTTTTTAAAGCGATGCATTACTTTACTTAGCATTGCATTTTATACTATATCGGTAGAAATATTGAAACATACATAATAGTCTAAGGAAATGTCTACCTTGAGCACATTTTAGGGATTTTTTAATTTTTTTTTACTGGCTGACAATAGCAGAGATTTTTTAAAAGGACTGACATTCACACTTAGACGAAACATGAAAAGCATTCTCACAGCTCAACAGTAAAAATGAATCCGATTCCTTGTTCTCATGTTGAACAACATCCATTGAGAAAATCAATATTATTTACAATACAGCGAAAATAATATTAATGCGTTATGCAATTCAAAAAATTGTATCGGACAGGAAAAAAAGCCAAAACAAGCGATAAACTATTGCACGACCAGCGTTTCCCATCCTCACGTTTGGCCGACAGTAAACGACCGTCATAATCAATACTGACCACAGGAATCAATGTTTTCTCTTTTTTAATGACACATGCACAAATATCGTAATTGCTTATAAACTCAATTAGTTTTGCTCTCGTTTGGACCTTACTCAAGTATTATAAGAAGAAGAAAAAATACAATACTTTGCCGTCTGTCAAGTAACAATTTTTATAAACTTGTCTGTCAAGTATTGTAACTCCATGATACTATATTTGAGCAACACTTTATTACTCTACACTTTTAAAATACAATAGTGGTTTAATAACTCGCTAGTACATCGCTGCAGTGCCCTGAGCTTTTTATTGGTGATGGTTACGTCCCCTTGGTCACTATTATGGAAACAAAGTGGTTTTCGACAAAAACTCAAGTCACGATAATTGAGTTACTACCACGCGATAATAGTATAAATGAGAGAGTGAGTAATAGTATATACGTGCCACAAATCACTTTGACAATCAGTGTTTTTCATTTGACTTTTATTTCTCACACAAGGACTTTCGTCTGCTGGTGGTACCCTATCGCTTAGCGAAACATCAACGGCGCCCTGAAGATGAACACGAAAGATGCCTGGCAGACTTTGAGGAAGAGCGGAGAGCAGGATACAACATGGAGATGCGTCAACCTCCTATAGTCGATATAGAAGATTTAAAACCGATGATGAACGACTGATATCTTGTAGGATTGTTGTTTTTTTTATAATGATAAAGAAATTGAAAAGGCAATTCAATAGCTCTGAATCTTACTTGAAGAGCACTAAAATTCGTTCACATTTAGATCTATTCCTAACTTCTTACAACAAATGCAAATTTCTAGCTATTGGTTTATTTATTTTTGTTATACGCATTACCGATAATGATATAAAATGTAGATATACATAATTGCAGGAAATTTGAAAAAGTATGTGACATGCTTCTTTTTCCTCTTCCTCTTCTTCTTTTTCTTCTTCTTGTCACGGCTGTGCAGGCTAGTGCTGTGAGCGTTCTTTTAGCTTGCCAGCCGGCGCGCAATAAATCACTTGTCAGTGACCACCTCGGTGTGATATCACTTGTTTGTCCGTTATTCCACGAATGTCACTGAAGCGAACTTCGTTTATCACTATCTCTGAATTGTTACGTTTCTGTGCCTTCAGACTGTGGTATTTCCATTGATAGGGTGTTCTTCCTTGCGTTACAGTGATTATTTTAAAATACAGTCTTTTTATCCACTAAGTAACTAACTATCATTAGCTAATATCTCAATATCTTCACTTGGCTAAGCCAAAATTAGTTGTCTTTGTTTGAATCAAGTATGCTTTTATTGTTGTTCAATCTGTGAAAATCGTGCACATAACCCACCCATTAACGTGAGTTGTGAATATTTTTCTTATCTATAGCAGGATATCCGTATAACAGTCTTGTTAATGACTTGTGATGTGCCTGTGGTGGACATGTTTTAAAACGTCAGCAAAGACGACGGTATTGTTCTAAAACTTCATGCGTTTGTTTTAAAGACGATCTTTTATTATATTTTCATATCAACATTGACACTGACATTGAAGGTTGTCACTCTTCATTTGTGTGCTTAAATTGCAAGAAGAGAATAAACAATTTGAAAAAGAGGACAAATAATAGCAGTGCTCTGACAACAGTCAGAAATTTAACGCAAACGTCCCAACACATTTGGGCGAGTTTTAGTGCAAACCTTACCAGACAAGAATATTCTGTTTGCCGTCACCACACACAGCTCTGTATAGGCCTGATAGTGATACATAATAAACGAAAGTAACAGACATCATCAGAAACCCCAGCAAAACCAAGTCGACAGCCAACATACCCTACAGTCACTACAAACATGACAAATAAGCTAACGGCAAGCATCACAACAAAACCAGCAGAGGCCTTGTTTACATCAGAGATGACAGATTCACTAACTCAAAACAATACACCAGAATCAAGAAATCAGATCAGTAATTCACATGCAGGCACTGAAGATACTTTCATCAACAATTCCGTCGTTTTCCCACAGCATTTCATCCATTCTCCACTAATCAAAAAAACCCACATATGACAGACTGTGCAACATCTCCTATTACTAATACATGTCCACTCAAGCTTCCACACACACAACAGGCACTCACAAAACGAATCGTATCAAGAACATTGGAATGTATAGACAACGTGAACGTACTGGACAAATCATTTCAGATCAGAAGTCAATTCAATAGCATAAATGAAGCATTTAGTCAAGTTCATTCACTCATTTCACACACACGGCCAATAGATGAAAACACTATATCTCTCATTGACACCAAAAAAGACAAGTACATGAAACTGTACCGTAAATTGTTCCCTACGAGGATCCTTCCCCTAAACATCATATCTTAGAAAGACACTGCATTCCTTTTATTGAACAACAGAGACTGGGGTTAGGTTTATTAGGTGAACAGGGAGGGAGCTTATTCATTCAGTTGCTAGAGAAGAGGACAAATGCAATTCGAAATGAATCATCACAATTACAGTTACACACAGTCATGAATACCAGCCTTTTACAAACATCACAATGATTACAATCACCAGTGCCACCGAAAAGAAAAAGAAATCATAAAACTAAAACGTTATCAAAACATACACTGTAGCATCTCTCAGTGCGGCTTTATTGTGCGGCAACTGTACATTTTATGTGGTGAACTGTGACAAATATCTCGCTTATTTAACGAAACACAATGGCAGGTATGTCCTTACAAACTGTTTGACAATAGTCATCTATATCCCATAGCAATATGTTGCATAGCGTTATTGTTTTTCAAGGAAGCAGATATAACATTATATTTTCCAAGGAATGTTGATGTACTGGATGATACAACTGTGCCTATAAATAAAGACAATTGAGTTAGTAGCATACCAATGTCAACTGTCGCTGGACCTCTCACCGAGGTCAACCTCGACGGTCGGCAAGAAACTAAACGAACGCTCCTGCACAGCCGTCTACTTCTCTTTCTTTTCCTTCTTATTCTTCTTCTTCTCCTCCTCCTCCTCTTCCTCCTCCTCCTCCTCCTCCTCCCCATTCTCCTTCTTCTTCTTCTTCTTCTTCTTCTTCTTCTTCTTCTTCTTCTTCTTCTTCTTCTTCTTCTTCTTCTTCTTCTTCTTCTTCTTCTTCTTCTTCTTCTTCTTCTTCTTCTTTCTTCTTCTTCTTCTTCTTCTTCTTCTTCTTCTTCTTCTTCTTCTTCTTCTTCTTCTTCTTCTTCTTCTTCTTCTTCTTCTTCTTCTTCTCCTTCTTCTTCTTCTTCTTCTTCTCCACCTCCTCCTCCTCCTCTTCCTCCTCCTCCTCCTCCTCCTCTTCTTCTTCTTCTTCTTCTTCTTCTTCTTCTTCTTCTTCTTCTTCTTCTTCTTCTTCATTTTGTTGTTCCCCTTCTTCTTTTAATTCTCCTTCTTCTTTTTATTATTATTATTATTATTATTATTATTATTATTATTATTATTATTATTATTATTATTATTATTATTATTATTATTATTATTATTATTATTATTATTATTATTATTATTATTATTATTATTATTATTATTATTATTATTATTATTATTATTATTATTATTATTATTATTATTATTTATTATTATTATTATTATTATTATTATTATTATTATACTAATTATTATCATTATTATAACAATTATTATTATAATTATTATTATCATTATTATTATTATTATTATTATTATTATTATTATTATTATTATTATTATTATTTATTATTATTAATATTAATATGCGTAGTATAATTATTGTTATTATGCTTATTATTATTATTGTTATCCTCCTCCTCCTAGTCCTTCTCCTCTCCTCCTTCTCCTTTGTTTTTCGTTTGTTTTCTACTTGAACAGCACATTTAATTCATTCCATTTTAGATCTATTGCTAAGAACACATGTAGTAGAGATGGAGTCAAATAGAGATGACTGCAGAAAGTTAAAAAGGGAAAGAGAGACATACAGAGACAGAGAGATTGATTGATATATATATATATATATATATATATATATATATATATATATATATATATATATATATAGAGAGAGAGAGAGAGAGAGAGAGAGAGAGAGAGAGAGAGAGAGAGAGAGAGAGAGAGAGAGAGAGAGAGAGAGAGAGAGAGAGACAGACAGACAGAGACAGAGAGAGACAGAGAGAGAGAGAGACAGAGAGACAGAGAGAGAGAGAGAGAGAGAGGGGGAGAGAGAGAGAGAGAGAGAGAGAGGGGGGGGGTAAATAGTGATCTCTTCAACATCAATGCTAATAGCAACTTATGTGTGTGTAACTGCGGAGCTGTTTAGTTAGCGTGAGTCATATTACTACCGATTCATGTACTATTTAAATGCAGTCAAATGAACGTGTGTCAGCACAGACTAGAAAATAGTATGCTCAGGCGTGTTCACTATTGATCGTATTATCGACTATGTCACAATTCATCAACAGCTCTGTAAGCTGCGGGGGAAAAAGGATTCCCATCGTGTATATCAACGCAAGCTGCAGGAATGAGTACATTTTCGTAACGCATTTATATCTTGAAATCAAGGAAGATTCAAGGTCATATATTGTGATTGTTATTTCATGAGAAAGTTACCTTTTAAGCAGATTGTTTTGTTGAATTTGACATGACCCCCCCCCCCCCCGCGCCCCGCCCTCGCCTCCCCGTTTTTTAAACCTTTTAATGTGAAGGGAAAACTTCTACGTTAAGTGGAAAGAAAGGCTGTTGTTAAATTCATTTGTGATGTGAGCACACGTGAGTTAGTCTATTGCAGGGGTTTCAACCTCTTCTATGCTCCGCACCCTTGGAAAACTTTTTAATTTGTTCTCACAACTCCACCCCTTCCTCCTCCCCTCCAACATCCCCCCCCTCTCAAATTGTAACGTGTCATATTATGGAGGTGGAAAATGCATACAAGCCCTATAATTATTAAGGAAATGGAAAATTCCACGAAAGCAGTCAAGGTCGCCTACCTTACACGTTATCTAGAGGGAGGGAGCATTCACGAAAAGGGCAATCGCCTTAGCTCATGGTATATGGAAAGAGCGTAGAATTCATAGATTCTATATTGTACGCGATAAACGCTGCTATTTCTATTTGATCACTTTGAACCCAGTAATCGTCCAAGAATTCTAATCAGTATCGAACATTTATGTTAAACAGTCGTTGTGAACTGACGACAACAAATGTTTTTTTGTTATAATATGACGTCGTAGTCAGTCGTGACAAAAAGCCTCTTTAGTAGGTCTGTCTCATGAAATGTGTAGACGTGAATAAACGATTAAAAACGTGTATTGTAGGTCTCAGGCCAATAGTATTCTGTGATTGTTTATTCAAGTGACATTTAATGAAATTGTTTTTATATCATAAAAAAGAAAGAATAATAATATGTCAACACCCTTTCACAACTGACCTATATAAGATGGAGATAATAACATGGTTAATGAATCACAACTTAGAAACATTTACAACAAGACGTGGTAGCGTAGGCGTTATGACTTAGAAACATTTGCAACTAGACGTTGTAGCGTAGGCGTTATGACTTAGAAACATTTACAACTAGACGTTGTAGCGTAGGCGTTATGACTTAGAAACATTTACAACTAGACGTGGTAGCGTAGTCGTTATGACTTAGAAACATTTACAACTAGACGTGGTAGCGTAGGCGTTATGACTTAGAAACATTTACAACTAGACGTGGTAGCGTAGGCGTTATGACTTCGAAACATTTACAACTAGACGTGGTAGCGTAGGCGTTATACTTCAGGGTTTTAGATTTCATCTTGATAAGTCACACACGTCATGGAAGACTCGGAGACGGTGTAACAAAAGCTGCAGTTCCCGTTGTTCAACTGACCCTCTTACAGCTGGCAATTGTTTTAATGAACCATCAATACATAGGCCTAACCACAACGAAGAAGACACTACAGATGAGATCATTGGAAAGGCCCACTAGCATAAAGCTCAAGCAGCAACAGAAA
Organism: Doris montereyensis; assembly: GCA_037039925.1. NCBI lineage: Eukaryota > Metazoa > Mollusca > Gastropoda > Nudibranchia > Dorididae > Doris > Doris montereyensis. The sequence goes on along the minus strand of JAXRKP010002707.1, from coordinate 6,934 downwards.
AAAGCACGCTAAAACTATTGAATTCATAAATATTCATCGCAAAGAAGAAATCAATCAGAAAATAATGTTAATACAAATTTGCTTCAAAATGCTGATCATAGCCTTGTAAGTGTTATTTTTAATGATTTTTAAATTTCAATACAACAGTCATTTTAATGTGGCCAAGCCTGCAAACCAGAGGGGAATCCCTGAGGTACATATAGTAAGTAACCAAAGGAGGTATTATACTACGTTCTTTATCACTAGGGAAATAAAGAGAAACAATATTATAGAGACGGTTATAATTGCACTCTTCGTATACATAGCCTGCCATAGTTCTTGTAACAATAGAAGTGAACGATTGTGCATTTTATTGGGGTTAATTTGAATATTATCCATAATAATGGTATCTGATTGAAATACTATTATAATGTATTGTTATTATTATTATTATTATTATTATTATTATTATTATTATTATTATTATTATTATTGTGTTATTTTCATGTATGTTATTGATTATTGATATGCTGTTATTTTCATTTTTTAAATGTTTCTGATTCAACCTGTGTGTGTGACATAATATATTCTCGCATCCAGTATTCCAAAGGCTGTTATCGTTCTGTTATACGTTTTTTACCAACTAAGAACGTGAAACTTGTCTGCAGTGAACCGGATCCATCACACACACACACACACACACACACACACACACACACACCTGCATACAGACACCACGTCTGTCCTGACCTGCCATTACTAGTGTATCGGGTGTCTTCTTTGTCTCCAGCTAGGTGGACTACATTTATTCATAGAATACCATGTCTAGAAACGAACATATCTATTTACTATAGTTTCAAAGGACCTTGCATTGAGTTCACTATCACAACTATGATGTGATTCGATGGTCCAGAGACAAGGTGTCGGCCTCCTCATCAAAAGGCCAAGGGTTCGTGGCCGACAGGGTGAATGTTTTTTCTGGAGTTTTTTTTTATCGACTAACACTTATCCCCTTAGACGGGCGATACCAAGTTCTACCGTAGACTGAGGATAAAAAGAATGTTTCCGTGTGCATATCCCAATACCATGTGCACGTTAATGATCCATTGGCTGTTTACAGGGCATTCCGGGCAAATATTTAAAAATCTTTCATAGAACTAGAGCTCCGAAATCATCTTGGTAAAGCTGTGTATGTGGGTAAAATCAAATATACACGGCAACTATGAGTTCAACGATTTCATGTATAGTGGAGTTTTTCGCATAGCATCAACGTGGAGGATAGAAAGTTACATGTATAACAATAAAACAACTGATCTTCTCATTGGTAGGTAGTTGTGATTTGAAGTCGAAGTTTAAATACCTTTTTCGCTAGATTCGACGTTTCCACTCGCTGCAACCTTGAGAATACAGGCGCGCGTTCACTGAGGAGATACTCTATGACTTGTCTGACAGCGGGCGGAAAAGGTTTAAAGAAGACAGTGAAATAGATAATAAATGTGTTCTACTAGGAGTTAGCCCAAATGATGTACGAATCACCATGTGTTTTATTAAGATTAGTATTCTTTCTTCAGTAAAATTCTTATCTGCTAATTCTTTTTTATCTTTTCTGTCAACCTCATCCATTCCATGGGGAAAGCTTGAAGTTAATACAATAGGAGCAGAAATTGAAAAGACTCTACACCTTCCAAACAAAATGTTTGAGGCGAATCTTTAGCATAAGATGACAGCAACCCGTTAGCAACAAACAAATACTGGAGATGGCAAACACAGAAGAAATCTGCAATGAGGTGAAGAAGAAGAAGGTGGTCATGGATATGTCACACCTTAAGGAAAGGCCATAGAAATGATTGTGCTGTTGCCTTGGGGTGGACACCAGAAAGAAAGAGAGACAAAGAACGCCCAATTGATGACATGGCGCAGAATGATGGAGAAAGAGGGAACGGAGACTGGGAAAAGAAAGAGCGAGAAGAGCACCTCCTGGTACTGATTACAATTTCATCTGAGTGATTTAGTTTTCACTACATTTAGTTCCCAAATAACGTTATACGTTCTATCATTGCTTTTCACCTCGATATATATGACGGGGGCCTCCGTCTTGAATTGACTGGAGAAGCTAGTAGTTTTCTTATTTGATTTGATTTGATTTTACCCACATCAACAACAAAGGTGATCTCAGGGATTTTAGTAGGATTTTTAAAAGTTTGCCAGGGCTTGTGTAAGGGATCACATGTGTGCGTATAGTGTTGTGATATGCGCAGGGGCCTCCTTTTTTAGCGTCCACCTCTGGCTGGACGAGGTGTCGATCAACCTACTTGGACCAGGAGGGACGGATTTTTGTGTTGAATAGAACATTCGATAAAATGTGTTAATCTATCGTCACGAACCAGTGACTTTTTGGTTTAGAATAGAAGCCGACATCTTGCCTCTGGACCACCAAGTTCTTCAAGCCAGTGAAACAACTTCAAATCCTTGCCCCTTTTGACCACTTCGACCACGAAACGAGTCTGTCCCACAGAACAATGTCAAGTAAACGGGCTGTGCCCTCTCCAGTCGCGGAACGTGCCCCCTAGTTAACACTCACCGCGTACCGTACGGTATCAGCAATGGCTCGGAGTCGGAGTGAAAAGTCAAAAACTTCTTCACAGAACAAGAAACAATACATGCTTCCTGGACAGGATGCTTTAATCTGTTGCAGGTTGTACTTACAAACTGACGTTGGTACCAATTGCCATGGGGTGCGAGAAGGAAATGCGTGTTATATGTCTTTTCCAAAGAACACAACGTCGATTCTAGCATTACTAGGATTCGAGCTGAGGAACTCACTATCCTAAATTCGAAAGAGAGAGAGAGAGAGAGAGAGAGAGAGAGAGAGAGAGAGAGAGAGAGAGAGAGAGAGAGAGAGAGAGAGAGAGAGAGAGAGAGAGAGAGAGAGAGAGAGAGAGAGAGAGAGAGAGACAGACAGACAGACAGACAGACAGACAGACACACACACACACACACACACACACACACACAGAAGGGGGTGGGGGAATTGAAATCAAAGACTTGGAAAGCCTATGCCAAGCTTTCCATTTGCTGTGTCAAGACAATGCCGGTATCGCATTTATTTTTATGGGGGACTCTTTGTCAGATTTAGATGCCAAAATACCACTAGTAAGTAGTTTATTGTATTTATTGGGATGAGGATTGCAATATATCTAAATATTAGATCTGATAACTCTAGCTCGATGCGCCACATCTATGAATGAATGTGAATGTATGTATGTATGTATGTATGTATGTATGTATGTATGTATGTATGTATGTATGTATGTATGTATGTATGTATGTATGTATGTATGTATATATGTATGTATGTATGTATGTATGTATTAAGTATGTATGTATGTATGTATGTATGTATGTATGTATGTGTCTATGTATGTATGTATGTATTGTATTATAAATGTGTATATATGTGTATGAATGTATGTATTCTCCATATATATATGTGTGCATGCACGTAATTGTGTATGTTGTACAAATTCGGTGTCAGTGTATGTTGACGTTATATACATGTGGGCCCAAGTATATTATGTAGGTATGTAAAGAATTTATATTATATAAACATATTACTACATATTTGTGTATGTGTGTATGTGTATGTGTAAATAATAATATGTATCTGTGCATACATATTATGTTTATGTATACATGCGTGTGTCTTATATATATATATATATATATATATATATATATATATATATATATATGTATATTTTATATGTAAATATATCATATATATGTGTATGGATATCTGTGTATGTATGTGCATGTATGTGTGCATATATATGTATTTCATGGGTGCAACTCCTTGACTGCAATATTAAATCTAGAGCCATAGTCGATAACTTTATGGTTTAGCGCGTAAAAGAAAGTGGGTTAAATTTGTATTCGCTGTCGGCATCGGCTTAGATCTACAATTAGAGGTGGGAATGAAGAAATATCCACAATCACTTACCCCGAACGCCTCTCCCCACCCCTCCTTATCTGTCCCACCATGTTGTGGGGGTAGGGAGTTTAGAGTAAAATATTGGGGACATATTTATTCCTCATCATCTCTAAATGTAGATCTAAGTCGAGTACAAAATTGACCCATTTTCTTTTACGCCGCTAAACCGTAAAATTACCTTATAGTCAATGGTTTTCCTTATAACGGGGTTGCCGACAAGGTGAATCATTATCATCTTATCTATTTATTTTAGCCAGCGGAATACTAGCTCATGTGATAAGAGACAGAATAAACATTAAAGGGTACGAACTGCTTGGCCTAGATATAAAGATATGTCAAGATGCAGATCACACTTGTCTTTTCTTGACGGAAGAGAAGAGTCATTTAACAAAACTGTATGAATACTTTGCATGTATTTTCTCGATATTCCAGCTTAAAAATCAATTTTAAAAATCAAATGTGATATGTTCGGGTGTAATAGACCTCCTGAACCAAGGTTTAGCAAGGCAAGTAAGTTCATCTTGACCCTCAAAAATATCCATTCTCAACCGACAAAAATATCCCAAACATCAACCTCTTGAAACAGGGATAAATAAATCAAAGTCTTATTCATTGAAGAAAAAGCTACCTTACTCCATATGGAAAAATTGCAATTATTAAATCAATCCTAGTGTTGCCCAAGATTATACATGTTTTACATGGTCTTCCTGATCCAGATCCGTAGTTGATAAAAGAACACCAAAACAAGTTCAAAAGTTTTTGTATGACAATAAGAAGGATACAAAAAAAGAAACATATCATGAAATAAGATAAAACAAAGTGGTTTACCCTTGATTAATGTCGATAATTTCATTCAGGCATTAACAATCACTTGGATTAGACGCTTTTTAAATATATCTTTTTGTATAACGATGGTAAGTTAAACAAGTAGACCTCTAGGCCCAGAATATGAGACATCAATTATAAACCACATACAAAATGTATTTTGGACTGAAGTAATACGACATTACAATATATTTTCATATATATACTCCCCGAAAAACATTGATGTATTCAAATAGTTTTCTGTACAATAGAAAAATATTGATGAACTCAAAATATTAAAAAAATAAGATTGTTTTCATTAGTCAACTACATGACGAATTCTATTTCTATTCTTACCAAACCTTTCATCAGATATTTCCGATAGCACAAAATATGTCTTAATTTACAATGACATTGTTGATTCAGTCAGAACGCATTCAAATTCTCTAAAACTTAGATGACTCTCTTCTAAAGAAAGAAAAATTTCACTATTAATATGATTCAAAAACGAAATCCATAAAAGCAGGATTTTCTCTTTATATCTTTATGCACACATTTTCACATTCATTAATAATCTACGATTTAATGACATGTCAAATTATGTAACTGAAATCATTAAAAGCTCGGGAACAAAATTTAAACATAAATAAAGGTACTCTTCACACAGGTTAAAAAAAGCAACATCTGATGTTAAACTTTGGTAGTTCCAAACGAAGATATTGCATAATATTTTAAATATGAATAAAAGCATTTCAAGATGTGTAGAAGATCAATCATATAAATATTCTTTTTGTAGTTTACATATGTTACGAAGGTAATGGAGCGAGACAATTTTCTCTAGATCTGGATGTTGACGAAGGTGAAGCCACAACCAAGAAGGGCCAACGCTCAATTAATAATTACAACAAAGACGTTATACATCATATAAAACGCTTCCGTGGCTTGAAATTAACAATAACAATTCAAACTTCAGTTTAATCTCTCACAACGGCATCTTCAATATAATTAGTAAACAATTCATCAAGTCACCTAAGGATATCAATTACACCACACGACTTAAGAAATCGGCCCCAACATTGTCCTTTCCTTTAACATCCTAATGTTATAGCTCTGCAAAAACAAAGCCCATCTCATGATTCTAGGGGATGTGAACTTAGGTAGAATGGATGTACTCAAGAGGTCGGTGGTCAGTCTGCTATAAAAAACTGTCTACCATATAAAATAATTGAAACCTCCTGACTGCCCAAATAATTGCAAGACATTCCCACTCTATCACTGAATATCTTACTTCACGTGGTAGCAATCTTCTACTTGTAAAAGCAATCGGGTGTCAAACACCAGTATCCTCCTGTATTAAAGTAGCACCAATGCCACGATCAGAAGCATCCATACTTAAGTCAAACTCTTAATTAACATATGATAAATACAACACAGGTTATGATACAATTACACCTTTCAAGTATAAATAACCTTTTTCTAGAGGATCATTCCATTCAATCACATTAGGTTGGCCCTTTCTCAACAAATCTGACAAAGGCGCTGCAACAGCAGCAAGTTGTGTATAAAGTCATAATAATAGCTAGTCAATCCTAGAAATGCCTTGACTGCTTCTTGATGGATGGTATTGGAGCATCCTTCACTTTGGAGATGGTGTCCGCATGAAGTCCAACAACACCTTTCTTGAGTGAATGTCCCACAAAGTCAATCTCAGGGGCTCCCAGTACACACTTGGTCTTACTGTCAGGCCAGCTTCCTGCAGACGACCTCCAGGGTACATATATGCTCCTTCCAAGTCTATGTATGCACCAGTAGATCATCCAAATAAGCCGTCACGTGGTCCATGCGGTCCGGCAGTCACTTCACAGTCCTGCTCAGCATCACTCCAGAGTTCATCATGCCGAATGGCATCCGGAAAAAAACTCTTACTGCTCTCCCATGGTCACGAACGCAGTCTTTGGTACATCTTTCCTCACTTTGATCTGCCAGTAAACTTTACTCCAGGTCGATCTTGGAGAAAATAGTTGTCACCAACTAAATTTTAAAACACGTCGGAAGGAGGGGCTGATGGGTGTGGATCGAATACGGTGAGCTTGTTAAATCGACAATAATCAACGCATATGCGATCCGTTCCATCCTTCTTCACTATCATTAAGGGCGAAG
>JAXRKP010002706.1:10000-39253 GCA_037039925.1 Doris montereyensis | reverse complement strand
CAATGTCTTTGAATACTAATGTGAAATACAACTAAGACTTTTACTATAAATAAATTATTGCCTGTCACATTACAAAAAGCTTACACAAATTTAAGAGTTATCATATTAATTAATATTCTGCCGTGATTGTTTATTGTGCGCATTATAGTCAACAAACACAATGTACATTACCTGTTTAAGGGATCAATAATCAATATAGGGTATTTATATATGTATGTATGTATGTTTGTATGTGTATGTATGTATGTATGTATGTATTATGTATGTATGTATATGTATGTATGTATGTTTGTATGTATATGTATGTATGTATGTATGTATGTATGTATGTATGTATGTATTTAGCTATGTATGTATGTATGTATGCCATGTAGGTTTATCTATGTATGTATTTAGCTATGTATGTATGTATGTATGTTTGTGTATGTATGTGTTTGTGTGCATATGTATGTATGTATGTATGTTTGTGTGTATGTATGTATGTATGTATGTTTGTATGTATGTATGTATGTATGTATGTATGTATGTATGTATGTATGTATGTATTGCGTACGTATGTAGACCTCACATGCGAGGTGCCCTTTAAAAAAGCCAACTGTTATCAATGAGAATAACTTTAAAACGTTGTTTTCAATTCTATTTAAAAAGCTGTCTCCAATAGGCTGGGTGAAATGACTAGTAGCAGGCGAACAGATGCGCCTTCATAACCTCACCTCAGACACCTCACCTCAGACAGGTAAATCCCCATCAGCTCAGTAAAGCGGCTTTACCTAGGAGGAGAAAGAAACCAATCTCAAAACCAAGGGTAGGCTGGACTCTATAGCTAGGGAGGAGTGAGCGACCAGCCTTAGGGAGTGAACCTCCAAAAATATATCCTGGCCCTCCAAGTCTGGGGGTTGGGTGTAGGGCTAACAACCCAACCCTAGAAAACATGTTACGGAAACAGCGTTGAAGGAAAAATAATAGCACAAGGATGGAACACTATCAAACATGCCTACTTAGAGACAGCTAAAACATGTTTTGGAACAAAAGACACAAAAGGAAAGAAAGCTATTAAATGAGACATGAACAACAATGGGAAAGAGGAAGGAAATTAAGAAGAAATACTTGATATCAAGTGAAGCACATTGAAAGAAAAAAAACATGTATATTACAAACAAACAAGGAGAGCTTCTCATGACAGAGGCTGAAAAAGATGGCGAATGGACGAAACGTTTCATGGAAATTTTAGACAGGCCACTCCTCCAACAGAAGCAAGCATTAAAGAGGCACAAGAAGATTTGAATATTAGTATAGAACCACCTAGCTTAAATGAAATAACAGCAGCATTAAAACTCTAAAGAATGGGAAAAACCATAGACAACTTAAACGCTAAACTTTTTAAAGCTGAACCCACTTTTTACAGCAAGAATACTGCATCCACTCTTCACCAAAATATGGACAGAAAAGAATACCACTGATGAATGGAATGAAGGTATAATAATAAATATTCCCAAAAAAAAGGCAATTTAGGGACTGCAATAACTAGAGGGGAATAATACTCCTGTCTATCCCTAGTCAAGTTCTTGCAAAATAATAATACAGCGAATATCAAATGCCGCTGATACCTACATAAGAAATGAAAACAGGCAGGGTTTAGGAAATGAAGAAAATACTCGGATTAAATGTTCACACTAAGAAACCTTCTAGGGCAGTGCAATGAATTGCAAAGACAACTGCATATAAACTTTATTGGTTTTGAAAAGGTGGTCAATAACCTCCAACGAGAAAGCATTTGGAAAAAGTCAAAGAAATTATGAACCCACGCTGGGCAATTGTTTGTACGAATTTGCGGGGCAGTTTACGAAAAACGCGCCTTTCTGCCAAGCCACCGTCTGGGGTGAGAGACAGGAATGACGTCAATATCTGTGACAGAAACTTTTCGGCTGCCAAGGGGTCCCTGGGAACTCGCAGCTTTCACACGCTTTCGATGATGTGATGATGGTATACCCAACATCTGTTTCCTTCATTACAAGTTTCTACAATGAATTCACATAAATTTGGAAATAGCAATCAAAATTTTGAAATTAAGACTGGTTTTTATGTGATGTTCTTCATTATTGCTATAGACTGCGTGATGTCTGCAACCATCTTCATTATTGCTATAGACTGCGTGATGTCTGCAACCATCTTCATTATTGCTATAGACTGCGTGATGTCTGCAAACATCTTCATTATTGTTATAGACTGTGAATGTCTAACCATCTTCATTATCAGACAGACTGGGTGATGTCTGCAACCATCTTCATTATCGCTATAGACTGCGTGATGTCTGCAACCATCTTCATTATTGCTATAGACTGCGTGATGTCTGCAACCATCTTCATTATTGCTATAGACTGCGTGATGTCTGCAACCATCTTCATTATTGTTATAGGATCAGTGGATGTCTGCAACCATCTTCATTATTGTTATAGACTGCGTGATGTCTGCAACCATCTTCATTATCGCTATAGACTGCGTGATGTCTGCAACCATCTTCATTATTGCTATAGACTGCGTGATGTCTGCAACCATCTTCATTATCGCTATAGACTGCGTGATGTCAGCAACCATCTTCATTATCGCTATAGACTGCGTGATGTCTGCAACCATCTTCATTATCGCTTAGACTGCGTGATGTCTGCAACCATCTTCATTATCGCTATAGACTGCGTGATGTCTGCAACCATCTTTCATTATTGCTATAGACTGGGTGATGGGAGCAACCAACTTCATTATCAACATAGACTGAATTATGATGGAACCATCTTCATTATTGTTATAGACTTTTGCTGAACCATTTCATTATAGACTCATCACATGTAAGTCATGGCTAAGCTGTTTTGGTCAACAATCTTCATTATCGCCATAGACTTATAACATCTGAACCATCTTCAATTGCTATAAACTGCGTGATGTCTGCAACCATCTTCATTATCCAATCCCTGCTGATGTCAGCAACCATCTTCATTATCGCTATAGACTGCGTGATGTCAGCAACCATCTTCATTATTGCTATAGACTCAGATGTTGCAATCATCTTCATTATTGTATGTCAGCCGCTAGGAGCTGACTCAACCATCTTCATTATCGCTAAACAAAGCAAGATGACTGCCTTCAACCATCTTCATTATGTATAGACTGGATTACAATGTTGCAATCATCTTCATTATCCACATAGACTGCGTGATCCTAATCATCTTCATTATCGCTTATAGACTGCGTGATGTCTGCAATGCTTCATTATCGCTATAGACTGGATGTCAGCAACCATCTTCATTATCGCTATAGACTGCGATGTCTGAAGCATTCCAACCAAATGCAGTCTGAAACATCAAACATATAATTAGATGAGAATTAGATGGACTCTCCTGTCTTCTACGATGATAAAGGTTTTGCTGATGATTTGGCGCTATTATTGCACACTCACATCATCACATGCAAGAAAAACATCAATGCTAAGCTGTGTGACAAAGCAACCATCAACAAATAGGTGACAAAGCATAACATCTGAACTAATTTATAATAGACAATCCCTCAATGCAACCATCTTCAATTGAAACTGTGTGACAAAGCAACCATCTTCATATTGCATATCCAACCATCTTCATTATTGCTAAGACTGTGTGACAAAGCAACCATCTTCATTATTGCAATACAAAGCAACATCTTCATTATTGCTATACTGTGACAAAGCAACAATCTTCCATTATTGCTGAACAAAGCAACCGTCTTCATTATTGCAGCGTTGTCACAAGTAGCCGAGGAGCTGACAAAGACATTAACAGACGTGTGACAACAAACAAAGCAAGAAACTCTTCATTATTGCTAATACTTCAAAACTGGAAAACAAAAGATTACAAAAACAAATGTCGTCTTCAATTGAAAGATTAACATCTTCATTATTGCTATAGACTGCGTGATGTCTGCAACCATCTTCATTATTGCTATAGACTGCGTGATGTCTGCAACCATCTTCATTATTGTTATAGACTGCGTGATGTCTGAACCATCTTCATTATCGCTATAGACTGATGAAACCATCTTCATTATTGTTATAGACAGATGTCTGCAGACATCTTCATTATCGCTATAGACTGCGTGATGTCTGCAACCATCTTCATTGCTAAGACTGCCTGCTGCAACCATCTTTCAATAGACTGCATCAAACATCTTCATTATTACTATAGACTGCGCAACCATGAAGTGCTGATGCAACCAATCTTCATTATTGTTATAGACTGCGATGTCTCTTCTTGAAGACCGCGCGATGTCTGCAACCATCTTCAGACATGTCTGCAACCATCTTCATTATCGCTATAGACTGCGTGATGTCTGCAACCATCTTCATTATTGCTATAGACTGCGTGATGTCTGCAACCATCTTCATTATCGCTATAGACTGCGCTATGTCAGCAATCAAAAATCGCTATAGACTGGATGATGTCTGCAACCATCTTCATTAATCGCTATAGAAGAAGGATGTCTGAATAGGACATCTTGTCACAAGTCATTATCGCTATAGACTGCGTGATGTCAGCAACCATCTTCATTATCGCTATATCCAAAGGAAACAACCAGTGATCAACACAGAGGAATGGATGGACATATCCAAAAGAGATGATAAAGGTTTTGCTGATGATTTGGCGCTATTGGCACACTCACATCATCACATGCAAGAAAAAAACATCAATGGCTAAGCTGTTTTGGTCAACAAATAGGTTTAAAATAAGCCTTATAACATCTGAACTAATGAAATTTAAAAATACAAAATCCCTCTCCAATTCCAATCCTCATCAATAACAATAGCATACAAACAACCAAGGAATTTGATAGGAGCGTTGTCCAAATGAAAGAAGAGGAGCTGACAAAGACATTAACAGACGTCCAAAGGAAGAAACTCCTTCAAACTACTTCAAAATGTATGGAAAACAAAAGATTACAATATTAAAACAAAACTAAAAATCCAAAAACTGTGTCCTATCAACTCAAATATATGGATCTGAATGCTGGATGATGACGGACAGAGACATGAACAAGTTATCCTCATTCCAAAAATGCCTGCGAAACATCAAACATATATTAGGCCAAACAAAATTTCAAAGGAAGAAAATGACAAAAGATCACAATCACATGCATGACGTCCTTCAGGAAAAAGAAAGGTGGATAGGACATATTCAAAGGAAAGAAGAAGGAGGTGGATAGGACATGACATATCCAAATGAAAGAAGAAGGAGGCGGATAGGACATATCCAAAGGAATGAAGAAGGAAGTGGATTGGACATATCCAAATGAAAGAAGAAGGAGGTGGATAGGACATATCCAAAGAAAAAAGAACGGAAGTGGATAGGACATATTCTAAGGAAAGAAGAAGGAAGTAGATAGGACATATCCAAATGGAAAGAAGAAGGAAGTAGATAGGACATATCCAAAGGAAAGAAGAAGGAGGTGGATAGGACATATCCAAAGGAAAAAAGAAGGACGTAGATAGGACATATTCAAAGGAAAGAAGAAGGAAGTAGATAGGACATATCCAAAGGAAAGAAGAAGGAAGATAGGACATATCCAAAGGAAAGATGAAGAAAGTGGATAGGACATATCCAAAGGAAAAAGATGGAGATGGATAGGACATATTCAAAGGAAAGAAGAAGGAGGTGGATAGGACATATCCAAAGGAAAGAAGAGGAAGTAGATAGGACATATCCAAAGGAAAGAAGAAGGAAGTGGATAGGACATATCCAAAGGAAAGAAGAAGGAGAGGATAGGACATATCCAAAGGAAGGAAGAAGGAGAGAGATAGGACATATCCAAAGGAAAGAAGAAGGAAGTGGATAGGACATATCCAAAGGAAAGGAAGAAGGAGAGTAGATAGGACATATCCAAAGGAAGGAAGAAGGAAGTAGATAGGACATATCCAAAGGAAAGAAGAAGGAAGTGGATAGGACATATCCAAAGGAAAAAGAAGGAAGTGGATAGGACATATCCAAAGGAAAGAAGAAGGAAGTGGATAGGACATATCCAAAGGAAAGAAGAAGGAAGTAGATAGGACATATCCAAAGGAAGGAAGAAGGAGATGGATAGGACATATCCAAAGGAAGGAAGAAGAAGAAAGTGGATAGGACATATCCAAAGGAAGGAAGATGAGAGTGGATAGGACATATCCAAAGGAAAGAAGAAGGAAGTGGATAGGACATATCCAAAGGAAAGAAGAAGGAAGTGGATAGGACATATCCAAAGGAAAGAAGAAGGAAGTAGATAGGACATATCCAAAGGAAAGAAGAAGGAAGTGGATAGGACATATCCAAAGGAAAGAAGAAGGAAGTAGATAGGACATATCCAAAGGAAAGAAGAAGGAAGTGGATAGGACATATCCAAAGGAAAGAAGAAAGAAGTAGATAGGACATATCCAAAGGAAGGAAGAAGGAAGTTGAGATAGGACATATCCAAAGGAAAGAAGAAGGAAGTAGATAGGACATATCCAAAGGAAAGAAGAAGGAAGTAGATAGGACATATCCAAAGGAAAGAAGAAGGAAGTAGATAGGACATATCCAAAGGAAAGAAGAAGGAAGTAGATAGGACATATCCAAAGGAAAGAAGAAGGAAGTAGATAGGACATATCCAAATTAAAGAAGAAGGAAGTAGATAGGACATATCCAAAGGAAAGAAGAAGGAAGTAGATAGGACATATCCAAATTAAAGAAGAAGGAAGTAGATAGGACATATCCAAAGGAAAGAAGAAGGAAGTAGATAGGACATATCCAAATTAAAGAAGAAGGAAGTAGATAGGACATATCCAAATTAAAGAAGAAGGAAGTAGATAGGACATATCCAAAGGAAAGAAGAAGGAAGTAGATAGGACATATCCAAAGGAAAGAAGAAGGAAGTAGATAGGACATATCCAAGGAAAGAAGAAGGAAGTAGATAGGACATATCCAAAGAAAGAAGAAGGAAGTAGATAGGACATATCCAAAGGAAAGAAGAAGGAAGTAGATAGGACATATCCAAAGGGAAGAAGAAGGATGATAGGACATATCCAAAGGAAAGAAGAAAGGAAGTAGATAGGACATATCCAAATGAAAGAAGAAAGAAGTGGATAGGACATATCCAAAGGAAAGAAGAAGGAAGTAGATAGGACATATCCAAAGGAAAGAAGGAGGTGGATAGGACATATTCTAAGGAAAGAAAAAGGAAGTGGATAGGACATATCCAAAGAAAAGAAGCAGAAAAATGGATAGGACACACCTGCAAAGACTGCCCTACATTGGACCCATCAAGGAAATTGAGACATGACAGGCAAAAGACACCTTGGAGACAAACGAGATTAAGGATGGGGGCCAAACTTTCAATTCCTAAGCCTAAACACACTTGCCACGGAAAGAGAGAGATGGAGATCCTTCAGAACTATCATCATCTTTCCTCTTCTTCTTGTTCTTGTTCTTGTTCTTGTTCTAGTTCTTGTTCTTGTTTCTTGTTTTTCTTCTTCTTCTTCATAGAGACATATCCACATATCCAAAGAGAAGAAGAGAGAGAGAGAGGACATATCCAAAGAGAGAGAAGTGAGGGACATATCCAAAAGGAAAGTGAAGATAGGACATATTCTAAGGAAAATAAAAAGGAAGTGGATAGGACATATCCAAAAAAGAAGCAGAAAATGGATAGGACACACCGCAAAGACTGCCCTACATTGGACCCATCAAGGGGGAAATTGAGACATGACAGGCAAAAGACATCTTGGAGACAAACGAGATTAAGGATGGGGCAATTTTTTCAATTCCCTAAGCCTAAACACACTTGCCACGGAAGAGAGATGGAGATCCTTCAGGAACTATCATCTCTTTCCTCTTCTTCTTGTTCTTGTTCTTGTTCTTGTTCTAGTTCTTGTTCTTGTTTTTGTTTTTCTTCTTCTTCTTCAAATTTCTGCAGCATCTTCTTCTTCTTCTTTTTCTTCTTCTGAGACACACGCACAGGGAGAGAGAGAGAGAGAGAGAGAGAGAGAGAGAGAGAGAGAGAGAGAGAGAGAGAGAGAGAGAGAGAGAGAGAGAGAGAGAGAGAGAGAGAGAGAGAGAGAGAGAGAGAGAGAGAGAGAGAGAGAGAGAGAGAGAGAGAGAGAGAGAGAGAGAGAGAGAGAGAGAGAGAGAGAGAGAGAGAGAGAGAGAGAGAGAGAGAGAGAGAGAGAGAGAGAGAGAGAGAGAGAGAGAGAGAGAGAGAGAGAGAGAGAGAGAGAGAGAGAGAGAGAGAGAGAGAGAGAGAGAGAGAGAGAGAGAGAGAGAGAGAGAGAGAGAGAGAGAGAGAGAGAGAGAGAGAGAGAGAGAGAGAGAGAGAGAGAGAGAGAGAGAGAGAGAGAGAGAGAGAGAGAGAGAGAGAGAGAGAGAGAGAGAGAGAGAGAGAGAGAACACACACATATTTGCAGAGAGGTCAATACTTACTTAGTGAGTCGTTAGTTACCAAGTCAAGGACAAAACGTTGTAACGAATACGACAACCTCAGCCAGTGACTGTGGTGAGCAATATGAATAGACTGGCATTGACACTGACATGTGACAATCTCATTTCAAGAGAGCACTTCCCACGGAAATATCCTCGCAACCTTTTCGTATTACTATTATGGATTTCCGTCAACACAGCTATTCACTAAAAAAATAACCGTGGTAGGTAGATAGCGATGACAAGAAGAGTTTGACCATTTCCATGAAGAGCAACGTCACAAGTATGTAGTGAAACTTCTTCACTTATTTGCAGAGAGGGTCTTTTTCTTCTTCTTTTTCTTCTTCTTCTTCTTCTTCTTCTTCTTCTTCTTCTTCTTCTCTTTCTTCTTCTTCTTTTCTTCTTCTTCTCAAAGTTCTTTCTTCTTCTTCTTCTTCAGTTACCAAGTTCTTCTTCTTCTTCTTCTTCTTCTTCTTCTTCTTCTTCTTCTTCTTCTTCTTCTTCTTCTTCTTCTTCTTCTTCCAGAGACGGATTTAGAAACTGAGCAATATGGAAACTAGATTATTTATTCTTGTCATTGACACTGGCGTTAGGATTTTAAGTTTCAATTACAATCTGTGAGATGCTTCCCAGTTAAGGAAGATTATCCCTTGAGGAATAAGAGAGAGATTACTATTATGGGAGAGAGAGTCAACACAGCTATTCACTAAAAAATAACCGTGGTAGGAGAGAGAGATAGAGATGACAAGAAGAGTTTGAGAGAGAGACAGAGAGAGACAGAGAGAGACAGAGACAGAGACAAGAGATGTAGTGCTGTTCTTCTTCTCCTATAATAATAATAATAATAATAATTCTAATAATAATAATAATCTAATCTTCTAATAATAATTACAATCTAATAATATACTCATTTCTACCTCTAATTATTTTTTTTTTAAAAGAACCGAAATATGTTCTGATGAGCAAAGCAAAATGATTTAAATTTCTTGTGATTTTTTCTTTGATTTAGGATTAAAGGTGTGTTAAATGTTACCTGCAATTCGCCTGGGGAGCGGTTGTTTCTTTTCTTGTGAAATCAAGGTAAGTCTCTTTTTTTTTTATTCATTTGTTTTTACTGTCTTTATTAATAATGTCCATTTAAAAAAAGTAAAAATAACTTCTGCACTCTTTTTTTCTTCTTCGTTTCTGTTCTTCCCTCTAACGTCACACTGTTGGATAAGATAACATAATATAAGACGATTTTATAATCTCTACTGAGAAATTGATATTGTGTCGATACGTAACATATACACAAACACACAAACACACACACACACACACATACACACATGGCTGTATAAGCCCCAAAATGGGTTCCATGTCTGGCCACCTGGGAAATGGGTTCCACTTGTTCTACAATCTTATTTTTATTTTCGGAAAGTGCTGTACAGTTAAGATTACTCTGTAAAGGAGAAAAAGAAGAAAAAGGAGGAGGAGGAGGAGGAGGAGGAGAGGAGGAGGAGAGGAGAGGAGATGCCGCGACAAAGATTTTTTAATAAAATAGATTTTTTTATGATAGTTGTGAGGTGTTGAAAAAAATGAGGTTACTTTGAAAACTGAGTTTACAGCTAAAAATAGATATATATACACATCTATGATCAAACCCACTAAAATGGGGTCTTTTGTATATTTGAGCCTAAAATTAAAAAAAAATACTGCTAGTGAGCCATTTCTGTGCTGTGTTTTATTAATATATTGTACTGAAACATGCAACAATGTAATAGGTATAAAGATTCATATTCAGTGGTCATAGCCCAGATAAAGAAATGCGTTGATTTGTTTGTTTTTTTATTTTTAATAATGTTAAATATTTTGCCTGCCCATATTATTTTGGTGTAAGATAGGTAAGGGAGAATCACAAGGCACTTGTTAAATATTTTGATGATTATTTTGGTAATGAGGTAAGGGAGGTAATCACAAGGCACATGTGAAATATTTGCCTGCCCAGATTAAATTTCCTTGTGATTTTTTTTTGCCTGCCCATGTTAAATATTTTGCCTGCCCAGGTGTTAAATTTTTGGTGATTATTTTGGTGTAAGATGATGAGGTAAGGTAATCAAGGGCATTTGTTTTGTTTTTGCTGTTTTGGAACTATAATTGTCCTCACAGGGTACTATATCAAAATCATAATTTTAGATCAACGATACTCATTTTCTACCAGCTTTAAAAAGTTTATTTTTTCTTTTTGTGAAACCTCATGTATTTGATTTAGCTGTTGCTAAATCTTTTTTTTTATTCATTTTTGTTTTTGAGATACAGTACGTAAGTTTTTGTTATTAATAATGTCCATTCGCCTGGGGAGTTTAATAACTTTGAAATTTTTTTTCTTCTTCGTTTTTATCTTTGGTATTATAAGATGACATGAAAATTTGTGTCGCGTAACTTCAGAAATTGATTTTCATGTTTTCTGTTCATATACACAAACACACAATGGGATAAGATGTTCTACATATGTTTTATAATCTCTACAAAATTTTCCATACCTGACCACCTGGGAAATGGGTTCCACTTGTTCTACAATCTTATTTAAGCCCCAAAAGTGGGTTCCATGTCTGACCACCTGTAAATGGATTTTTTTGTTCTAAGAAAAAGGAGGAGGAGGAGGAGGATCAGGAGGAGGAGTGAAAAAGGAGGAGGACTTTGAAAAGATTTTTTAATAAAAATAGATAAAAATTTATGAGTTTAGTAAAATGAGGTCTTTTGTTGATTTGAGCCTAAAATTTAAAAAAATTGCTAGTGAAATTTACTGTGCTGTGTTTACAGCTAAAAATAGATATATATAAACTATGATCAAAACAATCATAAATGGGGTCTTTTTCATATTTGAGCCTAAAATTTAGAAAAATACTGCTTGAGCCAGTTTTTTTATTTTAATAATTGTTAAACATGCAACAATGTAATAGGTACGCTGAAGATTATGAGTGGTCATAGGAGATAAAGAAATCATTTGTTTGTTTTTTTATTTTTAATTGTTAAATATTTTGCCCAGATTATTTTGGTGTAAGATGAGGTAATAATCACAAGGCACATGTTAAATTTTTGCCTGCCCAGATTATTTTGGTGTAAGATGAGGTAAGGGAGGTAATCACAAGGCACATGTTAAATATTTTGCCTGCCCAGATTATTTTGGTGTAAGATGAGGTAAGGGAGGTAATCACAAGGCACATGTTAAATATTTTGCCACCTGCCCAGATTATTTTGGTGTAAGATGAGGTAAAGGAGGTAATCACAAGGCACATGTTAAATATTTTGCCTGCCCAGATTATTTTGGTGAGTAAGAATCACGATGTTAAAAAGGCACATTGCCCAGATTATTTTGGTGTAAGATGATGAGGTAGGGCAGGTAATCACAGGGCACTTTGTTTTGTTTTTGCTGTTTTGGAACTATAATTGTCCTCACAGGGTACTATATCAAAATCATATGGATTTCTAGATCAACGACCCTCATTCTTCTCCAGCTTTAAAAAGTTTATCTTTTAGAAAGGGGTCTAGTTTTGAAAGCTACTACATGTATTTGATTTAGCTGTTGCTAAATCTTATAAGTTAGACAGATATGAGTGTATATATATACACTCTGTACAAAGTCAAGTTTGATGTAGACCACTGTCTGAGACTCACAGTACGTCAAGTAAGATTTAAATACATCAAGTAAGATTTAAATGTTGTGTAGCAATGTTTTAAAACCATGCCAATATTTATCATCTCATCGACATCACCATTATCGTCATCAACATTATCATCATTATCTTCATCATCACCATAATACTTATAATATCCTCACCATCTTCATCATCATTATCATCATCACCTTTCTGAACATCTCCTTCAGCTCATCGTTCCCATTCCTCCTCCTCCTTCTTCTTCTTCTTTTCTCCTTCTTGCTTTTTTCTGGCGGTAGTGAATTTGGGCCATTGACAAAAGGTTGGTTGAAGACTTGGCCGCAGGGTTATTTTGCTGCAACTAAGAAATATTGTAAACTCTGTGCAAAAAGCTGGCAGTTGTGCCTTCTGTAAGATCAGTATTGGATTACATTATATTTTGTCCATGAATTACTTGTTTTTGTCAGGTTTCCACACCTAAAACGGTTGGTTGTCACACCGGACATAACTGTTGGTTGTCACACCGGACATAATTGTTGGTTGTCACACCAGACATGACTGTTGGTTGTCACACCAGACATGACTGTTGGTTGTCACACCGGACATAACTGTTGGTTGTCACACCGGACATAACTGTTGGTTGTCACACCAGACATGACTGTTGGTTGTCACACCAGACATAACTGTTGGTTGTCACACCGGATATGACTGTTGATTGTCACACCAGACATGACTGTTGGTTGTCACAACAGACATAACTGTTGGTTGTCACACCGGACATAACTGTTGGTTGTCACAACAGACATAACTGTTGGTTGTCACACCAGACATGACTGTTGGTTGTCACACCAGATATGACTGTTGGTTGTCACACCAGACATGACTGTTGGTTGTCACACCGGATATGACTGTTGGTTGTCACACCAGACATGACTGTTGGTT
The DNA here is from genome assembly GCA_037039925.1 of Doris montereyensis. Taxonomy (NCBI): domain Eukaryota; kingdom Metazoa; phylum Mollusca; class Gastropoda; order Nudibranchia; family Dorididae; genus Doris; species Doris montereyensis. Next base: position 26,229 of record JAXRKP010002706.1, on the reverse strand, counting down.
GTCACACCAGACATGACTGTTGGTTGTCACACCAGACATGACTGTTGGTTGTCACACCAGACATGACTGTTGGTTGTCACACCAGACATGACTGTTGGTTGTCATACCAGACATGACTGTTGGTTGTCACACCGGACATGACTGTTGGTTGTCACACCGGACATGACTGTTGGTTGTCACACCAGACATGACTGTTGGTTGTCACACCAGACATGACTGTTGGTTGTCACACCAGACATGACTGTTGGTTGTCACACCAGACATGACTGTTGGTTGTCACACCAGACATGACTGTTGGTTGTCACACCGGACATGACTGTTGGTTGTCACACCGGACATGACTGTTGGTTGTCACACCAGACATGACTGTTGGTTGTCACACCAGACATGACTGTTTGTTGTCACACCAGACATGACTGTTTGTTGTCACACCAGACATTGACTTGGTTGTCATATGGACATGATTGTTGGTTGTCACACCGGACATGACTGTTGGTTGTCGCACCGGACATGACTGTTGGTTGTAATATGGACATGATTTGTTATTTTAGATATTTTATTATTTAAAAAATCTTCGGCATATTTTTTTCTGAACGTATCTTGCTGTTAAAAGAAAGGCTAGTACAACTTCTATCAGAAATCTGATCACTGTCAATAAATAAAGAGGCATGTTCTCATTCTATCAACGTCCTTAAACCTGCCAATCGCTATCAGTAGAGCCATCACTGTCACTACCAGGATCCCAGACATTGTCTTTCCTGTCACTGGAATCAGTAAAGGGTTCCTCACCGATTTACTGTCACTGGAATCAGTAAAGGGGTTCCTCACTAATTTACTATCACTGGAATCAGTGAAGGGTCCCTCGGCGAGTTACTGTCACTGGAATCAGTAAAGGGGTTCCTCGGCGATTTACTGTCACTGGAATCAGTAAAGGGGTTCCTCACCGATTTACTGTCACTGGAATCAGTAAAGGGGTTCCTCACTAATTTACTGTCACTGGAATCAGTAAAGGGGTTCCTCACTAATTTACTGTCACTGAAATCAGTAAAGGTGTTCCTCACCGATTTACTGTCACTGGAATCAGTAAAGGGGTTCCTCATCGTTTTACTGTCACTGGAATCAGTAAAGGGTTCCTCATCGATTTACTGTCACTGGAATCCGTAAGGGGGTTCGTCATCGATTTACTATCATTGGAATCAGCAAAAGGGTTCGTCATCGATTTACTGTCATTGGAATCAGTAAAGGGGTTCCTCACTGATTTACTGTCACTGGAATCAGTAAAGGGGTTCCTCACTAATTTACTGTCACTGGAATCAGTAAAAGGCTTCCTCACTGATTTACTGTCACTGGAATCAGTAAAGGGGTTCCTCACCGATTAACTGTCACTGGAATCAGTAAAGGGGTTCCTCACCGATTTACTGTCACTGGAATCAGTAAAGGGGTTCCTCACCGATTTACTGTCACTGGAATCAGTAAAGGGGTTCCTCACCAATCTACTGTCACTGGAATCAGTAAAGGGGTTCCTCACAGATTCATCATCATCATTTTCAATATAGGTGGACTGGTTGTTGAACATTACAAAATAAATACAGACATTAAATTCATGTTAAAAAAAGAAAGAAAGAGCCATTGTAGACCAAAACAAGGGGATAGTGATAACATACATTTCTTGATAGTCTAACATCTATAGATGGAAGTGTGAAACATACAAATATCCTTATGTTTTGCATGCTTTCCTAATATAGGTTGTTTATCAGCATTAGCAGATATATGGAGTTATAACTCATTTAGTTTTATGTTTTTTTTATAAATAAAATTTCTTTGAATTTGTGCGTATTATTATTATATAATTTACATAACTTTGGCTGACTTGTATGCCACGTATCATGATATGTTATCTTCGCCATTGTATCAAAAAAATGTTTGGTTTTAGCTAACTATCAGTATGAGCAATCAATTGCAATATACAACATACAGTCCAACATACATTCCCCAAACACGTATTCCTTGAATTTACGTATTCCCCGAACGGACAGCTTTGTCCAAACCTTTTCACGCATTCCCCGAACGGACAGCTTTGTCCCTTAACCTTTTCACACATTCCCCGAACGGACAGCTTTGTCCAAACTTTTTCACGTATTCCCTGAACGGACAGCTTTGTCCAAACCTTTTCACGTATTCCCTGAACGGACAGCTTTGTCCCTTAACCTTTTCACGCATTCCCCGAACGGACAGCTTTGTCCAAACCTTTTCACGTATTCCCTGAACGAACAGCTTTGTCCAAAACTTTTCACGCATTCCCCGAACGGACAGCTTTGTCCCTTAACCTTTTCACGCATTCCTTTTCCAAACCTTTTCACGTATTCCCTTTGTCCAAAACTTTTCACGCATTCCCCGAACGGACAGCTTTGTCCCTTAACCTTTTCACGTATTCCAACGGACCTTTGTCCAAACCTTTTCACGCATTCCCTGAACGGACAGCTTTGTCCTAACCTTTTCACGCATTCCCCGAACGGACAGCTTTGTCCCTTAACCTTTTTTAATAAATTGAACCTTGCTTCAAGTCGACACATCGCAACAGATAGAATGTGTTAACGTTAAATTGAACTGACATTAACTGCATTCACACAAAAAGGACAATAATTCAAAAAAGGGTAAAAAAACAAACAAGAAAAATCCCATCCTCCAAAACAACCAAAACCAAAAAAAAAACAATCTAAAACAATCCAATCTAAAACAACTCAATCTAAAACAATCCAATCTAAAACAATCCAATCTAAAATAATCCAATCTAAAACAATCCAATCTAAAACAACCCAATCTAAAACAACTCAATCTAAAACAATCCAATCTAAAACAATCCAATCTAAAACAACTCAATCTAAAACAACTCAATTTAAAACAACTCAATCTAAAACAACCCAATCTAAAACAATCCAATCTAAAAAAAAACAATCTAAAACAATCCAATCTAAAACAACTCAATCTAAAACAACCCAATCTAAAACAACTCAATCTAAAACAATCCAATCTAAAACAATCCAATCTAAAACAACTCAATCTAAAACAACTCAATTTAAAACAACTCAATCTAAAACAACTCAATCTAAAACAATCCAATCTAAAACAACCCAATCTAAAATAATTCAATCTAAAAAAACTCAATCTAAAACAACCCAAATCAAAAAACAACCCAAATCAAAACAACCCAAATCAAAACAACCCAAATCAAAACAACCCAAATCAAAACAACCTACACTTATTTTGGCATCAAATTTTCTTTTTTTTTTCTTCTGCCATAGATGGCGATTACTGCAAGTCTCACACAGCTAATGATGTATGCTATGGTTTGGCTACAGTCTACACGCGCAGGTATCAGTATCATATTATTTTATTTGACTGTGAACAAACAAATTGGTATCAGAATCCTTTATTTGACTGTTAAGAGAGATATTTCGTATCAGAATCCTTTATTTGACTGTTAAGAGAGATATTTCGTATCAGAATCCTTTATTTGACTGTTAAGAGAGATATTTCGTATCAAAATCCTTTATTTGACAGTCAACAGAGATATTTCGTATCAAAATCCTTTATTTGACTGTTATGAGAGATATTTCGTATCAAAATCCTTTATTTGACTGTTAAGAGAGATATTTCGTAACAGAATCCTTTATTTGACTGTTAAGAGAGATATTTCGTATCAGAATCCTTTTATTTGACTGTTAAGAGAGATATTTCGTATCAGAATCCTTTATTTGACTGTTAAGAGAGATATTTCGTATCAGAATCCTTTATTTGACAGTCAACAGAGATATTTCGTATCAGAATCCTTTATTTGACTGTTATGAGAGATATTTCGTATCAGAATCCTTTATTTGACTGTTAAGAGAGATATTTCGTATCATTTGACTGTTAAGAGAGATATTTCGTAATCAGAATCTTTTATTTGACTGTTAAGAGAGATATTTCGTATCAGAATCCTTTATTTGACTGTTAAGAGAGATATTTCGTATCAGAATCCTTTATTTGACTGTTAAGAGAGATATTTCGTATCAGAATCCTTTATTTGACTGTTAAGAGAGATATTTCGTATCAGAATCCTTTATTTGACTGTTAAGAGAGATATTTCGTATCAGAATCCTTTTATTTGACTGTTCAGAGAGATATTTCGTATCAGAATCCTTTATTTGACTGTTAAGAGAGATATTTCGTAACAGAATTCTTTATTTGACTGCGAACAGAGAGAGTTGGTATCATAATCTTTATTTGACTGTAAACATATACATTTAGTAACAGAATCCTTTAGTTTATTGTTAACAAAGAGATTAGGTATCAGAATCGGAATCCTGCAACTGATTGTAAATATTTAATTTGGTATCACATTCTGAATCCTTGATATGATTGTAAACAGATAAAGTGGGTGTCAAAATCAGAATCCGTTATTAAATTGACTGTGAACAGAGAGAGTTGGTGTAAGAATCAGAATCAGAATCAGAGGGAGGGGGGGGCATTCGGTAGTCCAGAGGCAAGGTGTCGGTCTTTCAACCAAAAGGTAATGGTTTCTAGCCCCGCCAAAGGTTGAAACAAATTCTACCCACCCCCCCTCCTTGGTCCACGGAGGTGGATCGACACTTTGTCCATCGGAGACGGGCTATAACAAGGAGGTCCTGTGTGCAGATCACAACACTCTGTGCACGTTAAATATCCCTTGGCTGTTTACAGGCAATCCGGGAAATTAAAAATCCTGTTAAAAACCCCGAGATCACCTTAGTTGTGGATGCCGTTAAATTAAATCAAATCAAATCAAATCAAATCAAAAATCAAATCAAATCAAATCAAAACAAATCAAATCAAATCAATTAAACTCAATTCAAATCAAATCAAATTTACATTAGTGTTAGATTTTGTTTTAGGAAAATATCAAATAAAGTAATTACTTCGAATGTCTGATGTTGGTATGGTTGTTTAGTCGTGGTTAGGGGGAGGGTTGGGGGGGGGGGCAGGGCAGACATAGGATCATCAACTCTGAGGTTCGAATCCTAGCAATACTAGATCCGACATTGTGTTCCTTGGGAGAGACACTTAACATTTAACACTTAACACTTAACATTGTTTCCCTTTCGACCCAGGTGCAAATGCGCACCAACAACAGCTTAAGGAGTAAAACGACAACAACAAAAACGACCCGCGACAGACTAGCCTCTTGTTCAAGAGATGATTATTATCACCTGTTCCATGTCACACTATAGAAACCGGGATAATCCCCGGCTCTATTGATAATAAGGGCCTTGAAATAACTTAAATAATATATAATTCGAGTGATGAATGAAACAAAACTTCTGTAATGCGAGGTGTTGCTGATTTCCCTCTCCTCCTCCTCCTCCCCCAGGAGAATCAAGTGAATTTAAATGTTGGCCACCCACCTTGGTCAGCGATGGAAAACCGTTAAAACTTCCAAGTGACGTGTATTGTCAGTGTCAGTCCTCGAATGCAGTCGTCTTTCAATTCTTCGTTACACTTACAACAGGTAAGATTGCATTTCCAACCAAACCTACTCATTGATGCTAGTTTCCCTATTAATGATATCATAAACTAAAGCTTGCACTGTTGAATACTAAATGATCTACTTGTTGATGCTAGTCTACAGTCTATTGAACACGAACTGGTCTACCCATTGATGCTAGCCTACAGTCTATTGAACACGAAACTACTATCCATTGATGCTAGTTCTATTGAACACGAAACTAGTCTACCCATTGATTCTAGCCTACAGTCTATTGAACACGAACTAGTCTACCCATTGATGCTAGTCTACAGTCTATTGAACACGAACTAGTCTACCCATTGATGCTAGCTACAGTCTATTGAACACGAACTAGTCTACCCATTGATGCTAGCCTACAGTCTATTGAACACGAACTAGTCTACCCATTGATGCTAGCCTACAGTCTATTGAACACGAACTAGTCTACCCATTGATGCTAGTCTACAGTCTATTGAACACGAACTAGTCTACCCATTGATGCTAGCCTACAGTCTATTGAACACGAACTAGTCTACCCATTGATGCTAGCCTACAGTCTATTGAACACGAACTAGTCTACCCATTGATGCTAGCCTACAGTCTATTGAACACGAACTAGTCTACCCATTGATGCTAGCCTACAGTCTATTGAACACGAACTAGTCTACCCATTGATGCTAGTCTACAGTCTATTGAACACGAACTAGTCTACCCATTGATGCTAGTCTACAGTCTATTGAACACGAACTAGTCTACCCATTGATGCTAGCCTACAGTCTATTGAACACGAACTAGTCTACCCATTGATGCTAGCCTACAGTCTATTGAACACGAACTGGTCTACCCATTGATGAATACAGTCTATTGAACACGAACTAGTCTACCCATTGATGCTAGCCTACAGTCTATTGAACACGAACTAGTCTACCCATTGATGCTAGCCTACAGATGAACTAGCCTACAGTCTATTGAACACGAACTAGTCTACCCATTGATGCTAGCCTACAGTCTATTGAACACGAACTAGTCTACCCATTGAAGCCTACAGTCTATTGAACACGAACTAGTCTACCCATTGATGCTAGTCTACAGTCTATTGAACAATTGAGTCTACTTGATGCTTCTACCCACAAACTGATTTAGCCTCTGTCTATTGAACACGAACTATTACCCATTGATGTTAGTACAGTCTAAACACGAACTAGTCTACCCATTGATGCTAGCCTACAGTCTATTGAACACGAACTAGTCTACCCATTGATTGTCTATTGAACACGAACTAGTTTACCCATTGATGCTAGCATACAGTCTATTGAACACGAACTAGTCTACCCATTGATGCTAGTCTACAGTCTATTGAACACGAACTAGTTTACCCATTGATGCTACACAGTCTATTGAACACGAACTAGTCTACCCATTGATGCTAGTCTACAGTCTATTGAACACGAACTATTGATGCTACCTACAATCTGAACACGAACTGCCCATTGATGCTAGTCTACAGTCTATTGAACACGAACTAGTTTACCCATTGATGCTAGTCTACAGTCTATTGAACACAAACTAGTCTACCCATAGTAAAAAACCTTTCCGATTAGCGTCCTGGCCAGAGGATGATTGTCACATTGAACGCTATAAACCCGGGATAAGTTTAACAGCCATTCATTCTAGCCTACAGTTTGAACACAAACTAGTTTAGCCTTTCATTCTAGCCTACAGTCCATTGAACACAAACTAAGTTTAGCCTTTCACTAGCCTACAGTCCATTGAACACAAACTAGTTTGGCAACCCATTCATTAGCCTACAGTCCATTGAACACAAACTAGTTTAGCCATTCATCTACAGCCCATTGAACACAAACTAGTTTAGCATTGAACAGTCCATTGAACACAAACTAGTTTAGCTATTCTAGCCATCCATGAACCCAAAACTGCTTCATTCTAGCCTACAGTCCATTGAACACAAATTAAGTTAGTCATTGATTCTACCCTACAGCCCATTGAACACAAACTAGTTTAGCCATTGATGCTAGCTACAGTCCATTGAACACAAATTAAGTTAGCCATTGATTCTAGCCTACAGTTCATTGAACACAAACTAGTTAGTTGATTCTAGCCTACAGTCCCATTGAACACAAATTAAGTTAGTCATTGATTCTACTACAGTTCATTGAACACACAAATTAGTTTAGCCATTGATTCTACCCTACAGTCCATTGAACACAAACTAGTTTAGCCATTGATTCTACCCTACAGTCCATTGAACACAAATTAAGTTTAGCCATTGATTCTACCTTCCATTGAACACAAACTAGTTTAGCCATTGATTCTACCCTACAGGACTTAAGCGGATTCTACCTACAGCATTATTGAACACAAACTAGTTTAGCCATTGATTCCGTTCGAATTGAACACAAAACTAGTTTAGCCATTGATTCTAAGTCCATTGGTCAAACTAGTTTAGCCATTGATTCTAGCCTGTCCATTGAACACAAATTAAGTTAGCCATTGATTCTAACAGTCCATTGAACACAAATTAAGTTAGCCATTGATTCTAGCCTACAGTTCATTGAACACAAAATTAAGTTAGCCATTGATTCTAGCCTACAGTTCATTGAACAAAATTAGTTTAGCCATTGATTCTACTCTACAGTTCATTGAACACAAATTAGTTAGCTTGATTTCTACCCTACTCAAAACCTCTAGCGATCCGATCTAAGTCTAGTCATCTAGATCTAACCGTTCGTGAACACAGATCTTTAGATCTAACCTACAGTTCAGATCACAAAATTAGTTTAGTCATTGATGTAAGCCTACAGTTCATTAGTGCTTTTAGTCATTGATTCTAGCCTACAGATCTATTTAACACATAGAACCTACATCTAGATCTAACTCTACATTTAGATCTAACGCTAGTTTAGCATCTATGCTATTAACTATTGAACTTACAAACTAGGCTAGTTTATGGTTTAGAACAATTAGTTTAAGATGAACTTACTGTATTGAACACAACTTCTTTACATTGAACCTCACAAGATCTAAATAACATCATTTTTTCTAACCTCATCCAGCTAGCTAACGTAGGAAGTCTATTGAACACAAACTAGTGTCGAAATGCTATATATGGTCTAGAACCTTTCCATTAATTCTAGTTTTTGTTTATTTAACACAGCGTTTAGTAATTGTTGATAACTACCCAGTCGAACACAAACTCCATTGAACCTACAAACTAGTAGCCATTTTTTCTAACCTGGACTCCATTCCTAGCGTAGCCATTGATTCTAACCTACAGTCCATTGCACATAAACTATAGCCATTGATGCTACACAAACGGCACACAAAATTGTTTGAGCCTTTGATTAACACAAACTAGTCTAGCCATTGATGCTTTTCCATTGAACAAACTAAGTAGCCATTGATGCTTGGACCCATTCAGACAAACTAGCGTAGCCATTGATGTTAGCCTCAGTCCATAAATAAAACTAGCAGCCATTGATGCTAGCCTTCCATTGCACACAAACTAGTCTAGCCATTGATGCCACCCCAGTCCAATGAACACATCTCCATTGGAAAGTCCATTGAACAAAACTAGTCTAGCCATTTATGATCCAGTGAACACAAAACTAGTTAGCCATCATTGAACACAAACTAGTCTTATGCCATATCATTTTATCAGAGTCCATTGAACACAAACTAGTCTGTCATCGGTCCCTTAGTCTTATTGAACACAAAACTCCAGAGTCCTTTGAACACAAACTAGTCTAGCCATCGGTACTTGCATGAACACAAACTAGTCTAGCTTCTACTGCAGTCCATTGAACACCGAACTAGTCTAGCCAACCATTGTAACTTCTAGCCATCTAGCTTATTGATTCATCGGTAGCCCACATCCTATTGAACACAAACTAGTCCCTAATCGGTACTTGTCTGAGCCCATAGTCACAAACTATTCTAACCATCGGTACTTGTCTAGATTAACACAAATATTCTATCCATCGGTATTGTCTAATCCTATTGAACACAAACTAGTTAACCATCGGTAGCCTATCCTATTGAACAAACTAGTCTAGCCATCAGTCTTGAACACTAGATTGAACACAAACTAGTCTAGCCATCTATGATATTGAACACAAACTAGTTAACCATTATTGTCTAGATCCTATTGAACAAACTAGTCTAGCATTGTCTAACCTATTGAGCAAATAGTCTAACCATCGGCATAGCTATTGAACATTCTAGATTACTAGCTATTGTACAGTTCATTGAATCCTATTGAACAAATTCTAAGTTAGCCTATTGAACAGAAACTTCTAGCCATTGTATTGAACTATGCCCCAGTCCTATTGAACACAAACTAGTTAGCCATAGCTAGATCATTGAACACAAACTTCTAGCCATCCGGTTTCAGATCCCCATTGAACACAAACTAGTTAATTCTACTTGCCTAGATCTATTGAACACAACTAGTCTAGCCATCGGTACTTGCCTATCCGATTGAAGACAAACTAGATCTAGCCATCGGTACTTGCCTAGATCATTGAACACAAACTAGTCTTACTTGTCTAGATCCTATTGATTTCTACTTGCCTAGATCCTACTGAACTGCAAACCAGTCCATTGAATCCTATTGAATTCTAAACTGGTCCCCAGCCATCGGTTAGCCTATTGATTCTATCGGTGCCTACATCCTATTGAACACAAACTTCTAGCCATCGGTATTGTATCATTGAACACAAACTAGTCTAGCCATCGTAATGTCACATAGCCATTGAACACAAAACTAGTCTACCATCGGTACAGCCTAGATCCTATTGAACACAAATTCTATTGCCTTCCTATTGAACCATTCTATGCTCAGAACACTAGTTTATTACTCATCCTGAACACAAACTAGTCTAGCCATCGGTACTTTTCTATCCTATTGAACACAAACTTCTAGCCATCGGTACTTGTAGTCTATTGAACACAAACTAAATCTATGTAGTCCTATTGAACACAAACTAGTCTAACCATTGTACTTGTCTGATCTATTGAACAGAAACTAGTCTAGCCATCAGTACTCTAGATCCTATTTCAAACTAGTTCTGTTCTACTCGCCTACATCTATTGAACACGAAACTAGTCTAGCCATCGGTACTCGCCTACATCTATTGAACACAAACTATTTTATACTCGCCTACATCCTATTGAACACAAAACTATCTCCATCGGTATTCCATTCCTATTTAACACAAACTAGTCTAGCCATCTTGCTACATCCTATTGAACACAAACTAGTCTAGCCATCGGTACTCGGATCCTAACACTAGTCTAGCCATCTAGATCTAATCCTATTGAACACAAACCAGTCTAGCCATCAGTATTGTCTAATCTCTTGAACAGAAACTAGTCTAGCCATAAGACTTTTGAACCCCAGTCTAGCCATAAGTACTTGATTATACAAACTAGTCTAGCCATCGGTACTCTAGATCCTATTGAACTAAACTATCTAGCCATCGGTACTTGTCTAGATCCTATTGAACAGAAACAGATCTAGCCATCGGTACTTGTCTAGATCCTATTGAACACAAACTAGTCTAGCCATCATTTATGTCTAGATCTATTGAACACAAACTAGTCTAGCCATCAGTACTTGTCTAGATCTATTGAACAGAAATCCAGTCTACCATCTACTTGTCTAGATCTATTGAACACAAACTAGTCTAGCCATTACTTGTCTAGATCTATTGAACAGAAACTATCAAAGTTTGCTAGATCCTATTGAACACAAACTAGTCTATCCAAGATTTACCCAGAGCCCCATTGAAACACGAACAAAGACACATTCCAACCTGCCCATTCCAAGAGCACTTCATATTTTCTCACTGATTTAGAAAGACAGAACTCTTAATTTAACATTAATATTCAAGTCTAATCGGAAATAGAAATATATATATATATAACATATATATAAACACATGAATGTGTTAGAATTGGGACTCGATCACAATCCTATGCTGTAAAAAAATAGAATTGCTAATAAAGTACTTATGGAGGTCAGAAAATAATATCGTCAATAATAGATCCCTTAAGCTAATGTTATATATATATATATATATATATATATATATATATATATATATATAATAATAATATGTGTGATGATGTCTGTGTGTCAATTTACGACATTGCGTTTTCATTCAGTCAGAATAGGCTCTCAAACCATTGAACAGAAATAGTGAAGTTTATTTGAAAACAAACTTTCTTTAAACGATATTTTACACAATTAATTTGTGATTGCCGCCTAACTCCACACTTTTCAGCAACCCACGAAGCCAGCAAAAGGTCACTGCAGTTGGCCCATCCATCCATGCCCATTGTCCCCAGTACACCGATGAACAGATAATGTTCAAATTTTAACCTAGATCTAGCTTAACTCTTTTCTTTTTTTCAGCTAGTCAATCTCTAAATCTCGTAGTTAGCGAACATTGAAGGATGTGACTATGGACATCCTCTCTCTTACTCTTACATCTAACTCATCTACATCTAAGATCTAGCTCTGCACATCTAGACCTAAATCTAGCTCTCTCATCTAGACTCTCTAGCTCTAGATCTAACTCTACATCTAGATCTAAGTCTACATCTAGATCTAACTCTACATCTAGATCATAGATGTAACTCATCTACATCTAGATCTAACTCTACATCTAGATCTAATCTAACTTTACATCTAGACATAGATCTAGATCTAACTCTACATCTAGATCTAACTATCTAGATCTAACTCTACATTTAGATCTAACTATAAATAGATCTAACTCTACATCTAGATCTAACTCTACATTTAGATCAAACTCTACATCTAGATCTAACTTTCTAGATCTAATCTAAGATCTAACTCACATTTAGATCTAACTCTACATCTAGATCTAACTCTACATCTAGATCTAAGATCTAGGTCTAGAAGTTGGTCTACTCTAGAATCTACTAAATCTCTGTTTTGTGTATGTGTCAAGAAATTGGGCTCCAGTTAGAACTTGCTCATTGAGTGGGATGTCAACTTTTGTTATGCTTACATCGTCATAATTTAATAACTTGCTCATTGAGCGGAGTTTCAGCTTGAAAGTATATATTATTATACGGACTTTCCCTCCACAGATTTCAACCTCAACTAAATTGCCGAACATCCTATTGGCCCCAATTCCAACGGCAAATGTAAATTGTCTGTGCCTTTGATTAACAAACACTTCAATGCAACTGATTTTCCGCTTTCCGTTACCATTGTTATTTGGCCAAGCTTCAAACACAGTCCAGATACTACAACTATAAATATAAAGCTCGGTGAGTGATCTCCTTTGTGTTTTTATGTGGTGTGGATTTTTTCAGTCGGTGAGTGATCTCCCTTAATGTTTTTCATGGTCTTTCTTTTCAGTCGGTGAGTGATCTCCTTAATGTTTTATGAGGTATTTCTTTTATCCTCAGTTGGTGAGTGATCTTCTTAATGTTTTATGAGGTATTTCTTCTACCTTCAGTCGGTGAGTCATCTTCCTTAGTGTTATATGGGGTGTGTTTTCTTTTTCCATCGGTGAATGATCTCCTTAAAGTTTCATGTGGTGTGTTTTCTTTCTTCAGTCGGTAGGTGATTTCTATTGTATTCTATTGTATTCTGTTCTATTGTATTGTATTGTATTGTATTGTATTGTATCCTATTATATTCTATTGTATTATATTGTATTTTAGTGTACTGCATTCTATTCTATTGTATTCTATTGTATTATATTATATTGTATTCTATTGTATTCTATTCTATTGTATTCTCTTCTATTGTATTGTATTCTATTCTATTGTATTCTATTGTTTATTCTATTCTATTGTATTCTATTCTATGATATTCTATTCTATGATATTCTGTTATATATATATATGCTATTTATGCTATTGTATTCTATTGTATTCTATGCTATGTTATTGTATTCTATGCTGCTATGCTATTGTATTCTATTGTATTCTATTGTATTGTATTCTATGCTATTGTATTCTATTGTATTCTATTCTATGCTATGCTATTGTATTCTATTCTATTTCTATTGTATTCTATTCTATTTCTATTGTATTCTATGCTATGCTATTGTATTAGATGCTATTCTATTGTATTCTATTCTATTGTATTCTTTGCATTCTATTGTGTTGTATTCTTTTTCTATTGTATTTCATTAATTCTATTGTATTATATTCTATTGCATTATATTGTATTGTATTCTATTCTATCCTGTTGTATTCTATTCTTTTGTTTTCTATTCTATTCTATTGTGTTCTATTCTATTCAATTGTATTCTATTGCATTCTATTGTATTGTATTCTAATCTATTGTATTTCATTCTATTCTATTCTATTGTGTTCTGTTCTATTCTATTGTGTTCTATTCTATTCTATTGTATTCTATTCTATCGTACTCTATTCCATTTTCTATTGTGTTCTATTCCATTCTTTCTATCGTAGTTATTCCATTATATTCTATTGTGTTCTATTCTGTTCTATGCTATTCTATTTTATTACTGTATATCCTATTTTATTCCATTATATTTTGTTATGTTCTATTCCCTTATATTGTATTGTATTCTATTCTATTATGTTCTATTCTATTGTATTCGGTTATATTTTATTCTGTTCCAGTTCCATGCTATTCTCTTCCATTATATTTCTTTCTGTTCTATTCTATTATATTTTATTTTTATTCTCGTCTAATGCATTATATTTTATTATGTTCTATACTACTCTATTCTATTCTATTCCATTATATTTTATTATGTTCTATAATACTCTATTCTATTCCATTATATTTTATTCCGTTCTATTCCATTGTATACTATTCTATCCTAGTCTAATCTTTTTATATGCTATTCTCTGTTTTATTCTATTCGATTAAATGCTATTTCATTCTATTCTTTTTCTTCTTTTGCATTGTATTATATTATATTCTAATCATATGCTATTCTGTTCTAATTATATGCTATTCTATTCTATTATAATTAGGTGATATTCTATTATAATTATGTGCTATTCTGTTCTATTTATGTGCTATTCTATTCTATTATTATGTGCTATGTTATTCCCGTTATATTCTACTGTATTCTATTCTTTTCTATTATGTTCCATTATATTCTATTTTATTCTACGTTATCAAAGTTTATTATATTATTCTATTCAACAGATTATCCAAGATTTTACCCACAAAATGCCAATTCTCCCATTCTTATCACCAGACAAGTCAGCCTGTCCAAAAGTTTACCTGCAATGTCTTGAACTTGAACTGAATGACACTGAACACATTCATAAACACATGTGTTCGATTCACATGACAAAAAGAGAACGTGAGTGAAAGAGAGACAGAAATAAGAAATAAGATAAGTTTCTTTAATGTTATTACGGCTGATGTCAATTACTTTAGTAAGAAGCTCCACCACAAGCAAGAAATAGTGAAGTGATTGATAAAACAAAAGATATCAGTGGCCAATCACATTGCACACCTAAGGTCAGCCTGAATGGAGGGCGTGACCTTCAGTCAATAGAAAGAAAACCATGTTCAGAGTTGACCAATCAGGGGGAGCATTGTGTTGGCGGTTATATTGTCAAACGTCGGATACGTCAAAATACATCTCCACCTCTTTTTCACATAAGAATGAAGAGATTTTGTAGAGTGTTGAAAGTACAAGGGAAAATTGAAGCTTTCATCTGAGTTCAGAGACCAGCAAGAAAGGAACTTTAATCTCTCAAACAGGTTCATATCACATGGTCATGATGACATGTGGTATCTGGACAAAAGGAAGGGCGGCTATTTGAAGTGTATAGACATTAGAAAACTACAAGAGTCTATTTTCCTACTGTATAGAAAGGACTAAGGAGGAGACGTACATCCAGGACTAATGGGGAGATGTGAAAACCACTGGATTGCGTAAGGGGTGGGGGCTGTTTGGAGGAGGAGGATTACTGAACTGTAGGAAGGGAACAGCCAAGAATACAAAACGATGGTCACTCATGTCATTGTAAATGCGGAGAGAGGGTGATATTAGTGATAGACATAGGGTAGGAGGGAGTTTTCAAAAGCATGGGAAGCATGTAGCTGAGGAGAGGTGTTAGGTCTGGGATAGAGCGCGTTGCCGCAGCTGGGGAAGCACACACTTGTGAAAGCAATAAACCGGGCGGAAGGGCTGTTTCTTTCATCATGGGAATGTGTTACCTATGCACATTGGACTCGGTCATGGGATTAGCGGAAGGTGCTTGGACATTCCTCTAGTATTAGATTAGTATTATAGTTCCATCATTTTATTTAGATGTGTGAATTGATTCCTTTAGAAATAAAGATATAATGATGTTCATTGAAACTCTACTACATAAAAATTCGACGGCCTTGACACAGCCGAACGAGATGATTGACCCATATTGAGGTCAGCGGGCAGGTTAGCCTTACAAGAGTTAAGTTTACATTATAATGTAATCTAGGGAGGTGTTTCAAACTGAGTGACCGGTATGATTATCTACAGTTTTATACTAAAAACGAGATAGCTCTAGCTCTAGATAGATCTAGATCTAAATCTGATTGACTCCAATTTGATGCGAGGATTTTCGAGGTCTAGGATTCTACATCTAGATCTATAGCTAGAAGATCTAGATTCTATAGAAGAAGAAAAAAATATTTATGACTAGATCTAGATTTAGAGCTAAC
>JAXRKP010002705.1:35000-39338 GCA_037039925.1 Doris montereyensis | reverse complement strand
AGAAGAAGAAGAAGAAGAAGAAGAAGAAGAAGAAGAAGAAGAAGAAGAAGAAGAAAGAAGAAGAAGAAGAAGAAGAGAAGAGAAGAGAAGAAGAAGAAGAAGAAGAAGAAGAAGAAGAAGAAGAAGAAGAAGAAGAAGAAGAAGAAGAAGAAGAAGAAGAAGAAGAAGAAGAAGAAGAAGAAGAAGAAGAAGAAGAAGAAGAAGAAGAAGAAGAAGAAGAAGAAGAAGAAGAAGAAGAAGAAGAAGAAGAAGAAGAAGAAGGAAGAAGAAGAAGAAGAAGAAGAAGAAGAAGAAGAAGAAGAAGAAGAAGAAGAAGAAGAAGAAGAAGAAGAAGAAGAAGAAGAAGAAGAAGAAGAAGAAGAAGAAGAAGAAGAAGAAGAAGAAGAAGAAGAAGAGAAGAAGAAGAACAAGAAGAAGAAGAAGAAGAAGAAGAAGAAGAAGAAGAAGAAGAAGAAGAAGAAGAAGAAGAAGAAGAAGAAGAAGAAGAAGAAGAAGAAGAAGAAGAAGAAGAAGAAGAAGAAGAAGAAGAAGAAGAAGAAGAAGAAGAAGAAGAAGAAGAAGAAGAAGAAGAAGAAGAAGAAGAAGAAGAAGAAGAAGAAGAAGAAGAAGAAGAAGAAGAAGAAGAAGAAGAAGAAGAAGAAGAAGAAGAAGAAGAAGAAGAAGAAGAAGAAGAAGAAGAAGAAGAAGAAGAAGAAGAAGAAGAAGAAGAAGAAGAAGAAGAAGAAGAAGAAGAAGAAGAAGAAGAAGAAGAAGAAGAAGAAGAAGAAGAAGAAGAAGAAGAAGAAGAAGAAGAAGAAGAAGAAGAAGAAGAAGAAGAAGAAGAAGAAGAAGAAGAAGAAGAAGAAGAAGAAGAAGAAGAAGAAGAAGAAGAAGAAGAAGAAGAAGAAGAAGAAGAAGAAGAAGAAGAAGAAGAAGAAGAAGAAGAAGAAGAAGAAGAAGAAGAAGAAGAAGAAGAAAGAAGAAGAAGAAGAAGAAGAAGAAGAAGAAGAAGAAGAAGAAGAAGAAGAAGAAGAAGAAGAAGAAGAAGAAGAAGAAAGAAGAAGAAGAAGAAGAAGAAGAAGAAGAAGAAGAAGAAGAAGAAGAAGAAGAAGAAGAAGAAGAAGAAGAAGAAGAAGAAGAAGAAGAAGAAGAAGAAGAAGAAGAAGAAGAAGAAGAAGAAGAAGAAGAAGAAGAAGAAGAAGAAGAAGAAGAAGAAGAAGAAGAAGAAGAAGAAGAAGAAGAAGAAGAAGAAGAAGAAGAAGAAGAAGAAGAAGAAGAAGAAGAAGAAGAAGAAGAAGAAGAAGAAGAAGAAGAAGAAGAAGAAGAAGAAGAAGAAGAAGAAGAAGAAGAAGAAGAAGAAGAAGAAGAAGAAGAAGAAGAAGAAGAAGAAGAAGAAGAAGAAGAAGAAGAAGAAGAAGAAGAAGAAGAAGAAGAAGAAGAAGAAGAAGAAGAAGAAGAAGAAGAAGAAGAAGAAGAAGAAGAAGAAGAAGAAGAAGAAGAAGAAGAAGAAGAAGAAGAAGAAGAAGAAGAAGAAGAAGAAGAAGAAGAAGAAGAAGAAGAAGAAGAAGAAGAAGAAGAAGAAGAAGAAGAAGAAGAAGAAGAAGAAGAAGAAGAAGAAGAAGAAGAAGAAGAAGAAGAAGAAGAAGAAGAAGAAGAAGAAGAAGAAGAAGAAGAAGAAGAAGAAGAAGAAGAAGAAGAAGAAGAAGAAGAAGAAGAAGAAGAAGAAGAAGAAGAAGAAGAAGAAGAAGAAGAAGAAGAAGAAGAAGAAGAAGAAGAAGAAGAAGAAGAAGAAGAAGAAGAAGAAGAAGAAGAAGAAGAAGAAGAAGAAGAAGAAGAAGAAGAAGAAGAAGAAGAAGAAGAAGAAGAAGAAGAAGAAGAAGAAGAAGAAGAAGAAGAAGAAGAAGAAAGAAGAAGAAGAAGAAGAAGAAGAAGAAGAAGAAGAAGAAGAAGAAGAAGAAGAAGAAGAAGAAGAAGAAGAAGAAGAAGAAGAAGAAGAAGAAGAAGAAGAAGAAGAAGAAGAAGAAGAAGAAGAAGAAGAAGAAGAAGAAGAAGAAGAAGAAGAAGAAGAAGAAGAAGAAGAAGAAGAAGAAGAAGAAGAAGAAGAAGAAGAAGAAGAAGAAGAAGAAGAAGAAGAAGAAGAAGAAGAAGAAGAAGAAGAAGAAGAAGAAGAAGAAGAAGAAGAAGAAGAAGAAGAAGAAGAAGAAGAAGAAGAAGAAGAAGAAGAAGAAGAAGAAGAAGAAGAAGAAGAAGAAGAAGAAGAAGAAGAAGAAGAAGAAGAAGAAGAAGAAGAAGAAGAAGAAGAAGAAGAAGAAGAAGAAGAAGAAGAAGAAGAAGAAGAAGAAGAAGAAGAAGAAGAAGAAGAAGAAGAAGAAGAAGAAGAAGAAGAAGAAGAAGAAGAAGAAGAAGAAGAAGAAGAAGAAGAAGAAGAAGAAGAAGAAGAAGAAGAAGAAGAAGAAGAAGAAGAAGAAGAAGAAGAAGAAGAAGAAGAAGAAGAAGAAGAAGAAGAAGAAGAAGAAGAAGAAGAAGAAGAAGAAGAAGAAGAAGAAGAAGAAGAAGAAGAAGAAGAAGAAGAAGAAGAAGAAGAAGAAGAAGAAGAAGAAGAAGAAGAAGAAGAAGAAGAAGAAGAAGAAGAAGAAGAAGAAGAAGAAGAAGAGAAGAAGAAGAAGAAGAAGAAGAAGAAGAAGAAGAAGAAGAAGAAGAAGAAGAAGAAGAAGAAGAAGAAGAAGAAGAAGAAGAAGAAGAAGAAGAAGAAGAAGAAGAAGAAGAAGAAGAAGAAGAAGAAGAAGAAGAAGAAGAAGAAGAAGAAGAAGAAGAAGAAGAAGAAGAAGAAGAAGAAGAAGAAGAAGAAGAAGAAGAAGAAGAAGAAGAAGAAGAAGAAGAAGAAGAAGAAGAAGAAGAAGAAGAAGAAGAAGAAGAAGAAGAAGAAGAAGAAGAAGAAGAAGAAGAAGAAGAAGAAGAAGAAGAAGAAGAAGAAGAAGAAGAAGAAGAAGAAGAAGAAGAAGAAGAAGAAGAAGAAGAAGAAGAAGAAGAAGAAGAAGAAGAAGAAGAAGAAGAAGAAGAAGAAGAAGAAGAAGAAGAAGAAGAAGAAGAAGAAGAAGAAGAAGAAGAAGAAGAAGAAGAAGAAGAAGAAGAAGAAGAAGAAGAAGAAGAAGAAGAAGAAGAAGAAGAAGAAGAAGAAGAAGAAGAAGAAGAAGAAGAAGAAGAAGAAGAAGAAGAAGAAGAAGAAGAAGAAGAAGAAGAAGAAGAAGAAGAAGAAGAAGAAGAAGAAGAAGAAGAAGAAGAAGAAGAAGAAGAAGAAGAAGAAGAAGAAGAAGAAGAAGAAGAAGAAGAAGAAGAAGAAGAAGAAGAAGAAGAAGAAGAAGAAGAAGAAGAAGAAGAAGAAGAAGAAGAAGAAGAAGAAGAAGAAGAAGAAGAAGAAGAAGAAGAAGAAGAAGAAGAAGAAGAAGAAGAAGAAGAAGAAGAAGAAGAAGAAGAAGAAGAAGAAAAGAAGAAGAAGAAGAAGAAGAAGAAGAAGAAGAAGAAGAAGAAGAAGAAGAAGAAGAAGAAGAAGAAGAAGAAGAAGAAGAAGAAGAAGAAGAAGAAGAAGAAGAAGAAGAAGAAGAAGAAGAAGAAGAAGAAGAAGAAGAAGAAGAAGAAGAAGAAGAAGAAGAAGAAGAAGAAGAAGAAGAAGAAGAAGAAGAAGAAGAAGAAGAAGAAGAAGAAGAAGAAGAAGAAGAAGAAGAAGAAGAAGAAGAAGAAGAAGAAGAAGAAGAAGAAGAAGAAGAAGAAGAAGAAGAAGAAGAAGAAGAAGAAGAAGAAGAAGAAGAAGAAGAAGAAGAAGAAGAAGAAGAAGAAGAAGAAGAAGAAGAAGAAGAAGAAGAAGAAGAAGAAGAAGAAGAAGAAGAAGAAGAAGAAGAAGAAGAAGAAGAAGAAGAAGAAGAAGAAGAAGAAGAAGAAGAAGAAGAAGAAGAAGAAGAAGAAGAAGAAGAAGAAGAAGAAGAAGAAGAAGAAGAAGAAGAAGAAGAAGAAGAAGAAGAAGAAGAAGAAGAAGAAGAAGAAGAAGAAGAAGAAGAAGAAGAAGAAGAAGAAGAAGAAGAAGAAGAAGAAGAAGAAGAAGAAGAAGAAGAAGAAGAAGAAGAAGAAGAAGAAGAAGAAGAAGAAGAAGAAGAAGAAGAAGAAGAAGAAGAAGAAGAAGAAGAAGAAGAAGAAGAAGAAGAAGAAGAAGAAGAAGAAGAAGAAGAAGAAGAAGAAGAAGAAGAAGAAGAAGAAGAAGAAGAAGAAGAAGAAGAAGAAGAAGAAGAAGAAGAAGAAGAAGAAGAAGAAGAAGAAGAAGAAGAAGAAGAAGAAGAAGAAGAAGAAGAAGAAGAAGAAGAAGAAGAA
>JAXRKP010002705.1:0-32500 GCA_037039925.1 Doris montereyensis | reverse complement strand
ACGGATTTTCAGGCTAACTGAACCTGCTTTCCAGCTCCTTTTTTCAAGCTGACATATTAATTTTATTTATTTTACAAGAATAAGTATAATATAACACATACACATAAAATGTTACAGAACTGAGTTGAATCGGATCACAAGGAACGCATCACTTAAATGATGAATGACGAATTTAGTTTGACAAACTCTGAAGAAGAAGAAGAAGAAGAAGAAGAAGAAGAAGAAGAAGAAGAAGAAGAAGAAGACTAAGATTGTGTAATCAGCAATCCACAAAAGAACAGTTGAGGAAAAGGAGTTGATATGCGCCTTGATCTAAATTTGGGGACAATGAATTTTCTGAAGAAGAAGAAGGTGTTTCTTGTGGCACGTGTGATGGAACCCAGCAAGGAGACGTCTACCGTGTTGTTCATGATCTTAAACATCGTCGAAGATCGTGTTTCCCTTTTCTTCTTATATCCAGTGAAGAAGAAGCTGAAGAAGAAGAAGAACAAGGGACGAAACACTTGTATGAAGAAGACAAATCATTAAGAAGAAGAAGAAGACGCCTGTTTCTCTTTTACAACTTCAAGAAGAAGAAGAAAAGAAGTTTGTCTTATTCCAATATGGGTCGGAAGAAGCTTTGACACTTTTTGAAGAAGAAGAAGAATTGAAGAAAGTATAGGGACCGGACATTGTTTTAGATTACGCCAGATGAATGTGTTTAAGAAGATTTGCCGCGGTCGAGATGTATGATATTTTTCCATTTTAGATCTTTCAATATTTCAAGAAGCTGAATCAACTAGTTCGAGAAATTAAGAAGAAGTGGAAGAAAAAGAAGCCATAAGTATGGTTTTTTCTTGTTCGTTAAAGTAAGAAGAAGATGGTATTTCGATTAATTAAATTCCATCGAAGAATTAGAAGAAGATAGTTGTAGTCAGAAAAATCTTTCTTAAGACAGCAGAAGATTAAAGAAAAGAAGAAGAAGACGTGTTGATAAGTAGAAGTGTCGTCAGAAGAAGAAGAAGAAGAAGAAGAGTTCTTAAGAAGTCTCCTAAGTTTTTCAAGAAGAAGAAATAGCGTTGGTCCCAATAAGATCGAAGAAGAAGGGGGGGGGGGGAAGAAGCCGAAGTGTCAAGAAGAATTTGAAGTTCTTACTCTAAGAAGATTTGAGTTTGCAGAGGAGTAAGCTGAAGAAGGCACTTTGTCAAAGGCCTTTGAAGAAGTCCAAGAATAAAATGGCATCAATTTGCCCGCCTCTGTCAAGTTTAGAAGGTGAGGTCTTGCATGATGAAGAAGAATCAGAAGAAGTTTCAGAAGATCGAAGTTTTCAGAAATTGTGTTGTGAATCCGTAATAAGAAGTGTCTGCTCAAGGCGTTCAGTTATGGCAGACCTGAAGAAGAAGAAGAAGAAGATTTTGCAGCATACACACAAGTGACCAATATTGGTCTATAGTTCAATGCGTTGCTTATCTATTTTAAAGAAGGCTGAACGATCGCGTATTTCCAGATTGATGGTAAGAAGTTGCCAGTAGGCTACCTAGCGAAAGTTGAAACAGTTTGGTAAGAAGAAGAAGAAGAAATTTCTTTCCCAGATAGTTTTTATCTTATGGACTGGAGTTTAAGTTGTTTTCACACTCCTGTGACAGTGACAGTTAGTGTCATGTCAGGTATTGGAAGAATTTGATTTGTATCTATAAAATAAGGAAGGTTTCTAGTGTCCTCTTGGATGAAGAAGAAGAAGAATTGTTCATTTAATGAAGTTCGTCTTATCTATACTGGTGGTATAGGTGGTATTCCCTTTGTTCAATGAAGCACCACTCTCAGAAGAAGAATGTGTCGCGTTTGTTACTTTTGATAAATTTCCATAGACTTCTGTTTGAGTCCTCAGTTATCAAGTTATTGAAATATTTGTGAAAAGCTGATCTGCTTTCCCTTTGTTTCTGTCTTCAAGTGTTTTTGTAAGTTTAATAACACTGCGTTATTGTTCTCAAGCCTAAGCGGTAACTCTGACTAACGCTACTCAGGATATCCGAGTTCAATCCCCAATCCAATTCAAGCATGTTATTGTTTTGTCTGGTCCTCCAATCAATTACCAGCAAACTTGGTGATGTAGCTAGGTCTAAATGTATATAAAGACTTGAAGAATGTCAAGTCAGCTTGGAAAACAATGGTTAGTAAGAAAGTTCCTCAAGATTCTTACTATCCACAGAACTGGAAAATATCCATTTCCATAATGTGACAATAACTGGCGACAATGTTTTTTTGCGATAATTACCTCCTGGACAGAATGCTAGTCTGTTGCAAGATTTTACTCACAATCTGATGCGAGATACCTGGGTCAGTGGAAATGTGTGTGACATTGTATTTCCAAAGGAACACAAAGTAGAACCTAGCACTACTGGATTAAGATCAAAACTTTAAAATCCCAAGTCTGTCAACCAGATGCCACCAATACCACACAAAGAATGGTTAACTGCCACATAATACTGTTGTAACGAAAGATATGCTTGGAAAAACTCAGAATCATTTGTTACTTCTGATTACTGTAAGCTCAAGAATTCTACTTCTACTTCTGATTACTGGTCATTTGTTCTACTCCTAGTTGTAACGAGAGAAATATGGGGGTGGAGATTTCTTTTGTTTCATTTATTTGTTTTACGAGAGAAATATGGGGGTGGAGATTTTATGGTCTTTTGTTACATCCCAGTTGTAACGAGAGCATTCTATACCTTGCATTGGAGATTTTTCGTCATTTGTTACATGTAATTTTTCGAGAGAAATATGGGGTTAGATATTCTTCCACAAAGTCATGCAATTATACATCAATACATCTCTTATCCCAGGTTCTTGGCCATTTCAATTTCAAGTGTATTTCTTACTCTGACATTTTGGTCCTGCTGATTCATTCATTTATGTCAAAAATAAATACATTGTATCATCAATAAGCAACAAGCCATCAACACAGACTGATTCTCATTAGTTTGTAAACAATACGAATTGGTAAAACATCAAAGCTCAGAGCTACCTTGTTCTATCTGCACTTTGACACTTTTTAAAATAGTTTGTTACCTTAGTAATAATCATTCAAGGTCATGATGGCCCATAGAGCCAGAACCAGCTTCTGTAGCAATGAAATGGAACAGGTGATAAAAGGCAGTCAACTCCTAAAAACAGAACACTACTCTGACAGTGACACAGGTTTTTCCTCCCCAAGCTAGTGCTTGAATCCACTTGCACCTGGGTCGAATGGAGAAAAAACAAGTGGGAAGAAAAGTCTTTCCCAAGGACCACAACGTTATACCTGTTGGCTGTTGTTTCAATTGCAGGACATCATGAACCTAAGTCCAGCAGCTTGCGACATAATAATAATAGTATAATGTTGTACTTGGCCATCGACGTCACTACCTATTAATACCGGGTTGTGATTCTCCTAATAATGACAATAACATAATACTACGATCTCATCAGCAATAATTGAACTTCGGCGGTAGTAGAAATGTATTTTTAATAATTTATGTTCATACATTTCGCAAACAAATCAAAACATTTGTAAGCACACCTCGAAAAACCGCAAATATCTTAATTAGGACAAGATAGCATTGGGCTGGCGTCATAGATAATACAAGTAGTATAATGTTGTACTTTGCAAATAAATTATTTCACCACGAACCCTTACATCAACTGTTTCAAGAGTTTTCCAAATAAGGTGTTGAATACCCCAAAATTAAACGGGAATTTGTTTGTTTCATTGAGATTTACCCCATTCACCAAATGAATTGATCTCAGGGTGACTTATAACGGCGAGATATAAGATAAGGAAAATAATGAGTGGAAAGAAATAGCACCTACCACTACCAGTAGCACTCGCCTAACTGAAAATCATCATAGAAATATAATAATAATAATAATAATAATAATAATAATATGTCACACAGTGTTACTTACACTAAAGGGTTAGTAAATAACAAAGCAGGACAAAAGATAACGAATGACTTGAAATAGGTGTGCAGAAATAGAACTAGAAAGAAGATAATGTCAACCTTTTGTCTTTTGTTGTCCAATTTTTTATAAATTATTGAAAAAATCCCTGCAAGTTAGTTAAAACACATAATTATAATACATCCAATGGCCTGTTACACTTACAGATACACTTGATACAGTAGTCGCTGGATAAACGCACACTTCATAAAACACATTTTGCATAAACACACGCCTTACTCTGTTGACCGATTTTTTACTATATATATAGGCGAAATATGATAATAAGTGACAACTCCACAAATAAAGACAGAACAAACACGTGACGTTTCGGGTATAACGCTTCGTCAGACAACAAACGAGAAATATTTAGAATCTAGATCTAAGTAATACCTCCGGCATCACACAATGTGATGTCAGAAGAAAAACATAAAGGAGAAAGAAAGAAAGAAAAAAAAGACAGTGATGTTAAGAAACGTAGCACTAGTAGTAGCAGACGGGGTGTGAAGAAAGAGCGAGAGTGGAAGATCTAGAATGAAATAAAAATATGAAAATAAGTATGTAATAAAAGGTGAGAAGGAGATAGAGAGAATGAGAGAAATATATATATAGAGAGAGTGTGTGTGTGTGTATGTGTGTGTGTGTGAGAGAGAGAGAGAGAGAGAGAGAGAGAGAGAGAGAGAGAGAGAGAGAGAGAGAGAGAGAGAGAGAGAGAGAGAGAGAGAGAGAGAGAGAGAGAGAGAGAGAGTGAGAAAGAGATAAAAAAGAAAGAAAACAGGCAGGGAAGAAAGAAAGGGAGAGAGAGACGTATGAGTATGGGCAACAAGAACGAAAAAAATAGGATAAATGTAAGACTAGATCTATATCTCACTGGAAAAACTTGAAATTTTGAGAACTTGGATGGCATCAGCTAGTCCTAACTGGCATTTTTGAAATTTCAGCTAAGTTGTTTACTCTCTTCCCATATTGTATCGATAAATTTGTAATTTATATACATTTCGCACCTTCAGTGTAAATTTTTTTCTTGATTAACACTTCCTTTCATTCATTCTCTATTATTTCTTCTTTCTAGACCCAGTAAGATATAGATCTAGTCTTAAATTTTCCCTATCATTTCTTCTTTCTAGACCCAGTGAGATATAGATCTAGTCTTACATTTATCCTATTTTTTCGTTCTTGTTTCCCATACTCATACTGTCATACGTCTCTCTCTCCTTTCTTTCTTCCCTGCCTGTTTTTCTTTCTTTCTTTCTCTCTCTCTCTCTCTCTCTCTCTCTCTCTCTCACTCACTATATTTCTCTCATTCTCTCTATCTCCTTCTCACCTTTTATTACATACTTATTTTCATATTTTTCTTTCATTCTAGATCTGAACCTTCCACTCTCGCTCTTTCTTCACACCCCTGTCTGCTACGTTTCTTAACATCACTGTCTTTTCTTTCTTTCTTTCTCCTTTATGTTTCTTCTGACATCACATTGTGTGATGCCGGAGTATTACTTAGATCTAGATTCTAAATATTTCTCGTTTGTTGTCTGACGAAGGTTATACCCGAAACGTCACGTGCCTGTTCTGTCTTTATTAGTGGAGTTCTCACTTATTGTCATATTTCACCTTTGACTTCCTCCACTGTGGCTCCCTTCGTATTACTATATATATAATACGTGTGTAAAGACATACCCAGTCGACACGCATTTTCTCTGTAATTGTAATGCAACTTCATACCCATCTATTAGAGGCCTTAAAACCAGTCTTTTGGGAAGTTCTTGTCAGAAAGAACAATAACATGAGAACATATGGCACACTTTAGCGAGCAATGCTAAGGCAAGGGCAAATGTGTCTGTCACTGTCAGTCTTTTTCCATGTCTAGTTTCGTTGTCTGTCCGAAGCACTACCAAGACAAAGGTGTCAGACAGCCTTATGTCACGTCTGGCCTACACTGTCTATCCCACTCTAATCTCTGATTTCTCGATGATAGTGAAAGTGAAAGGCTGGCTAGCTAGACATTATTCTGTGGATCACAAAATTTATCGATCGACCCAGAGTGCGGTATGATCGGCAACACTGACAGGTGAAGCACTCGCCGAAGAGTAAGGGTGTGAGGGCAGGGCTTAATGTTCATAATCATAGACTTAGACCATTGAGTGATTGGCTCTCGAGGTCGAGTATACGTAGTTAGAGGGCTTGCTGTGAGTAATTATTGATAGATCTAGATCTACCTTTGCGCTGTCAACTGTCATTTCTTTACAAAGCTGAGAAGAACCAAAACATTATCTTCCGAAAATGTGTATGACTTCTGATCTGCTTCCGAGATAGCAAATAAAAACAACAAATAAAATCAACAACAAAAACCCTTAAGAAACAAAACAAAAAAACAAAAGTGAGCAAGCAATGAGTAATAATATTAGTATTACACTTGCACATCAACGTATACATGTCACGCTAATGTGCGTCCTAATCAAGGGGCGTAATCAAGAATAATCCATATCTTTTACCTTTAAAAAGTTATCTCCCAGTGGGGGGGGGGACATGTCTTCTGATACGAAAACAAAAACAAGAATGATGGAAAATAAATGGCTAACGAGCTTTACTGTATTGAATATATATTGGGCACAAAAAAAAAAGAAACTGCATCAACATTCAATTTTATACCGGACCTAGCAATGAGTAGCAATTATTTTTTTCACGAAAAAACTTTGATTAATAATTGACAAAAGTTTTGAGGTCAAGTTAGATTTAATCGTTACACAGCTCACGTGAATATTATCACTCACCAAAAGATGAGGTTTTTGTTTTAATAGCGTGTGTCCGCCATGGGCAGTTGCGACAGCTTGTGACCCATGGAGGATACCAGGTGTTATATCTGCCGTTTGGTAATGTTGTTCCATTCTTCTGCTAACGCTTTAGCCAATTGTTGAAGGTCTGGGATGGTTCACTTTTCTGCGTAGCGTGTGTTCCAGTTCTCTATTGGTGAAACATCTGATGACATCACAGGCCAGGGTAACATGTCGACTTGGTGTCGGTGTATGATGCCATAACAACTCTTACAACGTGAGGACAAGCATCGTCTTGCTGGAATATCGTGCCTGGACATTATATATTGAGATTGAGGTACAGATCAACATGAGGAATAATGATTTCATCCAGATACCGTTGTGCATTTACTTGTCGTATTCTGGCAGCCTGATAAATCCCACCCCACACCATAATGATGTCTCCTCTCATCGTGTATTTCTATAACACAACAATCGGCAAAACGTCTGTAAGCCAATGCACGCCCATTGTGGCACCGGATGCAAAACCTGGACTTATTAGTTAACAAAGTTTATCTCCATCAATGCAATGACCAGGTGATATACTCTGGGCGAAGTTACTCGCCTTTGTCGATTGATTCGGGTCAAAACCGATCGCACTGCTGGTCCTCGAGGTTTCAGATTGTTTGGCCACTTATAAGATTATTCCTGGCAGGCCATGTTGTATCAAGAAACCAATTTCGTATAGGCGAAAGCAAAACATGCCGGTCTTGTGCACGTACATCATTTGTAAAATATAGTAGACCGGTCCGTGGTTTGTCGGCAGTTGATATGATTACATTAAAATTAAAACGTCTGCAGTGACCTGATATAGTGTTCTCATGCACATGGAACCCATTTGCAACATTGTTCATCCTCGAACAGGCTTCAGGCTTGTGAATCGCCTTATTTCGTTGTTCTTGGTCTAATCTTGGTATCGTTTAGGTTATCAAAATCGAATGTAAGCGTTTGTATTTCTTCGAAAAATGAACATTTCAACTGTCAATAAATTTAGCTACACCTGTGTTTCTTCATTGAGTGTCTGATATAGCCACGGGACATTTGCACATGATTATCGGGTTTCTTCGTTATCTACCCTTATCAATAACAGCTCACAAACTTCGTTCCGGCACATGCTTTTACAACTATAAACACAGGTGTGTGTACATTAGTTGTCAGTTGTTTTCCAGCAATTGAATTTACATGCATGAATGACGCAGTTTCTTTTTTTGTTTTGTGCCCAGTATATGACTCACTGGTGCTTGTTTGTTTGTTTCATTTAAATTCCCCTGTCCATCATTGCGGTGATCCCAGGGTGAATTAAGAAGAAACAGTAAGATGAACGATAACTGAAAGAAGGAAGGGACAGAAACAGGACTTGCCAGCAGTGCACCCATTGGTGTAGGACTACTAATGTCTGGCCATGTTAATTACTGTCGACAACATCCTAATAAAATATGCTTTACATTTCAAACAATGGCTCACTCCTCTAAGGTCAAATCTTTCTGCTATTTATTCTTGCAACGTGCCCCTCCCCTTTTCTCCCCCAGAAACATATATAGATTAATGAGTGATTGCTATCACAGAAAACAAAAGTGCATTATTAAAAGAATATAAAGCTGCAAATACAAGCTATGACACAACACACACACACACACATACACAAAAACTATTGTCCTATCGGTATGGCACCAAGCTTTGGAAGAAAGAAAACCAGAAATGCCTCGATAATAGATATATTACTGAACACACACACATACAAAAAACAAAAAAATATGTTATAAGTGTGAATATTAGCAGCTGGGTCCAAAATAATTTATGAAAATAATAAAATGATTTAAATAAACAAAAACAAAAAATTAAAACCAAACAATCAAAAAAAAACAATAAATTAAGTCAAGTAAAGGATAATAATTAGTAAAACTGGCACTAAAGTCAATACAGTGTTCTGAAGAAAGTCTCAAAACAATCATAAAACGGGTTTTTGTTAGAAAAAAGGGATACAAAAAATAATAGAAAACAAAATAAAAGAAATTGTATTTTTTAAATGGGAACAATATATAACTTTACTGCATTCATAAAAGGACACATACAATAGGAACCAACAATTCTTATGATGGTACATAGCCCAATCACTTTCATCATTCTACCTCTAAAACTAGAGGGACTATGTAGTATAGTGGTACAGTGGCAAGGTGTTGACCTCTCAACCAAAAAGACATGGGTTCATACCCCACAGGTTAAAGATTTTTTCAAGTAAAGGTAACCCCCCGGTCAAGGAAGGTCGATCGACACTTCGCATTAAAAGGATCGTTTGGCTGTTTACAGTGCAATTTGGGCTTTAAACAAAATTGATTGTGGATGTGGGTAAAATTAAAAAACATCTGAAAACTAGAAAGTCACTGTGCCATTGTCTTAACTACACATTTGATGATTATGGAGATAATCATGATCGGATTCACAGTTGTCACACAAGAAATTGTGACCGAATTCTGTCTATGTTTGTCACAAATTTCACTTCAGATTTTCTTTCCGACTGAGAACTTTAAGGTCCTTTTGCTTAAAATGGGTTTGAGTTTGAGTGTAGTGAAGAAAAGATAATTCTGAGCCGATGAAAACATGTTCTTTTCCTACCTCAAAACAAGTGCTAACACATGATTTGAAAAAGAAAAAAGAAGCATATCAATAATATCATTACTTGATTTTCCTTTTCTGCTAAACCATAGAGCGCTATGGTAAGAGGCAGTAGATTCATTGTAGCTTCCTGCAAGATCTTGCTAAGGAATGTTACTTTATTCATAGCAACACAGTCAAACTTCAAATGAAAACAAAACAAGTAAATGAGAAAAGAAAAAAATACCCCGCATTAACTTACATACCTCTACCAATTTGATGAAAACACATTTATGATATGCTAAACATGTCCAATTTTCATTCTATTGCATGTAATTGATGGACAATCAAATAATCTACATACGTTAAAAGTAGCATTCAAAACATTATTTTCTTAAATCTCTTCACTTCACTGCTTTTGCACCTTGATGCACATTTGAGAAAATCATTGTTTTTAAAATTCTCTTATCAATCTTGATCCACATGTTTAAATAAAAACAATAGCAATATGTCATCTCAATATGAAAAATATGTAGTCCCGCACATACACTTGTAAACGTTGATATGAGACAAAGGCCAGTCAATACAAAAAGAAATTAGTTTTTTAAGAAATTTGTGAACAGATAATCATCTCTTACAACATCAGGAAATAAATAAACATCTGCCACCTTTGTAAATGAATTATTTTCTCTCAGAATTGAAATATCAGTATTGATTTTGTAGTTTTAATCACAGGTAAGCAATGACCCTTGAACTTTAAAAAACTAAATAAACAGATAAAGAAAGACAGAAAGAATGAAAAAATGAAAGGGAGAAAGAAGGTAAAAAAGGACTAAAAAAAGAAAAAAGAGCCCAATATGAATACTAGTAAAAATCACAAAATTTCTACCGCAGCATAGTGTCCAAAAAAAAACTGTGTGCACAGGAATAATTACGAACTGCCCTACCCAACCAAATCAAGTGATTTCACTATGAAATTAAGGTGCAGAAAGATGGAATAGTAGCACCAACCATGAGTTGGCCATGCTAGGAGAAGATAAATGAGAGACAGTGAGATAAGTACGGCTAGACATTTAAAGAACTAAACACCCATTGAATACACCAACCAGCAAAGCTTTGTGAACAATAAATATGTTTTTCTTTCATTGAAATTTACCCCATCCACCATCTAAGGGTGAATTACAAGGAAAAAGAGCAAGATGAAAGATAAGTGAAGAGAGAAGGGAAAGATATGGGATCTACCAGCAGTCCGCCAAACACCCTCTAAAATCAAATTTGAATACCTAACAAAAATCAAAACAAATAAAGAAGGTTTCCATTTTATCCTTAACGATTTACATATTTGTTCAAAAGGGGCACAATCCTTTCTCTTGCCTTTATTTAGTGACAGACATTCATCTTTTTCTTTGACTTTTGAGTTTCTTTCTTCCATTTTTTTTTTGGGAGCAAATCTATGACAACTCTCTACCAGGATGGATTAATTGAAATTTACTGAGTAATATCCGGGTAAATTTACAAGTTATCTGTTTTTAAAGATGAAATAATCAAGGCACTTGATATAAAATTCAGCATTCTGGAAGATTTACTCCTTCCATCTACAATTGAAAACTTTTACTGTTTGTAGCTCGACTGGCAGCTCCGTTCACGCTCTGCATTTATTTACAAATTTTTTAAGCATTTCTCTAATGTGGATTTTTATAAAATTTATATCACTTACTTCTCGTCTTTGTGCCGTGTTTCTGATGGTGTCATTTTCTCTGGACTTATAAATTGAATTTCGTGGATTTTGATCAATTTTTATCATCAAATGTTTTAAATTTACACGATCGCTCGACGCAGCCGAACTCAACTCCGTCCGAGCCCGTCAGACTCGATCACAAGATAGTAAACGCCCCAGACGGAATGACGGTGTTCCCATTCAAACGCTGCCAAGCCCTGGTCTGGGGATCACTTGCAGCGACTCCTTTTCTCCACCGTCTTTAGCCGCAACAGCGTCCGCCGGCACTGTGAGCCGCGCCGCAGAGGCCAGGAAAACAGCCAAATCGCGGCTTAAGCGACCGGTACCACTTCGTACTGGTCGCAGTCAACGTCCGGCATTGTCGGTCCAGCAGGCGCGGCATTGATCTCTGAGATCCCATTCCCCCCCCCCAGTTATTCATGTCTCTTGCCCATTTATATCTTTTATCTATTACGATTGAGGGATGTGCATGTAGTTTGCTTTTGCACGGTGCATCTCAAATGATTTTGTAAACTTTTTAACTTAATGTTCAATTAAACTTATGTGGGTAATTTACAAGAAACAGCAAAATGAAGAAAAAGTAGAAGAGGGAAAGGAAAGAAACAGGAACTAGCAGCAACGCCCGCCTACCCTGCCCTTTTATCAGTGCAAGTCTTTGTATTTCACAATGAAGGTTCAGGCATTGAATGTATGGTAACCACCACCAAAATGGACAGTGTTTGTTTCAATAAAATTTACCCTGTCAACCATATGCGGTGATCTCATGTGCGATGAAGAGAAACCGCAAAATATAAAATAAGTGAAAGAGAGAGATAGGAAACAAATAGGACTTACCACCAACACAGAAAATGTAATAAAATCATATTTCTGTCTACAAAGCATGCATTTAAGCAGAGAGTGCCAAAGCAGCATGCTTATGGACAGTGACAATTGTATAAAGGAACATGTTGATACATCTTGAGTTATCTATCGTAAAAGTAAGTAAAAGACAGAAAAAGAGTGAAAAGGGGTTTGCAACAAGATAACCTATTAACATGTACATAAATACAAATACATACATACGCACACATACTCTTAGGGACATACATAATTTGTTTTTCAGACCCAATGTTTAGTAATTTAAGTGAATACTTCAATGTATGCTTGAATTTCAGCACCATGTGTAGCACATTTAGAAACAATAACCATTAAAAGAGTCAAAGATTCAACAAAAACACTGTAGCGAACAAGAATATTTTAAACGGCATTGCATAATTGTATTGTATACTTCTTTGAGACTTTTCTTTTATACTCAACCACGGATAACTAAAACGATCCTAAACCTGGGGAAACAATGAAAGAAAAAGAACGTATAATGTAGCTAAGTGTCGAGAAAAGCTTTATACAAAAATATATGAGAAAGAGAGAGAGAGACAAACAGAAGGAGAGAGAGAGAGAGAGAGAGAGAGAGAGAGAGAGAGAGAGAGAGAGAGAGAGAGAGAGAGAGAGAGAGAGAGAGAAGAGACAGACAGACAGACAGACAGACAGACACAGAGAGAGAGAGAGAGAGAGAGAGAGAGAGAGAGAGAGAGAGAGAGAGAGAGAGAGAGAGAGAGAGAGAGAGAGAGAGAGAGAGAGAGAGAGAGACGGACAGACACTCTGCATCCAGCCAGCCACAAAGAGACAGAGATCTGGGTTTTGTAGGATGTTTGTTTAATAATGGAATGCTGCGTTCCTCTACGTAAAAAGTTATAGTGAGGGAGGCAGTGTTTGTTTAATTGGAATTTATCCTGTCCACTGTATGTAGAGATCTCAAGGTCAATTACAAGGACACAGCAAAATGAAAGATAAATGCTAAGAGTGAAAAAAGAAAAAGAAGGATCACCACCAGTAGCTCCTGCCATCAGCCCATGAATGAAGCAGTATAAGAATGAGGAGGAAATGAAAATATACAAAAGCTCAGGCAAGGAGATTCCATTTCTCTAATTTACTCCAAAATTTTAGAAAACAAACAATAAAAGTGCCCACAAACAATGATCAGCTGCATTAACTTTTATCTTGAATTAAAAACAATACGAAAACCCGCTTTAATGAAACAGAAAAAAAGTAGGAATAAATAAATAAAAAGATATATAAATAGCGCAGAATCAATGTTTAAAAAGCTTTTCCTTCCAAACAAAACTATAAAAAACACTGTGTGTTACCTCTCACATATACATCTCCTTCATATTTAAGTACAGACATGCCTAAAGAAGGTTATTGTAGTCATTTGATCAAAATTAGAATAATGTTAAAGTAAATCCACTCTACGTATCTGACTAATCATTTAACCCTTTAGCATTTAAACCGGGAAAAAACCCCTGCTGAAATTTCAAAGCGACAGAATCCGACATCTGCCAATTACGCTCCACATTGTCAAACTCAAACCCCAAAAGAAACCATGATGCATAAATGGGAAACTCTTTCTTTATTTCTTTATCAGTTCCCATTCTACCTTCCTGTGTATGGGTTCAGATGCCCAAGATGATCTTTCTCCAGGCTGCCTATCCTGGCATTTTGTTTTCTTCCCAAAAAAGTTAAATTTCTATGCTTTAATGCCTCTTTTTTATCTTCTTTTCTACTTTCTCCGAGGTCTGCCTTTTGGTCTTTTACTCAATCTCAAAAAAGAAAACAAAATCTCGTTTAAACAACGACAAATGAGACCATTTCAGCAAATAAAACTTCGACAGCACCATGGTTTTGTATCGTGTCTTAGCTGTAATAAAAAATATTACTAACAATTGCAAACCTGCCTCTCAAAATTTTAAACAACACACATTTAAAAGATAATTCTTAATCATCACTCTTGCATCACACTACTACTTTATTGCAAGCAATCACATCAAATCAACCAAAGACCGGGCCGCACACTACAGGGATGTAAATGGCAAATGACTGTCACTAACACAAAACCAACCCAAAAGTGAAACATTCCAATATGTTCAAGGCAAAAAATAGAGAAGAAAAAAACAAAACAAAAAGCCAACTAAGTAGACATCACAAAATGGCAAGATCAGAAAGACAAAGTAGAAAACGATCACATGCAAGTTGATTTTAATGCTAACATGCTGTATTATACTAAAAAAACAAAACGACGTTTGTCTATATAATATGATAACAATAAATTATTGAAAACAAAACACAATATAATATCTTATAAACTGAATCTATGTAACTGAGCATGTTTATTTTATATTTGATATAGACAATTTTAACCGCTTCCATTGTACTAGGCATGTCTAAATTAGCTGAAGATGATATTCAATTATTTATTATCATATGGTTGCCATAGAACATACGCTATCTTGGATTTTCATTACGAAAATAACAAGTTCATTTCAAATAGGCTTTTTCAGTTATGAACAAACTTAGTTATAACTTTGCACACTAATTCGGTTCAACATCTAGCTATGCCCAGTAGCTTTTTTGGATAAATTAAACTGTTTTGATTTTATGAATTTATTTTAAATGCATATAGCAACCTTTCAAATTTTTAGGCAAATTTAATCACAAAAACAATGTGTTGCAAAAATTTGAAGAGATATCAAATCGCTAGTGTGTTAAAAAAAAGGTTTGGTTATAGATGTTATTCGCCAAATTTGGGGGCAATCGGACAATAAATAACAAAAGTAGATAAAGACATCACTACCAAAAAGTAATATTTTGAGAAAATCGCATTTTTAACTATTTTTTGTTATTTTAATATTTTTTGATTAAAAGAATATTATAATAATTTGAACATTATACAATCTTGAGAGGCTATCAAATACTTCATGTCGACCCTATTTCAAATGCTCCACATCCCTTATACTCATGTCAGGATGGCATTTTCTTATAATAGGTACGCTGAATGTTTCTCTTAATATTCAGCCTTTGGCCGTCTTAGCTAATATTGACAATAATTCATCAAAAAGTGAGATTTTTCGAAGAGAGTACTTTGTGGTACTTAAAATGAGTACCAAATTGTTAAGCTTAGACAACATTTCCGTTTAGGTAACCGATGTGTTGAATGTTAGGCCAGTGTCATTTCTTTTAAAATCGTATAAAAATGAAAGAATCGATGCTGAGCCTTTGTTATGGTATCAATGTTAGGGGAATGAATGCAAAGATTGCAAACAGACGACAAACCAGACAATGCTGTCATAAACTGTCCCATTTGTGGCAAGACTGCCTTCTTAGGACACCCCCCCCCTAATTAAAAAATTTGACCTTGTTCAACAAGTAACTTGAACATGAGAAGACAAAATACAAAGTAACGACAGTATTTAATCTTAGAAAAACAAGAGGGAGAAAGGAGAGGTCACAACAGACGAAGTAATTGATAGTATAGAAAGTAGTGTGGTTTAAAAATCATAAATATCAAAGGAAAAAGGCATTTCAAACAATTAGAGCAATTACAAGTGAGCAGGTTAACTAGTGATGATGAAAATCCTATAAAATATCTTTCTCACAATGGACTTTGAATATCACTCCTTATTACAATACCAAAAGAATAAAATAACAAAAAGAGAACAATTAATAAGTACAATTTTTTTAAACGAAGAAAAGCTTGACATAGTCATACTCGAATGCGGTTGAGCTTGCTTTTAAAGACACAAATCAGAATGAGATTGTTTAACTCTCTTTCCCTCAAAAGCCCTATTAATTTCTGTCCCGCTGTCCTCACAGTGTATGCATTTATCTGTGCTAGCTCATATTTATCTGTGCTAGCTCATTTGCACAAGACACGGGACATAACTCTTCAAAACAACAAGACTATTTTTAAAAGAATCATTACACACAAACAATGCACATTACAAACATAAAAAGAAATGCTAGTTGTATAGACATATAATTGAACTTATTATACTAATAGAAGTATGCAATCAAGCATTGAGGGAAGTTACTCTACAATTCAACTAGCCGGAAGAGAGCCGGGTAATTCAAAATGTAGGTGTCACTAGGCAACAAGCACGCTGTACTCATGGGTGATACGAGGGCCTATCCGTTGTGGGCGATGCGAGGGTATATGCATCGTGGACGCTAGCGGGCGATGCGAAGGGCAAGAGGGTTAAGCATTGCACAATTCAAAGAGGAAGAAACAGACATAATTTAACTTTCAATTAAACAAACAGAAGTTATATTGAATGTATGCGTCGGTTGCTGTTTTCTGGAGTGGTCGGTTTTGTGTTTCTGTTTTATTTTAAAGCTTTTAGCTTTTCAACGACTAACATCAATCATATAAACATACAAAGTTTAAAGATCTCTATCTTGAAAGGTAACAGAATGTTTACAGCAGGCCTTTATTACGCAAGCTTGTGACTTTCCATTCTTCTTCCCTTGAGAAGAGGACTACTACTGGTATTTAGCAAAGATCATCATATCACAACACACAAGCGTACAGGAAATACATTTACTCACAACCAATCATGAAACCCATCATTACATCTTCCTTGTTTGCAGGAGAACCTCTGGCTTTACACTGTATCTGTTGTACATATACACAGCCAACATGACCATCGCGCTACCTGCAGTGAACTGAAGAGACAGCTGAAAGTCAAAAAAGTACATGGACGCCATGCAAGACAAAATAATAGCGGCAGAAGTGGCAAAACCCTTCAAGATGTTGTCCGCGTACTTGACGACAACAGCCACCAGCAGGCCACCAAAAGATTGCAAGCAGACGACAAACCAGACAATGCTGTCGTAACCGTGGAAGAATCCTTTTTCTGAAACCTTCGGCGATCCTTTAATGTACAATGTGATGAAGCCGATGATGATGCCCAAAAATCCGAGTTGAATGTTGCGAAGCCACACTGATTGCCGCGTGCCTTTCAGGATTTTCTCAAAGTAGACTCCTGCAAAACCTGACATGCAGCTGGAAATGATGACAGCTACCAAGCCGGTCGCGGCACTTTGCTCTGTCGAGCTCTGCACTTTCTTCAACGAATTTTCTGGCTGCATCTGCACAATAGCAACACCTATAAACAAGATAAGCAGGGCGCCCCATTGTAGTTTGCTGAGGATTTTTTTCAGGAGGAAAACGGAAAAAACAGCTGTGGTTAAAATCTTCAGCTGGTATGTCACCTGGTGAAAGGAACAAAACATACGATAATATAATCTTTATTAGTCCTTTAGGAAATTTGTTTTAGTCCCATTTCATAAACAAATGATCATTTCTTACACATTAACCATGATGATAATATATATTACAAACATATTGCACTCGGGTGGTACCAAGTATCATTGTTAGATTGGGTTAGTATTTGATTCTGAGGTTATGCAGGTAGGTGTGGAGGCACTATTCCAACTTTTGAATTACCCATTAGGAAATGTTCAAAATGGCATGCTAGGTGAATGAAAATTATATCACAAAGACAATGAAGATTTTTGGCAGAACATTTTCTCAAACAAAAACGATCTGCCTACAAGTAAAATATAGTTACTCTTGGTGACATATCAACATAGCCTTTGGCGAACAAAGATCGACCAACTCATAATTATATATATAGATAGTATATCTTATAAATGCAGTAGTCTCCACCAAAATGCATGGTCTATGGGTGACAAACACATGATGTATTTTGACAAAGATGCATTTTGGCGGAGTCAAAGGCCATGACCCATTACTGTGTATTTACATTACCATTCTTGTTTGGAAATACATGTAAACTCTCTTTTATGGTTGTTGCTTGTTATTTTTTGGAGTTTGTTTGTTATTCGTTGGTTTGAGGACAAGACCAAATAGGCCTTCTCATAGATCTGTTACATATTCTTCTCTCACTCAAGACTACAACAAGGGGTGGTGATAGCGAAGACATTTGGCAACAATGGGGTTTTTTTTTATTGGTTGACACGCGCGTCATACAGAGTACGATCTCCATGGGTAAAAGTGTCACAAGACCTTTCTCAAATTTTCTCACCTTGATCAGAGAGATCCAGGCAGTGGACAGGTAAGCACCTGTGCGTGATGAATCCGCCCTCCTGGTCTCTGCTGCCTTGCAGGCAGGTGTTGGCTCACCAAAGGCTAAGGGAGTTGATCATGAAAACAACCTGTTGCCCTGCAGGCTTGTGTGAATGACTAAGGAGTTAACCCTGACAGAAAATAACAAGGCCCGGCAGGGGAGCCTCAAGATAACAGTCCCACCATCTACCTAGGGTACAGTGGGCTAATCCCCTACTTATCCAAAACAACCTGATTCAAAGTAATATATACAATGATATACCCGGCTTGAACTTTCGAAAGATGACTCTGGAAAACAACATGGACTGTGATTTTGGAACATGGAATGTTAGGGCAATTAATGGAAAGGAGTTAGAATTAGCTGAAGAAATGGAAAAATTCCAAAGTAGACATTTTGGCTATTACAAAAAAAAAGAAAAAAGGACAAGGAATAGAAAATGTAGGACCAAATCATACTTTAATCTTCTCAGGAAGTAGATGTCAAAGATAGAGCTAAGAGCAGGAAGTAGAGCCTCCTAATGCATAAAAGGCAAAGAAATGCTACTAGAAAGTTGGAAATTTGTAAGCCCACGGCTATTAGAGGTAAATATTAAATCAAAAGGAAGAGAGAAATTAAATTATTAATAGCTTATGGACCAAACGAAGTGCCCCGAAAGAAAAAAAGATATCTTCGAAAATGATTTACAAATAGCTGCAGAGAATCTTAAACCCAAACAGGAATTAATGGTTTTAGGAGATTTAAATGTAAAGAAGGAAAGACAACAACTTCTCCAAATGGAGAGAGACTAAAGATTTCTGCCTAAAGAATAACATGAAAATAGCTAACACATTTTTTTTCTCATAAAGATATCCACAAATATACAAGAGTGAATGAAGACAGATGTGAAAAGTCAATCATATACTACATAATAGTTAGCAGCTCCTTTTTTACAGTACAATGGATGCTAGAGTAAACAGAGGTGCTGAAATATTTAGTGATCATCACCTAGTGATAGCCAAAATGAGATTATTAACTAAAGAAAACAAACAGGAAGGAAAGAGAAGAAAGCTACTAAACTCAAGATAGAAGAACTAAATAAACCAATATTAAAACAGATGTACCAATCCAGGATAAAAAGATCTATCGGTGAAAAGGCAGATGGATCTGAAGGAAAGCACAATAGAAGAAAAGTGGCAAATATATACAGAAACACTCCTCAGTTGTACTGAAGAGGTCTGTGGTAGGAAACAAATTAAAGGAGATAGGAAAAATACAGCATGGTGGAATGAGAATGTCAAGACTAAGATCAAAAAAAAGAAAGAGACCTGGAAGAAATACTTGCAAACAAAGGATGTAAAAAGAACAACTAAAGACATGGAAGTCCAGAAGACAGCTATCTCAATGGAAGAACTCCAAACAGCTATAAGAAAAGAGAAACAAGGAAAAGCCCCAGGAGCAGATCAAGTTTATCCAGAAATGATTAAAAACCAAGGGAGAGAGGTAGACAAACTACGAAGTATGCAATATGTCAACAAGCATGGAAGTCCAAACAGGTGCCAGATGACTGGAAAAGGGAACGGTGAACCAATTCACAAGAAAGGATCAACTATGGAATGCTCAAACTATAGAGGGATACCACTATTTAGCATACCTGTGAAAAGTGTATGCCAGGATACTGGAAATGAGACTAAGGAAAATATACAGGATCAGATTGAAAAACACCAAAGGATTTAGACCAGAAAGAAGTGTACAAGACCACATATTTACAATTAGACAAATAATACAAAATTCCTTGAGAGAAACATTGACTTGCACCTGTGTTTATTGACTTAGAAAAGGCATTTGACACTGTGAGGAGGGACGAACTATGGTATTCCTTAAAAGAACACAATGTAGAGTAATATTTAATAGAAGCATTAAAAGTTTTTACAATAAAACAACATGTGCAGTGAGAGTAACTGGAAACATCTGCAGAATTTGATGTAGATATAGGAGTAAGACAGGGTTGTAACTTAAGTCCTCTTTTTGTTTTTCACATTTATGGATTCAGTCACAAAGGCATCCTCAAAAATGAAGACCATGAAGTAGGGATGTGGAAGCTCAAACCAGTAAATGTATCAATGCTTTCATTTGCTGATGATTTAGTTCTGTTTAGAAAATCAGAAAGGGACCTCCAGTCAAATATCAACATAATCAATAATGAATTAAATAAAAGAGAAATGAGAGTAAATGCAAAGAAAAACCAAAACAATGCTAGTAACTAGGGAAGCTAAAACACAAAATCTTAAATTAGGCAGGGAGAATTTAGAACAAGTTCAAAGCTACAATTACTTAGGAGTAATGATTAACTCAGAGGAAAAACTAAGAGAAGAAATCAGCCAGAGAATCCAAAAGCAAGTGCAATATATAACCATCTAGGAAAGGCATTTGTAGGTAAACAAGAATTGTCAACAAAGACTAAAATGGCAGTATACAACACAGTTTATTGTCCTACTCTCCTCTATGGCAGTGAAAACCTGGACCTTAGGCAGCAGGGAATACAGTAAGAGTGCAGGCAGTCGAAATGAAATATCTAAGAAGAGTAGTAGGGAAAACTAAAAGACACAAAATCAAACACAACAATAAGAGATCAAAGCAAAGCAGATAGCATAAAAACTAAGATAAGGAAATGAATCAACTGAGATGG
Source organism: Doris montereyensis (assembly GCA_037039925.1). Taxonomy (NCBI): domain Eukaryota; kingdom Metazoa; phylum Mollusca; class Gastropoda; order Nudibranchia; family Dorididae; genus Doris; species Doris montereyensis. The sequence goes on along the minus strand of JAXRKP010002705.1, from coordinate 11,776 downwards.
TTTGGGCATGTTAAACAGAATGAATGACAATAGAATAGCTAAATCAGTATACAGTGCTAAAACTCAAGGTAAAAGACCAAAGGCAGACCTCGGAGAAAGTGGGAAGAAATTTAAGTTTCACGAGAAGGAAACAGAAAATGTCAGGACAGGGCAACCTGGAGAAAGATCATTTCGGGCATCTAAAACCCATACATTGGAAGGTAGAATGGGAACGATAAAGAAAGAAAGAAAGACAAGACAGATAGTTTCACTAGAACAAAAGGCAAAGAGGTTATTAAGTTTATTTTTCACAGAAATTGACTCTTTGAATGCAACAAATTGAAGAGACTTACAAAAACCTGTTGCATTTGGGAAAGTCAAGCCAGCCCCGTTGTTGCATTTTGAGGAAATTAGCATTGTAAAATTTGGTTCTATGAAAGAAACTTGCATTATGGCGAATCCATGCATTTTGGTGGCGTGCAATATGGCGGACTACTGTATAACCAATAAAGAAAGATCTCTCTCTCTCTCCTTCTGTCTCACACACACAAAAAAGTGGATAATGACAATAGACAGCCCTGGGAATAATTGACAATGATAAAGAATACACATGAAGATAATGGTTCTACAATATGCATGCAAATAATATAGTTGAACTTTTCATTAGAATACAGGGTGTATATATGACTACACTACACATACACACAAACGCAGACACACACACACACTCTCTCTCGTATACATACACAGACATAAATAATTTTATTAAATGATTATCATGCGTAGGATAATATTCACAGAAATACATGTATGGCATAGTTTTCAGTGGGAATTAATTACATAATGTTAATCATAGGACTCCATTGCATATAGATGCTGGAATAAAATGAATTTTTGTATCTGTCTGTTTAACAAATGATTGACAGAAGCCATCTACTCCTGTTAGCCTTTTATGATCTTTATTTAGGGTGATTATGTCTTTTAGAATCTGTTGTCCTTTCTTTACAACATTATGGTTGAAAAGTTCTTTAAATGTTGGTATATCCTGTTTGATTAGAAATGATTCTGTCAATAGTATTCTCATCTTTTAGCTTTTATATGTTCCCAACCCAACAATTAATGCCAAAAGTTGTTATACATTGGATAGTGCATATGTAGAAAGTTGTTAAGATTTATTTGTTTTCTTAAAATATATAATCGCTGGTTAGCTTTTACAGACTGCATTCATATACATGTAATTCAGTTTACACTATAAATGTTGATTCCTAAATATTGTATAGATTTGTAACTTCAACCTGTTTATTCCTTATGAATAATGATGGTATTTCATTTTCCTTTCTTCTACAATAAAAAATCATTTCTTTTGTTTTAGATACAGTTGACCTGAAGGTAATTGTTAATGTACCAGTACATAAATTGTTACTTCTGCAAAATAGGATGTTTCATCATTGCATGTAAAACCTTGTATGACTGTGTCATCAGCAAATTTAATTAAGCATGTGTCAAACATGAAGATTAACATTAGTGTGAAATAGTAATGAAATGGCTAAAATAACCAAATATGTCTCATAAAAAGGAAAATGATTTTGTTTTAAGTATAAATTTACTTTCACTTCACAGTAATGATGCTGAGCTTCATAAAAACATGTTAAACTTCAACATGCCAGCTACTTGGTACCAGGAGAATTTGACAGACAGCTTTAGCAAGGGAGGACGCCAATCATCTTTATGCCGTCCTCATTGCATGGACCTTTCTATGTAGTGGGTGGGAGACAGTCAACTCCGCACAGCCACATTTTAACAAGTGGGTAGGCTGCCATACCTCTGCACCATTCTTTGAGCATCAAAGGCTCTGTTGCTAGGTAAGAGTAACCATATTTTGCATGTACTTTCTAAAATGATACCAAGATCATATTCATTTACAAACTTGTCTACCAAAAGTGATATTTCATATCCTTAGTATTATTTTTTCATTCACCTAAACCGCCATTTTCAACAAGTTTCATATAAAAAAGTAGGAATAGTATTGTTCTGGCCTTATACTCATCTGAATGGTATTGCTGTTGGTGTTACTGAGGGATGACATTATGATACCCTGATCCTAACAATAGGAGAAGGGAGTGATCTAGATCTAAACATAAGTAATATTATCTTGAGGGTTTGGGGAAAATCATGCGTGTATATTCAATGATAACGGCTCCACAGCTGGCAGGTGAGTTAAAAGAGAAAACAGCATGTGAATGTGACATGACAAAGCAAACAAATTTACCAAGATACTCTCAGTCTACTCCTCAATCTTGATATAGAGAGTTTATGCTTCGATATATGGAAAACTCATCTGTTTGAGATAGTCTAACCAGTCTGCTATCAGGCGCATCAAAACCATTCGACTTGACTTTCCTAGCACCATACAATTTAGCAACATGGCGTCACAGCCAATTGACCGGTGTACTACACTGCTGCATGTTGGTGTCTCTAGGCCTACATTACTGGGGTTGTTTTACATATTCACAATATGTCACTTTGATTAGTAATTCAATAATTTTGGATGTCTCGATAATCAGACAAATTGCTCGGAACGGAGGTGTTTAGACTATTGATACGTGGATGCAAATATATCATTGTTTTGAAAAAGAGGCACTCACGTTCTCTGGTGGGAAGATAATTTGGATTCAAGTCAAAATGCAAATGAAATTTGTGATAAATCTTGAAAAAATTTGGTTATAAGTATTTGTGAGACAGTCAATATGATGATGGCTATAACTCTAAAATTGTCAAATATTTGAATATAACTCTAAATCCAGACATTTTTTACTTGAAATGTTGCAGCATCTGATTTGACACAGCCACGTAGAGCAGATTGTTTTGTAACACATATACTAAGGATGCACCAGACACCTTCACACAATCCAAGGGTTCACAAATAATGTCTTTATACAAAGATTGAGCCAGTCTTTGAGACTCCTTCCTGCAAAAGAAAATAAAAAAAGAACAATTCATTTGACAAAACTGTATTGAGACTCTAATCATTAGTAATTATTATTAGTGATAATAATAGTACTATTTTGCTCACTGTCTTCTCATGGTCATTTCTCTCTTTTTACCTTTCATAGAAATATAATCAGGAAGACAACAAAGAACAGCTCCAAATAACAAAACAGAATAGGTAAAATCCCAAATTCCAATTTCAAAAATAATGAAAAAAGAAAAATCCTCCCAACACTTATTATAGAATAACAGAATAAATTGCAATATGTATTTGTTCACACACCATCAAATCCACATGCAACAAGTCGGGATGCAGTCCCAATCAAAGTCTTTTCCATTCTCTTTGTATCATAATTAGGACCCATGCTGAACCTTTTAGTTTTTCATTTCATAGCCATTGATTGCAGCCATTTTATCTGCTGCTAAGCATTTCCTGATGCTCAGTCAGCACGGGACTGTATGTATAATACAAGGTTTAAAATTCCACAACATCCTCCATAAAGCTTATACTGACATTAAAAATGATCATATAAAATAAGACCCTTCAAATCCACCTTCTTCATCCCAATGGGTTCATCTGCGATGGACCAGTGGTTCTATTCAATTTACACTTGCTTTCTTGTAACTCTTGTAGCTTAACCATTACATTGGAACACAAACATAAGTAAAAAATATATGTCATTTCCCTTGCATCTGAAGCTCTCACATGTGTTTTAAATCATGGAATTTTTTAAAACAATATCTGTTGGCACAGCTAGTTTGAGAAGGCTGTTCTTCACCATGGACTAAATACAACCACAGTTCCTTTTCTCCGGGCAGTGGACATGTACGAGATTAGGCGATCTCTGAGTCTCCTGCTGCTTGCAGGCGGGTCTTGGTTGACCAAAGGCTAAAGGAGTTAACACTGACAAAAAATAACAACCTGCTGCCTTGCGGCTGGTTTGAGCAACCAAAGGCTAAGGGGAGTTAACCCTGACCGAAAAAAACAAGGCCGGGCCAAAATGGTGGCAGCCCCACCATCTACCTAGGATATAGTGGGCCAATCCCCTGCTTATCCAAAACCTAAATGATTCAAAGAAATATATACAATGATATACCCCGGCTTGAACTTTCGACGACTCTGGAAAAGAACACAGACTGTGATTTTTTGGAACATGGAATGTTAGGGCAATAACGAAAAAGAGTTATAATTAGCTGAAGAAATGGAAATAATTAAAAGTGACATTTCGGCTATTACAGAAACAAAGAAAAATGACAAAGGAATAAATGTCGGACCAAATCATACTTTAATCTTCTCAGGAGTAGATGTCAAAGATAGAGCTAGAACAGGAGTAGGTCTCCTAATGCATAAAAGGCAAGAAATGCTACTAGAAAGTTGGAAATTTATAAGTCCACGGCTATTAGAGGTAAATATTAAACCAAAATGAAGAGAAATTAAATTATTAATAGCTAATGGACCAAACGATGATGCGACCAAGAAAGAAAAAGATATCTTCGAAGAAAATGATTTCAAAATAGCTACAGAATATCAACTCAAACAGGTATTAATAGTTTTAGGAGAGTTTGATCTTGCATTAATTTCATACTAGGAAGTAGGCAACAATGTAGAAACATCAGGAGGAGAGACAACCACTTCTCCAAATGGAGAGAGACTAATAGATTTCTGCCTAAAGAATAACATGAAAATAGCTAACACATTTTTCCTCATAAAGATATCCACAAATATACAAGAGTAAATGAATACAATCATAGACTACATAATAGTTTGCAGCTCCCTTTTTACAGTACAATGCATCAAAAGTAAACAGACAGCTGAAATATTTTATGATCATCACCTAGTGATAACCAAAATGAAATTATTAACTGAAGAAAACAAACAGGAAAGGAAAGAAAAGAAAGCTACTAAACTCAAAATAGAACTAAGTAAACCAACAGAAAAACAGATATACCAATCCAGGATAAAAGATCTATCAGTAAAAGGCATATGGATCTGAAGAAAAGGACAATAGAAGAAAAGTGGCAAACATATAAAGAAACAGTCCTCAGTTGTACTGAAGAGGCCTGTGGTAGAAAACAGATTAAAGAATATAGGGAAAAAAACAGTATGGTGGAATGAGAATGTCAAGACTAAGATCAAAGAAAAGAAGGATACCTGGAAGAAATACTTGCAAACCAAGAGCCAGATAATAGGATAGATTACGTGAGTAAAAGAACTATCGCCAAAGAGGAAGTGAGGAAAGCAAAACAGGAACAGTGGGAAGACTTTGGACAAAGACTTCCAGAAAGCTATCAAGGAAATCAAAAAGCTGTTCTGGGGAGCAATGAAAGAGCATGAGAAAGACCAAAGCATGCCCAATACGACAAATTAAGAATGCCAAATGAGAAATAATGAAAGGAGACAGCGAAATTATGGAAATGTGAAGAAAGTATTTTCAACAATTACATATCCCTCCAGAACATATGAAACAAGGAGTACAGATGAATCATTAAGAGTAACAAGTAATCGAGATGAAACAGCTGAAGAAGTAGATATCTCAATGGAAGAATTCCAAACAGCTATGAGAAAAGTGAAATTAGGAAAAGCCCCAGGAGCAGATCAAGTTTATCCAGAAATGATTAAAAACCAAGGGAGAAGAGAGGCAGACAAACTACGACATGCAATATGTCAACAAGCATGGAAGTCCAAACAGGTGCCAGGACGACTGGAATAAAGGAACGGTAGTACCAATTCACAAGAAAGGATCAACTATGGAATGCTCAAACTATAGAGGGATACCACTACTTAGCATTACCTGTGAAAAGTGTATGCCAGGATTCTGGAAATGAGACTAAGGAAAAGAGTACAGGATCAGATTGAAGAGCATCAGAGTGGATTTAGACCAGGAAGAAGTGTATCAGACCGCATATTTACAATGAGACAAATAATACAAAAATTTATTGAGAGAAACATTGACTTGTACCTGTGTTTTTTATTGACTTAGAAAAGGCATTTGACACTGTGAGGAGGGACGAACTATGGTATTCCCTTAAAAGAACACAACGTAGAGCAATATTAAATAGAAGCATTAAATTTTTTTTTACAATAAACCAACATGTGTAGTGAGAGTAGTTGGAAACATCTGCAGAATTTGATGTAGATATAGGAGTAAGACAGGGTTGTAACCTAAGTCCTCTTTTGCTTATCACATTTATGGATTCAGTTGCAAAGGCATCCTCAAAATGAAGACAATAAATGTAGGGATGTGGAACTCAAACCAGTAAATGTATCAATGCTTTTATTTGAATTCAATTTCAATCATCTTCATTGATCCTAAAGGAAATTCTACTTGTGTTATCATAATTTCCGTTTGAAAAAAAAAAAGAATACATCAGTGCATTTAAATTAAAAACAAATTTAACTTAGTTAATCATTAAATGTTTACATTTTAGGAGAAGTATAAAAAATTCAAAGGTGTTACCCAAATACATAAATAGTGCGGTGAAACAATATACATAAAAAAAAATATTTTTTTAAATAATTTTTTAAATGAGCTAATTATAGACAAATCAATTAAGCTTCATACACATTCATTAACTTATCATAAATCATTCATTCACCATCCATCAATTTACATTTCTTAAGCATTGTGAGGATTGTGCTTTCAAAATAAGGTATGGTCAAACTTTCATATGGCGCTTGGAAGAAAAGATTTTACATGTATAAGTCGACCGCTTCTACTACTTGTTTTGGGTATGGAGAAAAAGGGTGGGTGTTGTCTTTAAGTATACTCCTGAGTTTGATCTTGCATTGAATCTCATACAGATCTTCAAATCCTCCGGCTCTACATCATTTATGAGTTTCCCCATGTGTTTCAGTGTCCTATTAAATTTCTTCTTTCTCTATCTCTTGTATTTCCTCCCCATGCAATGTACTAAAAATATAATAATACTCTTTATACAAGGTTGATGGAAAGTTTTATTAGAGTGTTATCAATTTGAAACTTATAAAGCTTCCTCATAAAATACATTCCTTTGTTCACGTTCTTTAAAACTTTGTTTGATTGTTTTTGCCATTCTAGCTTCTGGTCAAACATTATGCCAAGATATTTATATTCATTAACTTTCTCAACTGTTTCATCTATAATAACACTATCATTATGGATGGTATTTGTCTTCCTAAAATTAAAAATCATTTCTTTTGTTTTGTTAACTTTTTTCTTTTTGTTTTTAGTTCTGTTTGGAAATCAGAAAGGGATCTCAGTCAAATATCAACATAATCAATAACTAATTAAATAAAAAAGGAATGAGAGTAATGCAAAGTAAACCTAAACAATGCTAGTAACTAGAAGCTAAAACACAAAATCTTAAATAAGGTAGGGAGAATTTAGAATAAGTTCAAAGCTACAATTACTTAGGAGTAATGATTAATTCAGAGGAAAAACTAAGAGAAGAAATCAATAAGAGAATCCAAAAAGGCAAGTGCAATATATAACCATCTGCATTTGTAGGCAAACAAGAATTGTCAATAAAAACCAAAATGGCAGTATATAAGAGTTTATTGTCCTACTCTCCTCTATGGCAGTGAAACCTGGACCTTAGACAGAAGGAATACAGTAGAGTGCAGGCAGCTGGGAAATGAAACATCTAAAAAGAGCAGTAGGAAAAACTAAAAGAGACAAAATCAGAAACACAACAAAGCAGATAGCATAAAAACTAAAATAGAAATGAATCAACTGAGATGGTTTGGGCATGTTAACAGAATAAATGACAATAGAATAGCTAAATCAGTATACAGTGCTCAAACTCAAGGTAAAAGACCAAAAGGCAGACCTCGGAGAAAGTGAGAAGAAGATATAAAAGATGCATTGAAGCATAGAAATTTAACATTTCACGGAGGGAAACAGAAAATGCCAGGACAGGGTAGCCTGGAGAAAGATCATTTCGAGCATCTAAAACCCATACACCGGCAGGTAGAATGGGAGCTGATAAAAAAAGAAAGAAAGAATTCTTTTTCCTTGTTTTATATTATTATTCAATTTCACAATAAATTACATTATCACCTATGGGTGAAAAATTGACTATTCTCTTAAAGCAAGTCTAAAAATAAAGGATGCACATTTTTAACTTACTTGTATTAATGTAATAATGAGACAAGCCACATTTAAACCCTTCAGCAATGATAACAGCAGTCATTGACTCAAACAGATCGGCCTCAGTCGTCCTTGTGCGGACATAACGTAGAACAAGAATGAGCAATGCATTCTGCGTAGTCAACAAACACAGGCTGACATATTTCAGGTAACTGGGAGGCTCCACTTTATTAGACACTAAAAATAAGCACAAAAAAACCAACAAATAACACATGCCGTATCATATTCAAAGTTAATGCTTTCATGTTATCCATCAATCCTAGCTTTTGCATTTTTTATGGAAATATATTTTGTAGTGTTGCTTTGACGATTCAATAGCAAATAATTTAAGACTTGTTACCAACGTCAGAAGGATAAACAATCACATTTTCTTTCAACAAGAAAAACAAAGACAAAACGATTTTATGTTCCAAAGGGGTGGGGAGGGGGACAGAGAAAGAGAGGGGGCATGTGCTCACGAGAGAGAGAGAGAAAGAGAAAGAGAACAGAAGAACAAATACATTTAAATTACAAAGGAAGCCAATGGGTTCCATTGTAATGACTCACAACCTTGAAATAAAAATTCAATTATATCCCTTCCCTTAGTTATGAATAAAATCACTCTGAACCTGTGCAGATCGTCTTTTCCATTCAATATCTAAAGAGTGACGTCAGATTTTTGCGATATTTTGATAGATTTTTTGGGTGAGTTTTTGAAAATACTACATATCGTGAATGCACAAAAACACAGCGTTTTTATTACAACAAAAAAATATTCTCAAAAAATGCTTACAATGTGTTTTTTTAAACCGACATCATTCTACTAACATTGACAAGAGGAACCTGTGTGCCAATATGATACAAATCGTTTGGTAAATGGCGGAGAAATAGAATTTTAGTGTGGAAAAACTACATTTCGAGAAAAATGCAATTAAAAAATAAAAATAAAATAACACAAAACAAACGCTTCCAGATGGGTTTCCCTTGTTGTAGCAGTCCTCCCTCTTTCACGGTCTCTGGCAATGTTACTTATATATATATATATATATTATGTAAATAGGATTATAAATCTAGGTTTAGACGTGCACTGTTGTGAAACAGACGTGAAATGGCCTGTTTTTGTTTTTCCCTCAGTAAAGTAGATTTCCTATGCTTGCGCGCGTGATTACACATACACATTGACGCGCAACACCCCTTATATCCACATCGAATGGAGACGCGTAGATCGGTCTCGGCAAACGAGTCCAGAGTCGTGCGGACATTTTTCTGCCATGAACTTGTAGATAAATGATCGCTCTACCTGAATATCCAAAGAACAGAAAATCAACCTTTTGGTTCAAAACTCGACAGTCAAGAGTGCCGCCCCCCCCACCCCTCAAGCTGATTCACAATGTGTCACTTTTGATCTGGGATTTGATAATCCGGATGTCTCCACAATCCAGACGATTTGCTTGAAACTGAAGTGTTCTGACTATCGAGACATGACAGTAAATAGATCTATTCTATAATTGCAAAAATATAAGGTCAATGGATCATCTAGATCTCGATCTGGCATTCTTCTAGGTTCAAGCCCAGGAACATTCCAGTTTACCGGACAGCTTAATAAGGATGGTAGCTGCGGCATTCTTACTTTGATTTTTATTGACTGACCCTAACCTAACCCTAGATCTAGAACTAACCCTAAACCCTTTTTCTCAAGATTTCACATGTTTGTTCGGTAAACTCCAGTCCGGCCCTCCAATCTCTAGCTCTAAAGGAGTACCACAGTCTGGCTTTTTTTTCCGTTTACTCACATTATCCATAACAATTTTTATAATACTTGTTACTTTAAATAGACTGCACATGTGATAGGGATTCATGAATATCAAAGGGAAAATAAACAAAAAATTTTCCTTTTGTGGGATTTTTTATTATCTTTTAACAAAATTTCACCCATAGTTGGTCTTCTCTTTTTCTTTTGGTATGTTAGTAAGTATACCATACACATATCTAAAAAGTTTTCCAACAATTTATTGTCATTTACCAACGTCAATCAATCATTATACACAAACTACGCACTCTTTATGCAAATTAGGTAACATGGACTAGTAAAACATTTACGAAAAATGCTTGTGTGTATGTATATAAACGAAATTCGCTCTTTCTGGTAACAACATGTCTAGATCTAAATAGTCCAATGCTACCTCAAACTTCATGGTTGATTTCAGTCTCAGTCCGATTAACGATAAAGTCTCTGTCATTGTCAGATTTGAACTGCTCACGTTCATCAATCTGTCAGTCTATCGTCACTCGTCTCCCTCACTCATTGAAATGCTCGTGCTCTGGCCGTTGTCAGTCTTCAGTCCCATCCGTTGTCGCAATAATGTCATACGATCTCTGATTGGCCCAAATTGAACATAACTCCTACCACTACCTCTTTATTTTACTTTCTTTCTTTAATTGTATCCCTCACAATAACCACAAGCTCAACGTTTCATCTCACCCCTTCAAAATAAACCCTCTTTGTTATGACTATATCCTTTGGGTGGAACCCTGAGTATGGAAATCCTTCCAAAGGCTGTTTGTCCATAGAAATGTGCTTTAATAATATTTATGTAAAAGATGGTTTGATAAGTATTATCTTTACTTTATCAGTGACTAACCGCATCACCTGATGCGGATAGAAAATTTTGTCTATCCGCATCCCCTTGACAAGAAGTGCGCGCGCACGCCTGACAAGACGTTTCATTCATTCACCGAAAGCGAATCAAGATGGAGGCGAGTTTGAAAGTCGGCGACGTTTTTCTATCGCTTGAAGCTTTTCTGTCGATGTTGGAAACCTATCAGAAAGAAACGAAAACTCAATTTTGTAAGCTGAGTGCGGCGTTGCTCAAGAAGGATGATCCGAAGTTTCCGATCTTCAAGTATGATAACATTCGTTATGTCTGCAAACAGGGAAAGAAAACCCACAAACCTAAGATCTAGGCCTATTGTCTTGGGGGGGGGGGGAGCAAGCAGCAATCCATGCATTATTTTGAGTAACAACAGGACTGTCACTAGGCAAATCTGAGTCCTCAATATCACTGCAATCGCCCATGGAAAAGTTCAAATTCCTCTGTCGTCTCATTAATTCTTCTTCTTTTTTTAACTCCTCTCGTGCTTGGAACATCTTCGCTTTCACTACTTTCAGTTTCACTTTTACTCCCTGCCCGTATTCCCTGTTATATTTGGAATAAATTCAGGATCTCTGTCTAAAATATCATTTCATAGTCAATATCTTATACTTCTGGACTAAATTCTTCAAAATCCCACGCCGATGGTGCAACATAATGTTGATTGGATAAAGATTAAAACGTGTGTGTGCTTTACGATGCAGTTAAAAAATTTGTCTAACCGTATCAGGTGATGCGGATAGAAAATTTGTCTAACCATATCAGGTGATAGATTACTTTAATCGATTTAGATCTAGAGTGAAGTCCCGACACTCGCGCACTAACAGTCGGAAGGGGCATGTCACTCCTTGTAACTACGTTCTTTGTGCTTGATCCTGAATTTGATGCTACCATGTTTAAGAGTTATCTTTTCCTGGGCGAGGTGGCGTGTCCAGGCCCATTGTGTGATCGACTTCGCACACGACCCTTTCCCACACAGCAAACTTGAGAGTTGCCTGAAGTCTGAAATTAACAGCCTGTGCTCCGGCTTTTCGCACAGTCTCAAAGTGC